>VZRH01006242.1:452843-464399 GCA_013397555.1 Urocynchramus pylzowi
CCCCCCCCCCCCCATAAACTAAGCCCCAAGGGTGCAAACTACATTTTTATGAGATGGCTCCCCAAACACCAGTTTTGTAACTGCATATAATCTAAATGTGCATTTCCATAGACTTTCTGCAGCAATTTGTGTAAGGCTTATTGTATCACATGGATACAATACTAAAAACAACATTTTAGTTAGAAAGTACTCACTGGGCAGCAAAAGAGAAGGGGCCCGTGGGAAATCCTATTTATTTGCATTTGGTGTTTGCATTTCTTGCTGTAAATGTTAAATACATGCCTCCTGTTTCAGATTGCACGAGCCCTTCATTTGGGTTTTCCAGCTCCATCTGTAGTCAAACAGAATACAGAAAGAGCAGAGGCAATGCTCTGGCTGTTGTAATAGCTAAATCAATTTTTGTTGTCATTTTTGCACGCACGTTACATAGGTGCATAAAATTAGGTGCCAGGTTCTCTGCCAGCAGTGTTTAGTGATAGGTAGTGGAGCTTTGAGGGCTATCAGGTATGAAGAAGTTGTCCCTGGAAAAAGCTATTGAACAAAATGAACCAACAGCAGGAAACATTCTTGCTGCCTCAGGCAAGAAAATGACAAGAAGTTGAAAGAGACTCCATTTTTTTTGTTTTGTTTGTTTTTTGTTTTGTTTTGTTTTAACTTAAAATCATGGGGGAACTGCTGTATGGAGCAGCCCAGGATTGTGAGTAATTTAGTGAAAACTCCAAACCTGTGTTGCATGAGTTAATAACATTGACCAGTATTAGTGCAGAGCACTGAATGTTGTGTTGGTACCTGAACTAGCAGAAGGTGAACACAGGTTATTGTCTCTCTGGTCTGGGATATGGACCTGATATGGACTTTAAAAGAAAGCCAATGCTTCATTTAAAGCAGCAAAGTTCTTCACTCTGGCATGGAAATGAGAGGAGAATGATGACGAGATTTACAAGGTATCAAAAACCTGAGAAATTTTTGGCTAACTTTCATAAATTTTCTCATGGGCACTCTGGATGTGCCTGCACTAGACAGAATTTTTAAAAAGTAAAAGTAAAGTTTTTTGAGTAAAAGTAAAGTCTTTTGAGACCAAAAGACTCAAAGAAATCTTCCCCTCATCTCACAATTAATTTAAATATAATCAGCAAAAAGCCCAAGCCAAAAAATAATTAAGCAAAAGGAAATGGAAATCTCTTGCAGAATTGGTTCTGCCAGAAATATATTTGTTGTAATATCCCACTAGTGGCCAGTAAAGGAAATGGAAAGTGAAAATCATGCCAAGATTACATATTCACAGCTCTGCCTACTCTGTTCTCAGTGCCCAGAAGCATGAAGGCCTGACACAACACCATTTTTAACATTAAACTAACTCTTGTCATGTGGAAGTGGAAGATGAGCTGGATCTAAGATATATATAGCCCTTCTGCTACAGAAGGTTGAATTCTAATTATCAAACTTGTAGGGCAGGCAGCAGAAGCCTCTGCTGCTGATAAATGAAATTACCCTTAGTGTCTTTCTAGTGGTTTAGGTGCCTAGTTGTCCCAAATAAGAACAAATAAAATGGGGAGGAAGCCCTCTGTGTTACAGTGCTACAGATTCAATGCTCACCTGTTACTTATGGTGAAAACCAGCATGTGATTTTTGGCTTGCCAAGGGCTGGGAAAAGCACAACAAACAGGGGGTATTCTGGATAGGTCTGAGATTGTCTCAACACCTGGCAGCTCCTCCTGCCATGGTCCATCTGGTATGAGAAACAAAGCCTCTGCAGTGGGAACTCCAGAGTAGTGGTGGGTGAGGTGTGTGGTCCTGCTCACCTGTGGATGAGTCAGGATTTCCTGTAGTGATATCCAGGAGTGAAGTTTGTTTACTCACTGCACCATCAGGGCTCTGAATGAGCTATTATGGTCTGTAAGGCAAATATGTATTTATTTAGACAATTTTTTAAAAATTGATTTTTGATCCAGTACGTGGTAAAAGCTCCTAAGGAACCAGCTATGTAAATCCTTTTTAGCTGTATAAATACCCTTTTTATTCTCTCTGTAGTTAACTTTCATGTGATGGCACGAAGGATGAATGATGATTAGCTGGAATCAGTGCTCGGGAAAGAGGGATAACAGGGAAATGGATTCTCTATCATGTATTTTCTTATGAGGCTTTGGTAATTAAACTTTTTACAAGCAGGATAATAACCAGTAGCTGTTGCTTATTATGGTATTTATTCCTGGCTCTGCCATTCAGGTTGGCCCAGTCATATCACTTCCATTTCCTCACCTGTACAACAGGAATAAAAAGTATTGACCTTCTTAATAATACCTCTCAGAGATGGAAAGAGAGGAGATGCTCTGTAAGATCTGCATAATTATTGCTAACTTCAAGCTATGAGCAGTTCTCTTGGAGCCGATGGGAATGCCCACATGTGGAGCCAGTTACAGAACAGGGAGCCACTGATGGCTGCAAATCGTGGAAAACTGGCCTTCTGCTGGATCATCAGTCTGCTTCTGGAAAACTGTTTTTGCTTTCCATATGGGCTGGGACTTTCAAGTTATATGCCTGGGAGTTGGATGCATAACTCTTTCAAGGTTTTTGAAAGTCCTTGCAAGGAAGCAGGGGGTTGCTGTTGGAATTGCAGTCTAAAATTACAAACAAGCACATACAAAAAAAAAAAAAAAAGAAAAAAAAATAGAAAGAGGAAATTGTAGAAGGAAGGGGGGAAATCTTAAGTTATTTTGGAAATGGAAACTTTACTGGAAATGAAAGTGAAAATTCAAAAAACCACTGTCAGTAGGAAAGAAATTCTGGGTTTGCTATTTTAATGTGAGTGTAAACATTTTATATGAAAATGGACACTGCAGGGTGGGGGGGAAATTCCGAAGTACAAAGCACATGGGAATATTCATGATTCTTTTTTGCTTAGTTGAGACTGTCTTCAATTCCTGTTTGAAAGGACTGAAATACCAAAATAAGTAACCTGATTTTTGACACTGCTTTGAGCAGTCTTCATTAAAGAGAAAAGAAGTGACTGTACCCACCTACTTTGGAAAAAACCTCAGCCGCTTCTTTTCATTGATTCCACTTGCTTTCTTTTAGTTATGTTAGTACCAGAGAGTCCTCTCAGTTGAGCCATGATTTCTCTTCCTTCTCTTCCTTCTCTTCCAATTTAAGTGGGTAATATCCATATGCAAATTTGCTAGAAAGGTCTCTTGGCAAATACAGGGGGAAAAAAATCCAGCAAAACTTCTTAGCAACAGCTGGGAAGAACATCAAGAAGGAATCTTTCTTTCTCAGCCTTGGAAATGTGTTGGCATTCATATCTCTGCTCAGTGCTCCACTGGAGCTGTGTGCTTATTAGGGTGCAGACAAACTCCACTGATTCAATACATATGCTTGTCCCACATTCTTTGTTCATATTTTAATCCAAAAGTCTCCATAGGTGCATGCTGCACTGATCCAAAGCTCAGAAAATTTAGTCCTTGCTGTCATCTTGCATGTCTTGACTTATAGTCTCCTCCCTCAAAGCCCCTAAATTCCTGTGCTACATCCCTCTTATAAAGGCACTGAACTGATTCAGAGTGTCTTTGTGCTTAATATTGCAAATGCCTGCTACCTGTGTCTGGTCTGGGCAGTCCTTTGGACTTTTTTTAGAACTGCTGCAAATGGTGGTTTGCATTTGCAGGCATGTGATACCCTGTTCTTTGTGTGCTCTTGACATTAGTGTGGTGCAGGGACATCAAGGGCCTTATCACTAGAATCAGGCTGCAGTGAGGACAACCATGGCAGGACTTTTTCCAGCCTGAAATACAAAAAGTGTGTTCCTCTTTTATGCAGAAAAGCCCAGGAAGATGGCCCATGTAATTACTGGAAATCAGCAATCTGTCTCCTGTCATTCAATTTAACCCATGTAAACTTGCCATGTGCAATGGATACAATCCGTGGGTGTGATTTCAGAGAAGGAATGGTCCATCTGCTTTATGCAAATGCTGCTTTAAAGGAGGATGACTGACAGTTTTTTCCAGGCACAGAGTGCAGCAGACAGGCTGGAAGCTGGTTACTTACCAGCTTGGATACAAAAGATCTCTGTGTTAAGCATGCTGTCAGAGTAATGGAAGCTGATGTCATTAGCAGAAGCAGGCAAGTAGGCAGTGGGAACGCTGTGGCTGAGCAGGTAAGCCAGAGCTCAGCTGTTTGTAGTGTGAGGTGACTCACATGGAGGAAGAAAGGCTCACCTTGTCTGGATGGACAGGGTTTTTTTTGTGGATAGCTCTAATTTGTAAAACCTGCAGTGGCATTTCAGGATATGCCTTACAGCAGAAGTGAACTAAAGGGGTCACAAAAATAAGGAGTGATCATCAGTACAGCTGCAGCCTCATTTCCTCTCCTGAATATGGTGCTTCTGTTCTGATCTGGCTGTTCTGGTATTACATTTCAAAATAATTAAAAGACAATCACACCTGTTTTTCTTATTCAAAGTTCAAAAATGTATGTTGTCTTGCATATTTGTCTGCTTAATTTGTACCTAGAGATATTTTCTCTTTATTTTTCTTTTCCTCTTTGAGATTTCAGATTACTGATCTGGAGAAAATGGGCAGTTTGCCTTTACATTGTATGAATAGCAGAATAGGATCCTGTCACTGATGAAAGTACTATATTTATGACTCATTATAATCCATTCATTGCTTCACAGACCCAGAGCCCTCCAGGGAACACCACAAACCCACATAATTTTCCCAAGTGCTCCATTTCACTTTTGGATCTTTGGTTTAGCTGACAGATATGAAAAAGGAAGAAAAAGGTGCAGGAAGGCAGGGAGTCTATGCAAGTGTGCATGTGCAGGTGCTCAGCAGGGATAGCAGGAATTTAAATTCAGAGCATCCCTGTCGTGATCCTGATCCTCATTCCTTCTGATGCTGTAACAACCATGAGGAGCAGAGAGGGGATGAACTTCAGGAGCTGAGGGAGGCTATCATGCCTTTAATGGTTGCAGGCTCATTGAGGTAGGCAAATGTTGGCACCACAAGCCTCGTTGGAACAGGCTAACAGAGTGGCTTTATGGATCTTTACACATAGGGATGCCATCCAGAGGGACCTGAACAAGCTCAAGAAATGTGCACCTCCTGGGGCTGAACAGGGCCAGGTGCAGGGTGCAGCACTTGGGCTGAGACAACCCTCGGTACCCACATGGCCTGGGAGATGAAGAAATCAAGAGCTGCCCTGCTGAGAAGGAATTGGAGGTTCTGAGGGATGAAAACCTGAACATGATCCTACAGTATGCACTTCCAGCCCAGAAAGCCAGTTCTATCCTGGGCTGCACCAAAAGCAATGTGGCCAGCAGGGTGAGGGAGGGGGTTCTGCCCCTTTGCTTTGGTGAGACCTCACTGGAGTGCTGCATCCAGCTCTGGGGTCCCCAGCACAAGAATGACATGGACACCTCCTGATTGAGTTCAGAGGAGGGTCACATAAATGATCTGCATCCAGCTCTGGGGTCCCCAACACAAGAATGACATGGACACCTCCTGACTGAGTCCAGAGGAGGGTCACATAAATGATCTGAGTGCTGGAGCACCTCTCCTATGAGGAAAGGCTGAAAAGGTTGGGGTTATTCAATCTGGAAAAGAGAATGTTCCAGGAAGACCTTACAGCAGCCTTCCACTACTCACAGGGAGCATACAAGAAAGGTGTCAAACTTTTTACAAAGTTGTGTAGAGATAGGACAAGGGTAGCAGCTTTAAACTGAAAGAGGGTAGATTCAGGCTGGAAATCAAGGAGAAATCTTTTACAATGAGGGGGGTGTAAGGCACTGGAACATGTTGCCAAAAGAGGTGGTGGATGCCCCATCCCTGGAAGTGTTCAAGGCCAGGTTGGATGAGGTTCTGAGCAAACTGATTTAGTTGAAGGTGTTCCTGCTCATTGCAAGGGGATTGCATTAGATGATCTTTACATGTCCCTTCCAACCCAAACCATTCTATGATCTTGCTGCAGAATGGAGCTCAAAGTCCTGTGCAGGACAGCTACAGTGCTATGTTTTCACAGTGCTGTCTGTCAGTCCTTGGAACAGCATGCAATTGCAGCTTCTTATTCTGCAGTGCCTAAAAAATGCACTGATCTGGTGTTACCAAGTAGATTTCCTGGCCAGGAATGTATAGCTCTCAGACAGGTGCTATCAAAGCTTTATGCAGACAAAGTGTTTTGGGCAAAGGTGACCAAGACCAGGTGCTTTGGTTGTGCCTTGCAGATGATCTGATTGCCCCTTTAGTGCACAGCTTTCTGATGGCTGTGCTCAGCCCCTGTGCTGGTGTGGTGTCTACACAGTGGTGTTGGGAGTGAGTAGTTCAGCATTAGCTGTGGTGTAGAAGAGGAGGGCTGGCTTTGAGTGTCACTTGTGTCTGAAAGTTCTTTTCTGGTTTGGTTTTACAGAGTAAATATCTCTCTCCTTGGCATGGGAAATAGCTCCTGATCTATACTTACCTTGTTCAGATTCAGAAAGCTCTGCAGTGGTTTGGGGAGGATTTTTTTATTATTATTATTCTGATGTTTAATGTGCCTTTTCATTTGTAGAATGTGCAGTATTTCCAGAGCTGTCCATTTCTTGGTGAAAATCTGACTGATGTCAGCCCTACTCTGTCAGTAACCCTCCAAATGCCTTCATCAGAGGGGATGTAGTTGTGGGATGTTTGCAGTAGGGAGTCTGTGTGGTTGTCTCTATTAACTTGAGATGCCTTCACTGGGATTGAAGTGTCACCTCTCTCAAGGAGGCAGACAAGGAGAACAGAGGTGGCAAGACACAAGAGGCCAAACTTGGGCCTTTGTGGAGATAGACATAGACTGGGGTAAATGAGTGAGAGGTTCAGATTTTTTACTTCAACATACAAAGTCTGTTTTTTGACTTTTCTAGCATGATTTGCAATCCTATTGCCTGGTTTTGTATGAAGTCTGAAGAACCCCTTGCCATTGCAACTTGGATAAGTTTCACCATTATTGTACCTGCTTCACGACTCCTCTCCTCTTTTTCCCTTAAAACTTTGGTTTTTCTAGCCAAGAGGAGACAATGAGTCATTTCTGATTACTTTGTGGTACCTTTTAATTTTCTGCTGTTGCTTAATGGAGCACTTCACAGGAGCATGCTCCATTTCGTTCTTGCACCACTGTGAAATACTGTCACACTGTGTGTAATGGTTAGGGCAAGGAAGAGGAAAACATCAGAACTCTTTCTTTCTCTAGGAAGTTCAGTGAAAGTAGCAGAGATTCTGTATCTGCCAGGAACGAAGGTGGTATGGAGTATCTGGGGAGTGCTCTGCTGTCTGCAGTAGAGTGGGTCTGCAGCAGGGACTTGAGTCCTGTTTACTCCAGACTCTCACTGAGGTGGGATTGCCCTTAAAACATTGGCAGCTTTTGAGAAATATCTCAAATATCTCAAAACATCTCTTCAAATGGCAATTCAAACTCAGTGGCTCCACAGGTTTCCCTGGAAAGTCACCTGCTGAGACTTTTTTAAAGAAAGTCTTAAAATGATTGATTTGATCTCAGAAAGATTTGATTTAGAGAGCTGTTCAGGAATTCAGGACACTTATGCACTGAGTAAGTATGGATTTAATGGCTTAATTTAAAGCATCCAAGTTTTAAAACGTCCGACTTGAGGTAGTAATGTTTCGTACGAATACTTAGAAGCGCTTGGAATCGATCAGGATCCATCCCTTTGCTCCGCAGGCAGGCAGGGTGGTGGGTGCAGGCAGGGAGGCAGGGTGGTGGGTGCAGGCAGGTGGTGGGCAGGTGGAAGGCAGTGCTGTCCCTGTGTGTGCACACTGCAGGTGGTGCCCAGCCATAATCACCACGGAAAGCAATAATGGTGACAGAGCTGGGACAGCGGCGCGCTCCCGGCTGCTGCCTTTGACAAGTGCGCCTGTGTGCCGAAATCAGGGATGCCTCTCTGAAATGCTGCTGCCTCTGGGGAATCTCAGCTGCAGTTTTACTTATGGCAAATGAGGTTGTTGAATCAAAAATCCCTCATCCTAATGTCCTCCACTTGGCCAGCTTTATGCATGGTGATCACAATATGGGAAAGCTTTTAGAGGTGTGCTTAACCAGACGTTTCAGTGAGGGCATGCTGGAGTTCCTTTCGTCAGCTCTACAGTTCTCATAAAAGTGAAAGCATGCAGATGTGTACTTGTATGCTTGAGTTTTGTGAGTAGCAGTCCATTCTATTTTAATCCTACTTAAACTGTGAGCAGAAAAGCCCCCAAGCAGCATGGCTGCCCAAGTTCTTATTTGCACTTTTGATGCCTCGGTGACTGCAGATGTACTCAGACTCCTTTTTGTAGCATTTGCATTGGCTGGGGTAGGTATGTAAGATCTTGGCTAATGTAGAAATGTATAATTTAAATTAATGGAACTTCCTGGTTAGGAGGCATAATATCTAAATATTTTCAAGAAGAATTTTCACAAGTGATATTGAATAATGTCCCTGCTGTGCTGTTTCCCTGTCTTTCAAAAACATGGCTAGGAAAAAAAAAAATCTCTGATTTAAAAAAAATCAAATCTAATAATCCCTGGTTCCTATTCATCCTAATTTTGCAGTATTTTATTTAATCCCTTTTAACATACTTTTGTTAAGCAAAATGCCAAGACATGGTTGATAATTGTTATGCTTAACTGAACAATCCTGAGAAATTAACCTGAAAAATGAGGATATTTCCTTTTTCTTGGTCAGGTTTGAAATGGTGTGATTTTGTAAGGTGTCGATGGCTAGGGTTTCACAAAAGAAGCAGTTGTTCACAACAAATCATAGTTGCTGTTTGTCTCCCTGGGTTGTTTCATGACTGTATTAATAGGAGTAGTCATTGTTTCAAACATTAATTATTGCTCTTAAGCACAAGCTTAAACTCATCTATTACAGAAAATTTCTTTCTGAGAAAGACCTTCATTAAACAAGCTTATATCAGAGGACCAAAATTACCCATTAAATCATGGTGAGTCCAAAGTAATTTGATCCAGCAAAACCACAGAAAATAAATACTGAGTTTTTAAAATATGGGGCTATTTTGGAAATAAAACCTGAAGAGCAACTTTAGCAAGAATTGAAAGTTTTCAATCTTTGGCAGAGGAGTCCAGTTCCTCGCAGGGCTGAGGTTGTGGGTGGTGCCACTGTGAGAATAGATTTGGAGAGGTCTGCAGGAAGCAGATTTTTTATGTGCTGGCTGCAGCGATGAGTATGGCAGAGAGTTGGTGGGTACTTCTGACTCTTTACAACTCTGTCCCCAGCAGCTTTTCCGTTGTCTATGAAGCCCATCCAAATACAGCTTCTTGCTCTTTGGGCACTAACTTGGGTCTCTCACCTCCCTATCCAGCTGTTTCCAATAGCGGTATGGAAACAGTATTTTTGGAAGTGTCCATCCTTCTGTCAAATAGAGTAATTAAGTAGAATAAAAAGTTTAGAAGTTTTGATGGAGGATTACTAGACCAAAACGAAGAAAGCATGTCTCCAGTTTCTTTACAAAATCACAATATCCCCAACTAGAGAGAATTACTGCCTCTTAAAGCAATCTGGTTTTATAAAGACATTGCTGAAGTTTCACTAAAACCTAAGCCATCCTTAGAAAATGAGATTCTGTGTTGGCATATGCCAACATATTTCTGATGAGCTCAACTAGCTGACTACCCTTCTGGAGTTATTTATTTAGCCCTTTTCAAATTATTTAGATTTTTAATTAGAATCTCGATGGCATTGAGATTTGGCAACTTGATAGCAGGAGTAACTGCATCTTCTTTAAGGAAACAGCTTTCCAAGTGACATAACCCTGTATGAGGGAGACTGGGGAGGAGGTGGGAACAGCCTTTCCCATGGTATCCCAGAAAGAAAACAGCTTCATGGATTAGGAGCTTAATTAGGACTGAAATCCATAGCAATAAGTGGGGAACAAATATAGTTAATTTGATTAAGCCTCAGAGTGAATGAGTTGCACACTGCATTGATTACTTTAAAGCAAATAACAAAGGCAAGGCCGTTTACTTTATGGAACTATTACTGCAAATGAAATCAGTATCAAGCAGGTTGCTGGGGAGTGTAGCTAAGACAACCTCATAACCTCATCTGCTGATAAATGAATCTTTGGCTAATCAGTAAACTCAGCATGGAGGCTACTCCAGCAGACTGTAAGTGAGTCACAGCAAGGCAGGTACCCTCCTAAACAAGAAGGCTCAGAAATAAACAGGCCTGGGATAGATGGTAAAGGTCAAACAATCTCTGTGTTTGAAAGCGTTCCTCAGAAAAATACAACTGCTCTCCCAGGGAGGGCAAGAAGGAATGATATTGATTATGCACAATGCCAGAGTGACTTGTAGGGCTTCACAGCAGTATTTACATCAACAGATAGACACCAGAATAACCTGTTTAAAACAAAATGCTGGCAAGTTTTGCTGCTGACATGAGAATTGAGAGATTCATAGCACAGGGGGAGAACTGAGGAGCAATCTCTTGATGGTTCTTCACAACATCAGTTCTCTCCTACCACTCCCCATGGTTCTCTGTAGGACTGGCTGGCTAGAGATATCTGCCACTGCTTCTGCAGATGGTGTTGCCCAGAACAGAAAGAGGGGAGGTTCTTCCCCTTCCTCCTCTGCTCCATGTGATACACTGAGTCTGCACATATCAAGTGAGAGAGAAACCAGCATGATGGTTTGCTTAAAGTTTGCACTGATCAGTCAGATGCTGTGCTGGGAGTAGTCTGTGGCAAGAGTGAGGGGAGCACTTCTGCTAAGCTCCTTTTGTTGAGGAGGGCACTTCAGTACCACCACCAAAAGGGTGGTCCTTCACTTCCCTGTTGTTTCTTAATTAGTACCAGGCAGATCCTGACTGCACAGCATTCCCAGAGGAGGTAAGCACTCCATGAAAAGCTTGTTGATATGCGTGTGTGAACCATCCCTGCAGAGATTTCGGCACTAGGTATCAGCACTGGAGAAATAGCTGCCCTCCCACCCACTACAGATAATTTTATTGCTTCTGCATCTCTGAAAGTGGGATAGTCAACTGCTTGAAATTTGGAGACAGAAATTCTTCAAAAGCCCCTGCATCTGTTCTCAGTCCAAGCAAGCACTCTCCAGAGGCCAACTTCCCATAGGCCATCATGCATAATGTGGATGAAACCTCTTGAATTATTGATCTTGCAGAGGCATATAATTGTAGCTTACACAGTGTGTTTACTCTCAGTGCTTTGATTTATCAGATCTTATAATAATGTTCTCACTTTTGGCACTTGTAAAATACAACTGGCTTGCAGTTTAATAAATATTGACTTCTAGCCATTTGCTGCTTTGTGATTATTCCTCCTAAAGAACAAACTGATTGCTTCCTTCATTCAGATCCACTGCAAATGGTGCAGGATTGGAACACTTTTAATATTGCATTTTCTCACCAGGGAAAGACTTGGCTCAGCAGTGACCTTCCCATGCTTGTAAGATCAGGTCACTGTTTCTCAAGCTGATGTGCACTTGAAGATATTTATGGTCACCCTAAAAGTCAGTGGGCATGTCCCCTCCATAGAGAGAGCCCCTTTTCCAGCCCTTTTTTTTTTTTTTTTT
>VZRH01006242.1:464404-488942 GCA_013397555.1 Urocynchramus pylzowi
TTTTTGTTTTTTTGTTCATTACTTTTAACAAATTAAGATGTCCCATGTTGTTCTGATTAGAATAAGGAGAATCCCTGTGCTGCACCTGCTAGGTTTTGTGTTCAACCCTCTCATCACTGAATTACTGATGTGTGCAGCACACTGGGCCAGGGCTGGCTGTGGAGCTCCTGCCAGAAGGGGAGGAGAGTCAGAGTGGTTGCTTGCTTTAAGCAAGACATGTAATCCAGCCCCATCTTCCAGCAGCTGGAGAGCCATTTTCTGCTACTGCCATTCCAATGTTGGTCACATATCTTAAACAGCTTTTTAGATCATTCCCTTTCTCTAACCTGAGCTGCTCATTTTCCAGTTTGCATCCATGCAGCTTCTCTCTTTTATGTGTTATCATAAATCCACACTCCTTCTATGGCTGACACTAACCATAATATTAAACACGCTGGAAGCACGTAGCAACTGACAGTCATGAAACCTTTCCAAGAAATGGCAAATGCTCATCTTTTTGATGTAAAACCAAGAAGATAATGAGTTTTTATCATTTGAGGGGCTCCTGCTGTCCTAGAGGCTTTTTTTCTGGGTTGAAGACTCATTGCATTAGGTGAAATCCAGACTCACAGTGGGAGCTTGTCAGTCAAACTGCTCACAGCTCAACAAACTAGAAGGCAGGGGTGGAAAAAATCATAGATGATATCCTGGATTCACAGCCTGATTAAATGACCTTCCCTTGGCTCCCACAGCAGGTCCATTGCAGAGCCATACAATGAATCTACTTTATTTGGTTCAGTCCCATATTATGACCCATAAACTCACCTGTCCACACCTGTCAGAATGTAGACTAACAATTTTAGCCAAGCCAGCAGAATCACATGTTCTAGGCTGCATTTGCAATGCTGCCAGCACTGAGTTCCCTGGATGTCTTTCTGTTAATTGATAGTAATACCAGAGCAGTCAGTTCAAAGAAAAATTACTTGTACTGTCTTTTTTGTGGAGAATCCTCTATCTCTTTGGTTGGTAGATGCTGCAAGACGGCTCTTGGAATTTGATTATATTTTAAATGAGTTTAGTTGAATTTAATTTACTTAAATAAGATATATAAATTAGAAAAGACTGAAATTAAAAATTACCTTTTGTTTTCTAATTAGATTTATTTTTGCGCTTAATTAATATATTTCCTTTCTTTTTGCCCATTGCTAAAAAGTAGATACCTTCATCCCAGAAAATACCAATCTAGATTCCCTTTATTAGGCCAGCTTGCTTTGCACCAGGTCAGGCCTTGGCCTATAACAGTGTAACCCCTTTTTGTGTTAGCAAAGTGCAGCATGGTTCTGTGAGTCTCCAGTTCTCAGGAAGGATTTGCTAAGCTCTAACTAGCATGGGTAGCTCAGTCTTGGGGAGGAAACATTTCCCTGCAGGCACTTCTGGCTTTTGCTTGGTCTTCCCCAGCAGCACCCTGAGGGCAGCAATGAGGTGCTCCAGCAGGATGTGTGACAGGAATCCCTGGTGTCACCTCAACCTGTCTTCCAGCTTCCTGATCATGCTTCTGGCTGCACACAGAAAAGTGACAAGGGTGCTCTATGAGATTCACATTTTCTGCTGGTATCCTCGTGTTCCTTCCTGGTATCTACATCTCTCCTGCTTCCCCTTGGATAGTGGAAAGAGGATGCTGAGCAGGTGGGAGGCAGCCTTAGGTGCTGTGCTTACATTCCTCTCTCCTGGGGCCTTGCCTAGCTCAGTATGAGAGGTACTCCATCCAGCTGGATCTCCCTTGGTGCCAACATACCCTTGGATGATAAAACTGTGACCAGCCCTGAGATTTTTTCTTCCTGCTGCATTGTGGCTGTAAATTTTAGAACATAAGGTATGGAAGCAGACAGACCTCAAAAAGAGGGAAATTGATGTTTGAGTGTCACCAATTTTGGAATCCCCCCTGGTAGCTGTGAGGCTGGTGTCAGCTCCTGTCATTGGTGAAACAGGCCTGATGTGTTCTCTCAGCAAACGTAGATCTCCACATCTGCTTTATCCACTAGATGGATGACATAAAGCAGCTTCCTTTACAGTGAATACTTTATGCCATCTTTAATCTGAAGTGTATTTCTGTAGTCTGCCAGAATGCTTCGGTGTGAATTTCTTGTTAGGTCAAATATATGTTTGGAGGCCTTGATCAGTGATGCAGAGAAAGATTTGTCTCTGAGAGAAAGATTGGTGCAGACAGACATTGATATAATTGTATTAGCAATCCCCTACTTCTCAGCACGTGTGCTCAGTGGGTAACTACAGGATAGCTGAGAAACTCAATAGCACAAGGACAGGAAAGGATAGTTGGTTTCATTTTCTGTGTCTGTGTCTATCATCTGCCTGCCTCCTGTATCTCCAAGATGTGATATCCAACCTCTGTAACTGAGATCTTTAGCACCAGCTAATGGATCTGAAAGCTTCAACTCCCAGCTACTTTAATGGGAATGAGTCTTTTTTTTTTTTTTTTTTTTTTTGAGAATTGTTGCATTTTCCTCTGAAGATTCACCTCACTGTGTTCATCCACATGGGTGCAATTTCCTTAAGCTCATGCAGTCTTATAGTTTGATATTGGCAAATATTACCTCAGGAGAATCTCTGAAGGTTAGCTCTGTCATCTCTGGGTCAGTAGCGTTTTGCAAATATACCATATCAAATTAGAGTAATCTTTCCATGTGATCATCCCTGTTCATCAGCAAAATAGTAACCTGAACTACAGTGTGTTTCTTCTTTCTTGCTGCAGGATTGTTGCCGCCATTTATTTTTCTCTCCCTCAGACTTTTGTAAGAGATACCAATTGCATATTAGCAGCAAATTTTTTGTTGTGTTTTTTTTTTTTAGCAGAAATGTCAGCAAATTCAAGCAGCATTTTGAAGAGATGCAGCATTACATAGGAGACATTATAAACATGAGCAGACTAAGCCTTGCACGTTCCTGGGGAGGGTAGGGGGATAATCTCCTATCTTTTACAGAGGGAAACTGAGGATCAAAAATGTTCATCAGAAGTCATAAAGGATGTTATGGTCTGTGTTGTCCAGACAGCTTCCTCTTGAATTCCTCCCTTCCAACTGAATCACAAAGACTGCATGCCCTCCTTTCTTTCCCTTGGAAAGAGATGTATAGTTCAGAAATTCATTTCACAGAATTGTATGTCCTTAATAAAATTCAGCTCTAGTTATGACCCTGTGAGATGATTAGTGAATTAGAGTTCTTAATTAGCATTTTGCATAATTCATGGCAATTACAACATTCTCATGGATATGATTGTCAAGGTGCAGATGTGCAAACATGCAGCTATAATTTTCTCATCTAAATAACTCTTTTGGTGAAACCTCTAATTTTTACAACTCTATTGTGTAAGGGCCATTATTCCTGTTGTTATTTTTAAGGCATTAGAAAATGGATGTGAATCTCACTTCAGCTCCAAGCACTGCAACTAACTGTTTTTCAGAAGCTTTAAAAACTGTCATAAAAGTTTGCTTCTGGGTGAGAATTAGGCATTTGAATTTTCTGAAGGACCTATCCTACCAATTTTAACATCCCACAGGGAATTGTATTGCAGTTTTTCAGTTACAATAATGAAACAAAAGCTAAATCCAGTATGTGCACTAGCCAAGATTTATATGGCTGGATTGCTAATGGATTGAGCTCCCATTCCTTCTTCAGCTGAAAACAGATCTCAAAATTCTTTGTACTGTGAAGACCCTTTTGTCAGAAATGTATAAAGTATGTACCCAAGATTATAAGGACTAGCTTTTTGGGCACAGAAAAATCTGGCAGTTACATAAAGTGAATGGTAGTTAAATAGAGGAGGAAGATGGTCACAACATAGTTAGAATCTCTGAACTTTCCAAAATCCCATCCATCAGAAATTGAAGGCAATGGCACAGAAATCAATGAGCCAGATGATCAAAATGCAGTCGCACCCAACTCAACACTTCCAGGTACATCTCATATTAAAAAAAAAAAAAAAAAATACTGAGTTCCAAGTGACAAATTTGAATTTCTACTTCCTTCATTAAGTGCCTACCCAGACAGCATTAAATGTAATTAATTTTACCTTCATAATTATAATCTAATATGTAAATCCATTTACAGTATTCCCTTCTATTAAAGATACAAATCAAAATGATAATTTCTAAACAAAAGTTGTGAATTTCCTTAAATGAAAGTCATTTGTAATTTCCCACAGGAAATTTTAATCACTTTAGGATGTATAGTCACAGAGAACGTAGGAGTTTCATGCAGCCAGGATGTGATGGAGGGAAAGTGCAACCCTTACATTCTTATTAGAGACAAATGGCTCTCAGAGGAACCTGGACATGTATGTTTGGACACACATACTTTTAGCAGCTGATACCATCTTCCAGCATCCCCCAAAGCAACTAGCTTGCAGGAGCTTACCAGTCCTTTCTAGCTGGAATTATTCCCTGGATTAAAAAAACTCTCCTTTCTGACCCTCCTCTGCCAATAGAACACAAAGGTTAAGTAGTTGCCCTGATCAGCTGGAATTTGATTGCCCCTTTAAGGCTGGACTTTCTTATACCCTATTTATATTTTTCTCCAGAAATTTATGTCTGTGATTTAGGTCCCTGTCTTTCTGTGTTCAAGTTTCACAAAGCACTGCTACCAAAATAAAAAATCAGATCCAAAAGAAAGCAATTCCTTGCTTTTTCCCAGTGAAATGTTGAAGCTTCTTATCTATTTTTACCACCTTCTTTTAATGTCTTTGTTGTTTTGAGCACTCTGCTACTGCTTACAGCAACTTACTCCCTAAATGTCATTCATGCAAATTCTACTTTCAGCAGGTTTATTCCCTTCCTTTCTTTCTGTAGCTCTTTTCTTAACCCTAACACAATATGTGGAAATGGGTGCTGTCCACATATTTATCTGTTTGCTAGTTTCTGAATTGTCAGCATCCCTACACAATGTACTTACATTAGGAAAGATTTTCATGGATTTTAAGCAGGTATCTTTTAAACTGTTCACCACTGCAATTAACAGTAGGGGAGAAAAACAAACCAATGAAAACCCCCAGTGAAATTTAGCACTTTATTCCCCAGTGTAAAAGGAAAAGTGAATGGTAATTTGCGTGGAGGAGAGTTAGAGGACACAGGAAGCCAGCTTTCCTACCAGTGAACACGGTGACAGTTTTGCCTCTGGCTAGAAATAAGGAAACATTCAAACAAAACTTCTTTTCTTTATGTCTTTTTTTCCCTGACAGTGATACCTTGTTCATGTTAGCCAAAAGCATTTATGAATTAGGTCAAATAATTTCAGCCAAGGGAGGATAAGGTTGATAAGAATTTTGGAAAACCTTGAAATATTTCAGGTTCTCTTATCTGAATGACATTTCTCTTTAGTTCATTTCTAACTTTTCAAGGGAAAAAGCATATTCTTCTATAGAGGAGAAGCTTCTATTTTCAACTAAGTGAACTATTTTGAAAAATCATGAGTGTATTGTATTTTCTTCTAAAATGAGGGGAGGGGAACCAGGGAAAAGGGAAATGGTTTCTGTAGAAGACAAATGTTACAGTTTTGTTTTTGTCAACCTGAGACCTAATTTTCTCATTTCAGTACTTACTGGAGGAGTGGGACAGGCATATATAGCCATGGAAAAAGTATTTGAAACACTAAATTATATGGTAATTTGACACAGTTTCTATCTGTAACCTTGAAAAATCTTATCACAAACAAGCTGTTAAAATTAAATAAATAAGTGATGGCTTCCAACTACAGTTTGTCACTTGGGATTGATCAGTGATCCACTGGCACGCTGCAGTTACTGTTCAGTTTCTCTCTGAGCTAGAACACACTGGGGAAAATTTTCAATGTCAAAGGGTACAGTGGAGTATCCAGTTCACAAGCATGGCAAATTGGAGCCTGGGAAATTAAACTCCTTTGTACATAGATCATCTTCAGTCAGCAGAATAGCTTGGCAATAGCTTGGTGGTCCTTTGTACGGCCAGAACCTGTGCAATCCTGGCTTTTTCCAAAAGAAGGCTCTGGACAGTGCTCCCATCAGTTTGCTCCTCATGGTGGGAGTGCTTCTCTTTTGTGGCTTTGTGAGACAGTAGGAATACTGACCACTCCATGTGGCATCTCTGAACCCTCTGATTGTGAAAATAAGACCCTTCTTTTCCATACTCAAAAACCATGTATCTGAGGACAGTCTGTGTGACAAATTTTCATGCAATGCACTCCTCAGCTGGAAGCTGTAGCACAATGCTCTACTTTCATTTCGTTTATAGTGCTGCAGATTTTGGTTTCCTGTGCTGTGAGCATTTGGTTTGCTCTATGTTAGCAGTATTTTGTGGTCACTATCATGTGGCAAAGCTGGCATGGAATGTTTTGGGTTTATCATGGTTTCTTAGTTTCTTCCACTTGTGGGATGAGAGTTTGATGACCTTGGAAGTTCCTCCAGTTTAGTGGTCCCAAAATTTTGGGTTCCTTTCAAAATTGCCAACATATCAAACTTTTAGTGTCACATTAATTTCAAAATCATAGAACTGTTCAGGTTGGAAAAGACTTTTAAGATCATCAAGTCTAGACGTTAACCTAGCAAAAAACTAAGAGATCAATGATGAGAGCAAGGACACAGAAGCTATTTAACCCAAGTTTCCAACATGTTGGCATCCAGTGGCTGTATGACAGAATCCCTGTCAACCCCTCCCTGCCAGTCCCCCAGAGGTCTTTGCTCAGATGTGTCTCCCTAGAGGCAAAAATAAAGAGGAGGTTGACAGTGATGAAATGCAGGGAGTGTGTATGTATGGAAGAGCTGAGTGGCAGAGCAAGATTCATGTCTGCTGTTTCGTAGGGTGATGGGGGAGTAAACGAATGGGTAAGGGAGCAGAGCAGGGTGAAGGACATCTTGAGCACAGATGGGAGGACGATCAGCAGACACGGCAACAAACCCGAGAGCAGAAGGATTGTGGATTGGAAAAGAAATTATAAGGGGCAGAAATGAGCAAGGAGCTCCAGAGACTTAATTCTGTGTCTTCCAGGAGCACTTCATAAACAGTGTAAATTTTATTGACCTGTCCACGAATCTTAAAGCATCTCTCAATTTTCATACTTATAAGGCACTGAGATCATTGGGCCTGGCCTCTTGAGTAGTGCAGACTATTGAATTTTACCCTGTGATTATTGCATCAAGCTTTATGCTTTTCTGTCCAATCTCCAGTAGTAAACTTGTTTTCAAAGCCTCCCCTTAGAGGCAACACATTCCATTCATCAGTCCCCTTTGAATCGTCTGTATTGTCTTCCTCCCAGTGGGCTTTGTGTGGGCAAGACAGAGTGTTAGGGACAAAATCAAAGGCTGGGAGAGTGAAACAAAAGCTGAGTACAGTTTGATTAGTGCAAACCTGTTAATTGCTCAAGTTGGGAACACACTTTGTCAGTAAAACAAAAGAATAAAATGGCAACTACATTGCATCACTGTACCTTTGCAATGCTTTGAATGGACAAAATCAATTCAATGCACTTTCCATCTAGTCTTAATTTAATTGATTCCTGTATTATTTCACTGTAAATAAAGTGTTTTCTGTAATGTAAAAAAAAATGTTCATGTGAAGTGAAAATGAGAGTTATACATCAGCAAGGTTGCAGTATATTCTCAAAATGGTAGGAGGGGAGAGTAGTAAAAGAAGATAAGGAAAAATATATTCTCCATAAGTCTGTCAAAAGGGAGAGCATCTGTGCTTTAAAAATATATGGGAAGCTTCAAAAACTGCTTGAAGTGCAAGCAAAGAGAAAAAAATGAAAACTCTTTCACAATCTAGTATTGGACAATAGAGAATCCTTCAAGCTTTAATTAAGAGTTCAGCATTCAAATTAAAGGCCTGTCAAATATCTTGAAGGCAAGGCAGAGTTATACTCTGAAAACAGCCCACAAAATTTTTCAGATTTCCAGTAAAGGATTTATGTTTTTTTACACATAGCAAGCAGACAGTTGCATGCTAAGGATGTGACTCTCCAAACACTTAAGCATATACTTAGTTTTAAGCATCCACGAAGTCCAGCTGAAATTAATGATCTGTACTTTCAAAGAGGATGAAGCAGTATGAACAAGCAGATGTCAGCTCTTCTGTGAGCAATCTTTGTATTATTGTCTCCCACAGTCTTGTAACTTGGCTGAAAGAGCCACCTTAGAAAAAGGCTGAGGGTGGGGGCATGTTCTTCTGCAGCCCTCTGTGAAAATGGTGCAGGTTCTCTGAAGGTTTTTCAGTAAAACCTGGCCATCTTCTGAACTTTTTTGTTCTGTTAAGTCTTTTTCTGGTTTGGTTGGTTGTTGGTTTGTTTGTTTGGTTTTTTTTTTTTAAGTTGCTGACAAGTTTTATTTATTGTGTTGAAATTATACTTTCAAATGACTCCATGGTCCCTGCATACATTTATATATATGGCTCAACCCTATATCAGCTGTGAAGCCCTAATAGATCTGAATATTAAGAGCTTTTTTGGTTTGTTTTTTTTTTTTTTTTGCAGTGCAGTTGTACAGTATGTACTTTAAAGAGAATCCTGGTGTGTATTTGTAATGTGAACATGACCATAAGAATCATGAAGTACTATGAAGTGAATTTTCCCTTTGAAGAAGAGCATATTTGTCAAATCCAGAAGTTTCACTTTTATAGCTTTTTTTTTCTTTACTGTTTACTGTATTGAAAGATTTACAGCATGAGATCTTATTCTCCTTTATGCCTTGGTAATAAGTATTTCATTGCACATGTGTTTCTCTCAGCAGCCTCGTTGATCAGTATGTTAGGGTGAACTCTTTCTCCTCCTCCTCTTCTCAGCAATGCACCCCAGTGCCCTGACCAGCATTTTTTATTTATTTAATGAATCCATGTATCAGACTGTTCTTTCTGTAGAGGGAAAGGGGCAAAGAGAGCACTGGTACTGATGGCAGCAGGTTGATTTAGCAGGAAAGGACAGGAGTGGCTGACCAGCACTGTATTTTCCACTAGCTGCGTGTTGCGAGAGGGCTGAACGCTGTCCTCTTTCTGCATGGCTGCTGATGCTTACACCAGAGCTTGTATCTGCTGCAGCTCTTGAGTGCCACTCATCTTGGCTAGCATGACATCTTTGGCATGTAATTAATTTTGACTGAAAGCTTTGACAAACAGAAACATTGAAATCATTTCAGTGTCTCTTCAGAGAGCTCTCATTTTCAAATGTTCTGAGTCAGGTGAGTACCAATTTAATGAAAGAACTTGGCAAGGCCAAAATCTGCTTTGATTCAGAGCACAAAGTATGGGTTCCACCCTTCCTACTAAGATACTGGAAGAAACTCAGTGTTCCCTTCTCTGAGTCATTGTGGAAATCTACGTGAGGTTTGGAAATGAGTGTATGACACCAGTATCTTCTGAGGATCCGGGTCATCCTTCTGTGCATTGACCACAGGGTGGTGCAAGACCAGAGCTCTTGGACACCACTCCTTGGCTATTAGTCATGTCATTAAGTACTCCAGTGACTGTGCCTAGTGCACAGAGAGTAGTGGCAGTACACATCATGGTCTGAAATTTATTTCTGAAATACAGGCTTGTACCTGGATGAGTATTTTCTGAGAAATCAGGGTTGGTTTGCAAACTGTGTGCTGTTTCATGGTGTGATAAGTGGATGACCAACTTCACTGACAACTTGAGCAAGAGGAGAGGACAGGGTAACTAGTGGAACTGTGTGTGCCACTCAGACAATTGTGTGTATGTGGCTGGCTGGAAGAGTGCCCTGTCTCTGGTAGGTGTTAGTTATGCCTTTTGCAGGCGTAACAGTCCAAGTACTCTCTAGGTGCTGAAGGTCTATGCTGCTGTTAATAAAGAAATTCTCCCCCTGATGAGCATTTGATCTGAGCCAAGCACACTATAGCACAGCTACTTTTAGTTTGCTCAGTAAATCCATGTTTGCTTTTACATTCTACCAGTGAACTATTTACACTGAGAGTATTCACTGTGGGGCTTTCAGTACAGAAAATTCTCCTGAATGCATGACAGACCACTCTTGTTA
The DNA here is from genome assembly GCA_013397555.1 of Urocynchramus pylzowi. Taxonomy (NCBI): domain Eukaryota; kingdom Metazoa; phylum Chordata; class Aves; order Passeriformes; family Fringillidae; genus Urocynchramus; species Urocynchramus pylzowi. The sequence goes on from VZRH01006242.1 coordinate 474,410, forward strand.
AATTCCACTGGTCCAGGCTGTAAAACCCATAAGTCTACTGTTAAAATATGGGCTTGATGTGCCAGGTACCCACTGGCATTCAGAAGCCTCCAAAGTATTATTATTATTATTGTTATTTGGAAGAGAGATGGTGAACCTAATTATGCTTAATCACGACAACCCAGAAAGATATCAGTGGAGGGGCACGTTTTACCCTAAAGTACTATTTGAACTCTTTGGAAAATGTTGAATTACCCCTACAGCTATTGCTGATTAGCTACTTAATGAAGCATCTGCGACTGCTGGCATGTCCCAGCCATGTCACTGTGATGCTTGAAGGACGATGGAGATTAACTAAAAGATTGATCATGGTGATTTCTTACGTAGCAGCCAATCGAATCTAATGAGGGACACTTGGAATTGAAACTTGCTTTGGAAAACATTATTTTGCTATAATATAAACAGTTTTTCTGAGACCCACCCTCTTTATATTTTTTTAAAAGGTACCTATTCCAGCTTCAGCAATGTCATCCCTTTACCACACAGAGAGTTTTTATTTGCAGCCACTATTTCTGCCTGTTTTTTCCACTTGCTTCTGTGCAAATACAGAGCAACAGGACTAGGTGTGTGAATTTAGCTGAACAATAGGTAGAAATTCCATGCAGATGTAAATGCCACGTCTTATACATTAACATAGGTAAATCTATAACCCTGTATGTCTTTATACACCACATACAGAAAGGTATTGTTTAGACATACACATGTAGATTATATATTTAAGATTTTAAGTGTGCAAAATCCTTAGTTAATTAAAAAAATTAGAGGGAAAGCATGCACTCATGGATTTATTTTTGTGATGTATCAGATATTATTTTGCCATAATTCACAGTGGTGCCCTGCATATTCACTGTAATTTTAACATTAAATGCTTTCAACCTAAAGCTTATTGCACCTGGGAACAGCGGTGTTTAAATCAAGGCAATCTGTCATTTCCAGAAGAGCTGTTCTTGTGCTGAAACGGAGCCTGGCTCGTGTAGCAGCTGGACTGCCTGATACAGAGCAAGTTTAAGACTGTGCTGGGCATTCCCCAGGCAGGAGTGAGAATGTGTTCCCTTCAAACATTGCTATGGATCCCCACTCAGGGGAGGAGGGGTTGACGCATTTTCTGCTTTGAGGGTTTCCACTCTGCCAGGTCTTACCATTGGATTAAAGATCCCATTTTGTTCTCAAATGAATGAAAATAGGCAATCAAAAATATTTCTTGTGATTACCTGGGGTTCATGTTGCTATCAGGAGATCTGGTTTATTTGCTGAGCAGCTCCACCTGATTGAGCAGCAACCCAGCAGTTTCCTGATATGGATATTCTCTAAGCTCCACCATGAGAACTTTGGGAGTATTGAGTTGGTGAAAACAAACAGGTTTTTTGCTTAGATTATAAATTATTCTTCTTCCTTTTGGCTTGTCTTCTGTCTTACTTTGATAACTGTAATATATTGTACTAATAACACATCGACAACTTAATTTCACATCAAAATTTCATGCCTTTTACAGCATCTGTACTTCTCTGGCAACAATCAGATGCCATAGCCCTGACTGGATATATTGGGGGTGCATGGGGGAGGGATTCAGCTGGGCTCAGGCTTTAGAGAGAAACTGAGAGTTTCTCCATCTGTGAGTCACTCTTGAAGCTTGAGAGAGCAGTCAAACACGTTGAAGATAGACAAAGATGACCAAAGGTTTTGTGAGAAGAGCATATCTCATGAGAACCTCATCTGGGACTTGCTCCATCTTGAACAAAGCAGGGTTTCTGTCTTTTATTTCCCTGTTGTGCTCTCAGCTGGAACAGACAGGGTTGGCTTTTGCTTGGAAAAGTTCAAGGTACTGTGGGTGTTTAGGCAGGAGAGCAGTCCCTGCTGGCTTCTCCTCATGGATGCTGCTGGAGTTGAGGGAAGAGCAAAAATGACAGGACCTGTGTTTCTCATTAGGAGTGCACCTGGATGTGTGTGATAGCACAGCTGGACATTTATGGATCCCTCAGGGAGAGGCTGGAAAGCAGAGCTCGCTCTGGGTATTTCTGAGCACATTAGAAAAGTGTGTGTTTTTTGAGGACCGTGATTTTATTGCTATAGACAGCACTGGCTGGAGTTGCAGTCAGATATATATTTTAAGGTGCATTTCAAGCTATCTTGCTTTTCATGTGTCTGAGATGAGAAGTTCCAAATTACCTTGAAAAATTGAAGTCTTTCTGTGAAAGAAATAGTCTCTACTGTAAAACAACTGTGTTGTCTTTGTTTCTTAAAATGCCAAAATGCCTGTTCAAAGAGGACTTTGTGTGGTTTATCCTATTTTTGCTCCCTGCTACTCATGAAAGATTTGCATGATTTCTACAGAGTTGTCACTGAATGATTTCAGTTCTAACAATTTTTTTTAACTTCATGTATTGTGAAGGAAAAAAACCCAACCTGAAATGTTAATATTTTTGCTAGTTGTCCTTGATTTCTGGTTAAGAAAAGAACATACCCTTAATATAAATATCCAAATATGCCTTTCCTAGCTGAGTTATGGTGCTCTCATTTTCCCTATGCTGGCCTTCTTTCATGCATTAAACCAACATTGCTCTTCAAATAGGTTTGAAATCCTTTGTCATAGATCTCTTCATAGCTGGTCACTGTGGGTGAAGACTGTGACTGCCTACTGTCTTTCCTCCTGGCATGAAATAAGGTTGCTCAGGACTGTGTGTTCAGGACCTACATAATGTGTCCTCACCTCAGAAGTCTCTAGGTTCAGTTTATTTTTGGAATGATTGCTGGAGATAGAGAGTTTGGGAAAAGACAAATGAAGTAAGATGCACATGGCAGGAGAGCTAATGCAGGCAATGCTGCCTCAGCCTTGGAATTTCAGTGGTGATTACAGACAATGACGTGTATTTTGGGGCCTGCATGGGGATCTGCATCTTCATCCAGATGAGAGAGGTGGAGCTGTGGCAGAACAGGTCTCCAGCATCACCATCCTTGGTGCTGCCTCTTGAGGAACAGACACTGAGCCAGTTTTGTTACTGCTGGATCCTCCTCCCAGCTGCTTTCTTGCCTTGCCCTGGTCTGTGCTATCTCTGTCCAAACATCCTCACTGTGGGGAAGAAACCATGCAGGAAAAGGCCTGCCTAAGCCACTGGACCAGGTGTGAGAGGCCTGGAAGCTGGCTGACACCTGATTTGGCTGAGGCCAGCATTTTCAAGGAAAAAGAAGAGCAAATTTTTCTTCCCTTCTCCTGTTCTGTGCACATTGACGAAGACCATACAATGCCTATCGCATTTCTGTAATTTTTTATTTGTACCCTTTGCCATGCAACCTCACAAGCACACTGACTCCATCTCTTCTCTAAAGTGTTATGGCTCAAGTATTATGAGTTTTTTTGGCATTTTCCATTTTCTGAGTGTCAGACAATGAGTACAAAGAGATCCTGACATATCTGTAATTTAGCTGTCTTTTTGTTGCCTCTACCTGTTGCGAAAGGACATTTTGTAAGAAATATAGAAGACTGAGCTATCAAGCAGATCCCACTTCCCCTTCAGACACAGCAAAAGACTTGTGTTTAAATCATCCAGGATTCTGAAAATTAAAGTCTAAATCCCCCATGTTGCTGAATTAACCTACCTTGATTATTCCCTGTGTAGTACTTCTGTTATGTTCTTTGCTGTGCCACACAGCCATGGTTATCCTTTACTTGTCTGTCCTTTCGCATTGCATCACTGTCTTGCTGCTTATTTCATTCATGAAGATGAATGAGCAGCTTCCCCAGGCCAGTGGGAAGTCAAGATGTCAGTACCTGGAGGTTGTATGGATGCAAACAGCTCTGAATCAATTGACTTCGTCCTCACCTGCTTGTTGAGATCTGTCATAAGTAGCTACAGCTTTGTGTGATAGTAACGTGCTTTTATCTACTACAGATTGTTACCAGTGCCCTCACAGGACACATTTGCTTTTAGAAAGCCATTCTAGGAATATCTCAGTTTTTCTGTTATTGCAGGTCTTATTTCTCTGTGCAATCACCACACTCAGGTCACAGCTTTTAATTTCTAAGATATTCACATTTTCAGAGCAGAAAAATAAATGCTGCTCAGTAACAGGCTGAATTACAAAGGTCTAAAGCTTCTCAGACTGACTAACTGCTCCTCAGCAGGTGATTGATGTACAGATACAGACATAAAAAATTAGAGGAGATCCAATGAAAAACAGTCAGTGATTGTAAAAGGGAGCAGACAGGCTGAAATATATTTAGGAGTTATTTAAATAATAGCGGGAACTCCAGGAGCTCCTGCCTTAGAGCATTTAAGCTTGTGGCTAACTGCAAACACATGAAGTAGTGAGTTACTATGTCTGAGATACAACTGGGGAGCAGAGCCTACACCACAGCTTGTGTTTCACATATTTGTGTGAGAAGATAGAGCACCCCTGAGAGCTGCACCTCTCTTGCATCTCCAGGCAGTTCCTCCTCAACAAAGAGGGTTAAATTACATTCTTGGTATTCAGCTCTTGGCCCAGAGCTCCCCAGAAGGAAGATTTTGAGAAGAGGAAGAAAATAGTGTATTTCCTAGCAATTTACTTCAGTCTCAGTGGTTTGGTGGAATATTTGGTCTTGGGCAGCAGGGACCTCAGTGCCCATGAAGTAATATTGTTAGTATCTGCACATCCATATTAAAAAACTTGTGTCTGCGCCTGCAGATCCCTTGGGGACTCCAGAGCCCACTCAAAATAAGATCTGAGCTCATGCCTGTGGCCTATGTTTGCCTGCTGCTGCTGGTGTGGAGGTGTTGGCTGAGGCCTCCCCTGTTCCTTCCCATTGCCTTGTGTGAGGAGGTTAAACAAAAGCACAATAAAACTCTGGGCCAGGAATTTTCACTGTAGGTCAGAGAGACATTTTATTCATAGTAATTTCTTTATTTGTGTCATAAATCCTTCTCCCTTTTGTGTTCCTCAAAGAGATTAAAATTAAGGGCATCACCCCTGCCATCAAAACCTAGACCCCTGAGGCCAAGGAATGGTTTCACTGTTTCTGCAGGTTTCCTTACCCACCTATTCTTTGATATCTGATGCTTCTAGTGCATTGGCTGTCTTTACCTTTTTAATTTGTATGTGCTGCAGCCTTAGTCTGTGGCTACAAATAATGATAACCCTTCTCCTGTTTACCTGGTACTTACTAGTAGACAATGTGTGCAAAGCAAAGAAGGAGAAAAGTAGAATGGACTCAGTAATAGCAGTAGAAAGGCAGCAACATGCATAAAGTCTTAATAAATTTTGCTATTGTTTCTTAGAGCATGGCAGAGTCTGGTGCACTCCTTATTATGCCAAGTCTTGGGAGCAGGGGATTTTGGAAGTGTCATGACTTTTTTTTTTTTCAGGGATCTGTTTATTTTTGTTCCGTTTATTTGTTGATTAATTTATGTAATGATTTAATTTTTTGCCAGCAAAGCTGCATATCAATTTGTTTCTTAAAGACTGAAAACCAGAAGGTAAATAAAAAACCAAATTGGATCCTTATTAAAATCTCGAGTAGGTTTTAACCTGTTGTAGAATTTTAGGGGGAGGGGAAGCTTTTCATGTTCATTCTCAGATGTGTTGGACTCCTCAGAAAGAGGGACAGCAGGTTCACATCAACAGAAGAAGAGGATATTTATAAATTGTATCCTCTCCCTGCATTTATGTTTATGAGATTTTAAGAAATGGGTACAGTTCCTAGCAAAACACTTGTTTCTGCAACTACTGACCTAGACTGTCAGATTCTTCTGGATGAATTTGAGTTCCCTTCTGTCACAGCACTCTCATGCCTGAAAGGACAGTGTGAAAAGTAAAGAGAGAAAGTGACAATGTGCTAAATATCACGGCTCCTTGTGAGTGGTGATTACCCCTGCATGTCACCCTTGTGGTGTCACACTGCCTGAGCTGTGCTGGGTGGGTGAAGGGCATGTAGCCCTGCTTTCCCCCTTCTTGTCACATGTCTGTGCTTGTTTCACACCACTAATCTTCCAAATCTTGTGCAAGTCGAGGGTGTAAGGACAAAATGCCAGGCCACCAATATGGGGGCTTTCCATTCCCTATGTTTCCCTTCATGGCCAAGAAGGGTGAGCAGAATTACCCTGTTTATCCTTTGGGACCTGCTGAACAGTCAGCTGTAGAGGGTTTCAGATCAGAGCCATGCTTTTCCTGGTCAATCTCAGACTTACACTGGCTCATCCTATCTCAAAATTGGCTTTTCTTCCTTTTCCACTTGCTTTTCCATTGCTGTTTATATAAGGGTTAAGTGCTTCCCTGCATACCAGGCTGTATTTGCCCTGCTGCTCTTGCATTTTAACACATCCCACAATCCTTCCCTCTCTTTTGTTTGCAGGCTGGGAGAAGAAGTGGGAGTTGTGTCCTCTTTCCTGGTCCCCTGGCCTTGCTTCACACCTGGTCCCAGGGCAGTGTAACCAGTGGTCTTCACTCCCTTAAATCTGGTACAAGATGTTAGAGACAGGCACTGTGCTTAGAACAGCAGGACAAGGCCACCTTTGTGTCCCATCTCTTTCCCACCCTTCCCTGGTGATCCACATCTATATCTATTTGCCTCCATGTTCCCAGTCTTTCCTAATCTATCTCTCTGTCACAAATGCACTCTCCTATGATGTAGCTGCTGTCTGGATAGCAGTTGTTTTTGTCTAAGCCTACAAAGCCAGCAAGCTCGAGTGAAAGGGTTGCCTTTTCCATAATAACTTTTAGTGACTCTTGAGTTGCTCTGGCCCCTCAGCTTCCAGAGGGTCCTTTGTGGTAGAGGACGGAGACTCCTGGGAAGCCTGTCCATGCTCCCTCTCTCATGCTTCAGCTGCACAAAGAGCTGTGCCTGGATGCAGCAGTGTCCTGGGGAGCAGCACTGTGTGCCACCAGGGCGTCCCACACCCTCCCCGCCAGGCCGCCATTCCCAGGGGCCCGGCGCATGGAGACGGGCCGAAGGGCAAAGCCGCTTGGGAACCATCTTTCCTTGTTCTGCTGCCATCTGCCTGGGAAGGTGATTGACAGCCAAAGGTGAAGGGCCAGGGTCTGTGCTAATTGTCTGAGGCCCTTGCTCAAACGTGGCTGGAGAAGGAGGGGGTCCCAAAAGGCAAGGGAAGAATGGGAACCTTTGTGAGGCCCGACATAGTAAATGGTACTTTTGTGAAGATTTAGACTTGCTGAGGTCAGTTTTTAACAACTTGGGATGCTCCAGTCTTTTCCTCTTTCCTTTATCTCTAAAGGCTCCTCTTCCTTCTGTATTTCTGCTTCATCAACAAGCATTGTTTCAGTCAGGCTTGAATCCCCTTTCAGTGGCTTAGCTAAAGAAAAGACATCCCATCCTCCTAAACAAGACTCTTTTGGGGCCTGCTGGTTTTTTTTTCTTTTCTGTCTCCTTGTCTCACACACTGTAAAGAATGCTTCAGTATTCTCAGAGGAATGGGAGCATTTGCATATTAATTTAATTGTGTGTGTTCATGCAAAACTACTCAACTCACAGCAAACTAGCCACAGTTATTAAAATTAATTTGCAAAGGAAGGGAGCTATTGTTTTTCGAGACAGGAGTTGTCAAAGCATATGTTTTTCTGTTTGCTAAAAACACCTTCCTAGTTGCTTCCTGCCTTTATAGGCACTAGAGCACAGCTGGAGAAACATAACAAAGTTCTTTGGAGAAAGTGGTTTGTAGAGGAAGTTACACAGAGGCAAGAGCTCAGAGAAAATCCCAGTGTTTTTCAGTTGATCTCAGAGCAAATTCTCCCCTCTATCAAACATCTCTGCTACTTGCTGAAAGGAGCAAAACAGCCCCACTACCTTTAACATCAGACATCAACCCAGCTCAACTCCAGCAGCATATTTCCCCATAAAACTGCTTGTAGTGCTCTTGGATATATTTCCATCTGCTTTGGGCATGTCTCTCAAAAGAAACCTGTGTAAAGCTTGGGGCTGGTGTGTTTGCAAGCACAGACAAGCAAGACAGTGGAACACATCATCCAGAGAAGGAATTTCCAGGCTAGGGCTGGAAAGGCAGCTCGTGCAGCATTTTGTGATCTGCAGCAAGAAAATTTTGTCAAGACATCATGATGCTTTTCATTGGAAATACACTGTTAGACAGGAGGAACCTTGTGTTGTCTCTGTATGTACTAGATTATACACACTCCATTTTGGTTCTGCTTTCCCTTTTTTATGCTTTTCAAGATGTAAAGTGTACATAGTTTTAAGGTCTGTCATGATCAGCTAGAAGTCAATGTATGTTGTTATTCAATAAGTGCAAGACTAAATTCTAAATCCTAATCCTACATGTTTTCCCATGTATATACGTGTTGGCACTTTACAATTATAAATAATATTGCAGATTTGGCTACCAGCACACAGATGAGCACACAAAGCAGCAGAAGGTTTTCTGGCAATTTTGACAGTTCCATACATAATCCATGGATGTGACATGACCCATGTCTGGTCTTAAAATGTATTATCAGAACTATCACTGGCACAATATCCAAAGTAATTTAGCTTCAGACCATGCACAGGAGCATAATACGTAGGTGATTTTGCCACATTGCTTTTGCAACATTTGCTCCTGTGTCACTGATAATAAAACTGTCAGAACGACCTTGAAGAGGTAATAACTGCTCATTGATTTGGATGTAAAGCCTCCAAAGTGTTTTTCCCACTGTGTGGTATTTGTTAAAGGAAAAAAAAAATACAAAACCAAATCTTGCTTCCACAATCTCCTTTAAAAGACACACACGTAGGGTTTATAGAGATGTAGTTATGTTTATTAACTGCACAAACCTCCAGAACCTCGCAGAGACTTTGAATTTCCTGGTCCTGGGAGATGGGCACTCAAAAGCTGCATGCACAGAAAATTCTGGTTTCTGTAGTAGTCAGCCGGACAAAAAGCAGGGTGCTGAGCCAGTTTTGATGGAAATTTGTTTACTAGGGTGAGTTAATGAAAACTGTCTTTTCAACCGACCACTTTGGTTTTAGCAAATATCCAGATCCTTTTTATTGTGTCTGTCTTCCTCTTGAGAGTTAATTTCAGCTGCAAGCTCTGGATGTTTAAAGATAAACCTCCTTAAGTTGTTTGTTGCTCAGTACTTTGGGAAATCTATTTACCAATTTATAAATATTAACATCAAGTTAAAAGGGGGATGCAGGACTGCTGGCTTGGCAGTCAGGGCATGCATGGCTTGTCCCCAGTCTGGTACACATCATGTCTCTGACAGGCTGGGAAATCTGGTGGATAATCCTAAACAGTGCCCATGCTTAAGGAAGTAATCTCAGCAGTTCTAAACTAGAAGTTTTGATTTCATGCACCATTCCATAGGGTGCAACAGTATAGTTTGTATTCTCTTCAGTAGCTGTTTTCTGGTGGAAAAGAAAGTTTTGATGACCTAGGGTGGAAGGACCTGGAGGTTTTAAGGGAAAAGGATGGGCAGTAGGAGTAACTGTGATCAGAAGCAGCTATGCTGTGGAACGAGAGCAGACTGAGAGCCCTTGCTGAGAGCAAGACTCAGCATGATGCTATTAGTTTTCATCACTTGATTATGAATGATAAGCATAATTCCAAAAATTTAGCGTACAGATCAGGATTCTTTGGTTAGCAGGGAAAGCACATCTTGAGCCACACTATTCATGCTTGTGTCTGCTTTATGTTTAAATACTGCTGTGCTATTTTGAAATTGCACATTCAAAGAATATTTTTTCAAAGTGGCAAGTTTAAGCTCTGCTTTCCCATTCCTGTTACTATAGACATTATTTGATGAGAATTTTTTTCAGTGAAGTGTGTTCATCTCTGAAAGAAAAGAGGCATGTATATTTTTAATTGATTTGCAAAAGACAGTGGCTTAATTAATTGCTCAAGGGATTTCAGCTGAAATTTAGCATTCAAAGGGGCACATGACTCTAGGAACATGTAGAAAATACTATTTCATCTGTACTGACCATACAGGCTTTTTAACCTCTCACATAAAGTGATGCAAAATATAATGTTTCTGGTTTCCAGCTTGCTGCATACTGCACTCGAGAGTCAGAGTTGGGTTAATTAATTTGAATTAACTACAGGGATCCTTTCCATCGATTTTAGTGGACTGTGGATCATGCTGGTATATAATACAAATTGCTACTTCTTAATTAACCCCTCTAGTCTTATCTGATCTCTTCAAGTTACTCACCAGGTGTGCAGGAGAATAGGGCCTGAAACCCTGGTCTTGTGTATCAGTGAATATCATCAAGAGTAGGTTATCCAGCTGGTCCTTCTGCTGTCCTCCAACCAAATTAGTGCCTGGGGTGGGGGATTTTGTGCTAGTGAAAGACACTTTGATACAAAGGATGCCTGATTCAGAGGCAGGGAATCTCAGAAGTCTTTTGGAGGTGAAATTGAAGATTCAGAAGACATTGACTATGCAAACTTGGTACGCTCTTAATATACATGGTCTGTCTTCACAAGGATGCTTTTTTGCTCTGATAAATTCTTTATCCATTTTACCATACCAGAAATATATTGCATGCAAAAGGGCCATAAAGTATGGCTGTGGCATCATATCCCAGCTATTGCCAAAGCTATCCATGCCAATGAGGCTGCAGACTGAATTGTCTGAAGTCCAGTGGTTTCTGAAACAAACTTTTTCTGGAATTGCTAAGAAATTTTCGATGCTAAGTGTGCCATTCTTATAGCTGTCACCAGGTTGGATCCTCACAGATATCTTACTTGGATGCATCTTGGGGAACTCTAAGACTCCAGGTTCCTGTGGAGTTTATTGTTTGTCCACATGTCACTGAACTTTCAAATGGCAGTTGAGCTAAGATGGCACTCTGCAATTTGATTATTTGGATCTTGAAGCACAGATCTACCAAATTCAATTTTGAAAGTGGTAGTTAGGCTCCTAAGCTGCATGGACATGCTGAAAATGCTGCCATTGGTACGTCATGACATCAGCACAGAACTGGCAAACTTCTCCTTAAAATGTAGGCATATGTACTGCAGGCTACTCACTTCCTTATGTCATGGGAGATTGAGCTAAACTCCCCAGGTTAATGCATAGTAGGCACAATAGCAAAGATGCTTGCTTGCAGGAAAAAAAAATCTTAAAAAGTAGATTTAGCCTGCTTTGCAGTAAGGAAGCACAGTAAATTACCTGGGTACTTTTGTATCCATTCTCTTAACACAAATAATGCATTATTGATAACCCCACTTCAGAGACAAAATTGATGTCATGCTCTTTTGTCAATTTTGTTTTTAATTAATGGTGGGTTTGAGAATGATGTTTTAGAAACTGCTGCATGGTTTCAAAGCCATCTTTTGTGCATTGTTTCTCCATGACCTAAGAGTCACAGAGTGAAATGATCTGTAAGACATCAGACTGGGTGATCATAGGAGTCTTGTCCGAAAGACTCGGCCCCGAAAATCATCTTTGTAGGGTTAAATTCTGCATTTTCTTTCAGAGAAAGCATTATGGAGTCACATCATCCCACAAGTAAATTGCCATCCTGAGCAGCACAGCAGTGTAGCCCAGCAGAGGAGCTGACCCGTGGGTTATCAGGCTGGCAGGGACCACATTTGCTTCACGTGCCAGTTTTGTGCACAGTGGCATCACTTATGTACCTCTTAGTTTCCTGCTGGGAATAAGAGAGTCAAAGGGTAGAATGATAATTGAAGGAGGAACAATGGCATTTCTAATGAGAATACAAATCCTGTTATGCTCTAACTGGGCTAACCAGGCTGGGTCACGGTTTATCCAAATACACAGACTCCCAGTAACTGCCAGGTTGGATCAAACCCAAAGCCCAGCTGGTTTCCAGCACTGGGCAGAATCAGAAATACCAATGGAAGGGTTAAGACCTGTGCTGTAAACAGATAACAACGATGATCACATGCTCCCATGATCATCTACAGTAAGTTCTGCTGTGCTGTAATTGAGCAATTTATCTCCTGGAGCACAACACTGGGTAATGGTTTCAAAGTGTTTTCTGACGTTGATGGTAGATTTGGGTAGTCTTGGTATGCAGAAAAATGAGGAAACACTTGAAGAAGAGTTAACAGGATGCACATTCAATACAATTCCACTGGCTGGGCACATTGCTGTGCAAGAGTAGCATGCCTGGAGTAAATAAAGTGGGAGGGCAAAGAGGGGGCACCAAGTATTGGGTGTTCACAGGGAGTGCTCCTAAAGAACACAATCTCAAGTAGAAAATGCTCAGTATTGCTGCTTTGCTAGTGACAATGAATAGATATTGGTGGAAGAGACTATATGGAAGATTTCCCATGTATGTACAGGGATATGGGTATGCCTTGCACTACAGATGTTGGCTACTGTCTTATAGCTTAAGTGAATGTGTGCCTTAGATATTGTGTTTATTCACAAGCTCTTTCATGCCACAGTGAAAAGGAAATGCTTTAGCTGCTCAAAATACTATGCTAGTGATTTGAAAGCCAAGAAAGTGCTGCTTGGTGAGTTGATTCTTTTTCTGCTTTGAAAAAGGGCTAATTTCGTGGAAGAACAGGGATAAAGTCAGCTCTTCAAGCTTTGAATCGATTATATCCACACACCAGAGGCACAAGGTGGGAAGGGTAGGAGACAAAAATGCTTTTTTCTCTCCAAACAAAGCTGAATGCTAAAATAAAAATGTAGACCTGTTCTAAGGAAAATGTTCACCAAAGAAGTTTGGAAGCATGTGATATGATTAAGAAAAAACCAAATTCCTCTGTAAAAAGAGTTTATCACTGTAATGCCTTTCAGACAAGTATACCTTAGTGAATTAGCCTTGATGTGAGGTTGGGATAAGAAGTATTTACTGTAAGTGCCATCAGCTTGCATGTGGAGAAGAGATAGTCATGCAATTGGAGATTTCCAGTACTTTTCTAATGCAGTATTCAGAAGAACAACACAAGGAAATTCACAGCTCTGATAATTCCCCCATGCAGAAAATGAACACTTGACTCATACATCCTATTTTACATTGTCTGAAAGAAAGCAACACTTTCATCTTGATAGTATTAAAAATGTGGGATCTCTTGAAATGGCAGAAGCACATATAGAACTGTTATTGTAACTGAAAAGACAAAATAATATTATATGTGTGCATTTTCATAGGGCCATAAAATGTTAAAAAAACAAGATTATTAAAAACTTGAAGAAATGACAGCCAAGGAGAGAGAAGGACAACTATTCTGCATGATATTGAGTTCAGGACATACATTTTAGCAGTGTCGTGCTACATGATTCAAGTGCTAAACTAGTAAATGTTAATATAATATTAGGAAATTATAATGATGAATATAGCTGGATACCATCTGGTATTAACTCAGTTCCCAGGGCATTTAAAATTCTGATTGCACAGTTCTTTGTAGGATTACTGGGTTGGAAAGCTGTAGTGAGGAATGTTGTAATTTGTCTGGTGCTAGGATTACTGAAAAGTCAGCCAGTGCTGATTTTTGATGGTAAATACTTTTTTTTTTTTTTTTTTAACCCTTCCTTTAAAGAAATAGCATATTTTAGGGAAAGAGTGGGTTGGGTTTTTTTCCAGAAATCTTGGCAGGGAGGGATGTTGTGGTTTTGTTTTTTGTTGACAGTTGGGTTTGTTGGTTTTTTGTTAGGGAAGGTGTGTGTGTGCCTTTTTTAATGATAGTGCATTCTGGAAGCTGCTGCTCTGATGTCTCAGTCTCATTCTTTGTAATCTAAATTGGTCACAAGAAGCCAGGCTGTGTTTACTGTACTGCATCATCCTCAGACCTTGCATTGCAATGGGTTTTTCTCTCTCAGAGACAGAGCTCACCAGATCCATGGGGGAGAATCAATATGTGAGAAACACAAACTGCACCTCTCAAAATACTGTTTCTAACTAGACAACTTTCAATTTTAAAGACATTTTTTTCTAAGAATAAATTTGCTTTGCATACCCCTAATAAACTTGTCTCAAAGATAAATAAAACACTTTTTCATTCATAAATGATCCTTTATTTTAAAGAAACTGCTGGAAAACATTGGATTTCTTAGGCCAGTGAGAGGAGAGATAAAAATCATAAGTAGTGGTTTGGTGAATATGAGTAGCCAAAACTTAAATCAATTGAATTTTTTAGGTTACTGAGAAATAGCAGAAGCAGAAGATACTGGGGTTGCAAGAAAAGTGTTAGATTTGCTGTGCAGAAATAGCTCCAGTGCCTCATTGCCCCATATATATTATGCCTTATTAAGATAAAATAAGATTTTACAGCACATCTGCTAGCGATGTAAAATTTCAGACAATAAAAGACGTATCTGGTAGCTTGAGTGCAATTCTTCATCCTTGAGTTTGTGAAAGAGAATTCCATCTGCAAATGTTGAAATTCTCTTTGAGAACTATTTATTGTGGTTGCAAAACATATGTTTCTCTCCTAACCAATAACTTTCTGTGAGTGTTTTTTAGGGGGGAATTCTCTGATTGTTTATATTTGCCTTATTTTACATTGTTTTTCATTTCCGTGCTGGCTCTCTCAAACCATAATCTTACATCTTTCCTGCCTATTACTGCCACACATGAATCTACTGTGGT
>VZRH01006242.1:494583-569840 GCA_013397555.1 Urocynchramus pylzowi
GGCCTCGGCAGCTGTTTGCGGCTGCATGAGAATAACGAGGACATTGCTCTGGATGTGACACCGCCTCAGCTGGGTCTTTAGGAAAGCTCTCTAGAGCTATTCTCCTGTGTCCTGCAATAATCTGCAGCCTGAGTAGACAGTGCTGTTGGGCTCAGCATTTTCCTCTCTTTTATTTGCCTGTTGAGGGAGAATATTGCCACTACTTCTGTGGTTTGAAATGATGGAAAGCAGTAACACGTTGAAACAAGGGGCCAACATTCCCTGTCAGGATAAGGGTGAGGAAAATTATGCAGAGAGCAAGTAGCTTTACATTACCTCCTCCTACTTAGTTATGCCAAATTACATCACTGGACTGTGCCCTGCAGAGGATTCCTGGTGTGAATATTGCCAGGTCAGCAGCCAGATCATTGGACAGTGATTCCTACGCTGTCCTACTGCTGATGGGACAGTTTAAATACTCTGACTGCTGCTGTCATCCCTGCCCCTCTGCTGGGGTTTGTGTAGAGGGATTTCATTGGTGGTGTCTCAGCTCCTGGTCTTGCAGCCTTAATGGTAACTTAAACCACCAGGGATTGTGATGTCGAGCCTCTGACCACAGGAGGCCAGGCCTTTTTCCCTGTGCATAGCACAGAAATTCCTAAGTGAGAATCTTTGGTCTGTAGCCTCCTGGGATGCTGATCAGAGGATTGGGATGGTCCCATTTGTTGATAAAATTAATGTGATTTATCTTGTACAATGAGTTCCCATTCTTTTCAGTGGGATTTTTCACAGAAACCTGAGGCAGTGTGTGAGGGAGGCAGAAAAGTGCTCAACCTGATGGAAGCCGGGGGTTAGCCGACACATGGAAATAGAAGGAGTTTCTACATTTCTGTGAGAACACTGAATTTTATGTGATCTTTTTCAATATCTTCAATTCATTGTTCTGGGTGTTGATTTAGTGACCTGGAGCTTTCTGAGGTGGAAATTGTTAGAGAGAAAAAACCTATCCATGAGTTAGTGATAGAAATATCGCTAGCCTTTTATCTGCTTTCCTGCTTTGATTTCTCTAGAGCTTACCTGAGCTGTCTGTCATCCAAAGAACATTTTTATACCTGTGCCAATAAGCAGTGGAGTGTTCATGAAGGGCACAGCACAGTGGCAGTCTGTGAGGGATGCAGTGAAAGGCTTTCATTTAACACCACCGTACATGGCAAACCCAATTTTCAGCTGTATGTATCAGCATGGCAAGTCTTCTTGTTCCCAGTCAGCATGCTACAGGGTAATTCAGAATACAGCTTATTGCAGGTTTTGGTTTCTCGTCCAAGATTCATTCCTTTTCATCCCTTTCTGTGCCAAGTATAATAAACAGAACAGGAGCTGAAGGCAGTTTGGCTGGGGAAACAACATTCAATAATTTAAAAAAGAAAAACCTAACAACAAAAACCAGCCCTGCAGAAAACAAAACAGAACAAAAAGGCTGGTCAGTAAAAGAGGTAGAAAGACACCTTTGCTGACAGAGGAAGGGGGAAAGAAGAAAAAGGAAATGACACATCTGAGCTGTTCCTCCTGCCCTTCTCAACCAGCCTGAACAGAGACTGAATAACAAAATACAGAGATCTCACCTTTTCCTATGCAGGCAGGCCATGATTTTCCAGTGCTCCCTTATTCCTGTCAACCCATTGAAACCAGAATGGCTGAGAGCAGAGTGTCCCTGGATAGCCCTTTTCCCGAGGAGTGAGGACACCAGCTAGGTGGGAGGTTAGAGTGCAAGGTGAATGCTCTGGTCTCGAGTGTCTTTATGAAAATGAATATTGCCATTTGGCCCTTAATACCTTAAGCAGCACGGAGAGAACTCTAGAGAGCTGGGGAGAAAATGGAAAAAAAAGAGCAAGACAATGAAAGAAAGGCACACTGTTTCTGCTTTCTTTGTATGCTTAAATCTTTTGAGTACATAGAAATGCAGATATATGAGCTCTCAAAATGCTGCACTTCTATCAGCTCCTTCCCCAGTGTTGAGTGTGAAGAATCTCATAACTGCCAGGTACTTCTTTTGACATGGGAAGGATCATCACTGGGATTGAATCCAAATGCTAACTATTACAGATAAGCCTAAATGTTAACTATTACAGATGAGCATTGCTGTAAAAACAAATTATCCTGCATCTTCTTATAGTGATAGTCTCATCTGTGCTTTTCTGGGCATCATGAAACAAGAGAATTACATAGATAAACTGTGGAGCTGATGATCTTTAGCAATTTCTGTGTTTCCATGTTATTTCTGGACTACTGTGGTTTGGTACTACTCCCTGGAAAGTGTTGAATAGTGTTTGGTGCCTGGCTAGGGACCTGGCTCTGCTTCCTTGGCAGTTTCCCGTGGGAATCTGGACTGTGCAGTGGAATCAGTGAGTGCTGAAGGTTCCTGCTAGGCCAGTCAGTTGTGAAAATCTGCTGCCTGTGACCTCATTAAAACAGCCTGATTGGGGCTGCTAATCACATAAATAAAGAATTAAATCATAGCATTAACCTTCTACAGGGAAACCTGCCCTGGCAACACTGACAGAATTAGAGCTATTAATTATTTAGAGGGTCATTTGATAGAAATGTATATAGATGGTAGATTATGAGCACTTGAAGCAATAAGTTAACCATAAATTTTTGCTCTGATAAGAATCTTTTCATATTTTCCTCTTAATGTCCCAAACTAAAAGCTACCTTGCATTTTTTTTTACTAGGACTGTATCATCCCGTATCATTTATTGTATGTGTATCAACTAAAAATACTAGGCCCCAACATCAAGCATTTTTGTGCTCCTTTTGGCTCTTGAGGCTCCTTTTTTATTACAAATTCTTCCTGTGCAAACAGTTTCCATAGCTAAATTCGGGGCCAATTTCTTTACTTGCCGTAATGCTCTGAGATCCTTTGGTGGCCAGGGTGTTCAGAGGACCTGAGCACATTTCCTGTTCACTCCTGAACTAAAAGTCAATGTGCAGGAAATCTGTCTCACCAGTGCTGTGGACTAACAGGATGCTTTCTGCAGTGGTCCTCTACTGTCACCCGTGGAGGTGTTAAATTCCATTAAGTGTCTAGCAGATTTTCCCTTCTTTCTCTGAATTTCTTGGGGGAAAAAATGCTCTTGAATCAGATGGGATGATGAGTTCATTGTTTTACTGATTCTACTGGGCTTGCAGGAATGACAATGGTACTAGATAGGCTTGTTTACTGACCAGAATTTGAATGCATGTTTGCAGATAACACACAAAAGATTTGGGCATGTGGAGTGGAGGAGGGTGGGGAGACTGGAGGGAAATCTGTCATTATTTATGGAAATATCCAGTATTCATGGAGCCATCTGCTGTGAATGATTCAAGTCTGAGAAGTGTCATAAAATGAGAAAGCATAATGTAAAAAGAAATAAAAAACCCGACCTGAAAAAAACCTTTAAATTTATATCACTCAGAAACCTGAACCAGGGAATATATAACCTCAGACTCTCTCTTTCTAAAGATGCTTTGTAAATATTCCTGCCAGACTGAGAGATAAAGATAGATGATATTTCTCAGGTTCCTTTCCTTACCCTTCTTGGAACAATTAATTCCATTTGTTCATTTCCAGCCCTTTAATTATTGATCACATCGTTTCCTTTTTTTCTTTCTCACTATTCCAGGCTACAAGGCAAGGGATGAAGTTAAAAAAAAAAAAAAAAAAAAGGGTATTTAGGAGACTGCTTAAGCCTTGAAGCATTGAGAAGATCTTTACTATAGCCACAGTTTTCTCTCTGATAGGGAAGCCTCACTTTCATTGTCAGAATTTTATCAATACTAAGAAATTTTATTAAGGGCAGAATCTTCATAGCACTTCTCTGGAGAAAGTCTCAGGCAGAGGATGGTCTGCTTCCCTTGTACTGTGCTCTCTCAGTTCAGATCATTAGTTTATTGATTTGCTCATGAAGTTTTGTAAAAAGTGACTGTAAACAAATAGTGGAGAAACTGAGGCAAAAAAGAGGAAATTATTTGCACTGCTGCACCGAAGGCTGATGAGAAAATCAGGAATAGACTGTATCTTTCTCAGTCATTTCTATTAGAGACCTGATCCAAGTCTTTGCCTTGGGAACACTTGGGAATCCCTTTGAAACATTTTTTATCTTTCCTGCTTCCATGTATTTTGGTTACAGTTAGAGTGGCACATCACATTTCCAGCAGGTGCTGTTGTGTGGCTGGTTTTGATTGTCTTGCCATATCTCTTTTCATCTCTACCACCTTATTCTCTGTCTACTCATCACCCCTTGCTGAAATCAAAGCTGATTAACCAGAACAATGGTGTGCTAGAACATAAATTTATCTTCAGCCTTATTTCCTCCCCTTTAGTGTCACAGTCCAGGACTGTGAGTTTAAAAGTCTCCTTACTATTGTATTGGCTTTTAAAAATACTTCCTTACCTTCAATTTACTCAGTCATTGATATTGGGTTGTCTTGAGATCCTGCAATGTTCCTGTTTGCTATGCAGGGCTGCCTTTCTTCTTCCACTATTCCAACTCCATGCCTTAAAAATCACATCTCCATCCCAGCAAGGCACATAAGGATGTGGTGAAGCATCACAGATTTTAACTGATGTGATTAAATACATTCTGAGTGCTTGCTCAATGCCCCTTTTTTCCTATTTGTACAAACACCTTTCTTCATGAGGAAGCCAACAGAGAAGTAGCACAGATGCACATCCACTGGTTCTGTCTCAACATAAGGATTCCTGTTCTCTCTGGATGGGATTTTTGTGATTTCCAGGGGCTAAGGCCCTATCAGTGCAATACTAGATAATGATAATAATTTTTTAAAAAAAGATGAAAAGGTACTTTAGGAGATTATCCAGTGTCTTCTTGTTTTTCAAGGTGGGAACAGCTCTACCTTTTCCTACCTTTATCTGTGTTTGTCTGGCCTTGAAAAATGAGCCATAGTAGAAGCACAGAGATTATTTTCTGACGTTTAAAACACGTCTAACCTAAATCTCCCTCAGCCATGACTACATGATCTGCTCACTGTGCACAGAGAGCACAGATTCTGGCTTTCATTTCTGCCTTTTGCAACCCTGCAAGTTGTTACTTGGTCAGCTCTGCCATTTCTGCAGACCTTTTACTGTTTTTGAGGGGCTTGTGTAGCATTATAGCCCAACTGTAATGCTCTTACAGGCAGGTTTCACATCTTTGAAGAAAGATGCCTTAGCTCCTGGTTCAGAAGACAGTAGGTGCTGGGTTTTTTCCCCAAGTATCCCCTAGCTCTAGAAACAACTCCTTCCTTTTTTGTATATTTGCAGCCTTCAGCTGTGTTGTTTTTTGGTTTTTTTTGACCTATAGCAGAGAAAAAGTGAAACAAGTGCACCTGGCTATGAATTACAATGCTGTGGGATAGTCACTGTAAGTTTTTGGACAGGTCATTTGTTCCTTTCTTTAATTATACAGGGCTTGTTCCAGCCACGCTCATGCTGAGTAGCACCTCATTCATTCAGCAGCCCCTCAGTAATCAATATGTCTGCAGGGGAAGAAATATTGTGTACCAGGTAAGGGAATTATTGCTTCCCATCGTTGGCCACTCTTTTCTCTCAGCTCTATCAAAAGTTGTGTTTAGGCCAGTAATGAAAAAGTGATTGCACGATGACATCTGTGAAGTGCACAATCATACTGTCTGCAGTGCACTGGAGAACAGTCCTTTGTTTGCTTGAGACACCAAACCCATTGCAAAAAGCAGTATTTGCAGCTAATCACCACAGTGATTTCCATTTGCATTTAGCCATTGTGCTAACAGAGGCAGCTGGAAAGAGAAAAAAAAAAAT
Source organism: Urocynchramus pylzowi (assembly GCA_013397555.1). Lineage (NCBI taxonomy): Eukaryota > Metazoa > Chordata > Aves > Passeriformes > Fringillidae > Urocynchramus > Urocynchramus pylzowi. Next base: position 500,384 of record VZRH01006242.1, read on the forward strand.
CAGCACAAATAAACACAGCCATAAGTACTGTCAGTTTTTAGCACCAGAAACTGCTGGAAGTAATGCTGATGCCTCCAACCCAAGAAATCTTTTTAATGTGAAATGATATATATGAGGCCAAAAGAGGAACACATTTTGTCTTGTTTGCTTAGACTCCAGAATATATCTCCAAGTCTCTGGATGTAATGATTGCTTAGGCAAGTCAAACACTGTATATCACCTGCTGAGCATCTGATTCATTGACTGGGTGGATTGAAGCCAATTTAACCAGCTGGAATCTGTAATATTGACTTCAATGGTGTGATACTGATCTATATCACACAGAGGATTTGGCCCAGAGACAAAGGGAGGTAGTGTTTCCTTTGGGTGACATCTTTCTGCAAGCCAAGGCGAACAGCATCTGTCTTGCACAACCTGCTTGTCCTAGAAGTGGCATGTATTGCTCATGGAGTACCACAGAGTTTTGTCATTCTGTGGATCTTTCTTAGGGCATGGCAATCAGGGACAACAGCCAATTTCTTCTGGTTCTATCATTCTACATCACAGCTGGTGCTATCTTCCAGCAATTCTGGGACCAATTCTTCGATTGTACTGACTCCCTTTGTGCAGATTTCTGCAGGCATGTTTGCTGCTGTATAGCACTATTTTTGGGGAAGGGAGGAGGCTTAACCTGACTCTAGATTTCCCTTTTTCCCTTTTACCTTGCTGAGGAGACAGACTGAGCATAAGACCTCCCGTGCTGTGCAGAGAAGCCCAGCAGAGCCAAGTACGACGTGTAGGCATAGACAGCAGTGGAGGACAGGCGAGGCAAGACCTCGCTCTGGGAGTGCTGTGACAGCCCTGGTGTTCAGTCTGTGGGCATGAGAGTTATGATACTACAGTGCTGTGGCTCATCTTTATTTTCTAGCTAAGTGACTTCATTTCACTAAATCTCTCCAGCTTTCCGTATCTCCATAACCAAGAAACCAGAGGGACAAAAGGCTAAGCAGAATTTATTATTGCTCTTTATTATTATCATATCTTTTGTCTTCTTTTTAAGATTCATGAACCTCCATTTAATTAATTCATCAGAAGCCTGGAAAAGCTAATTGTGCGTTCATATATTTCCATAGGCAGGGGCTCATTCCTGTGCCAGATGTCAATAATACCTGATCCATGCAAATGGAGCTGGGTTTGTGACAGCCTGCTGCCCAATCTAATTAATGTTGTGACTCCAGTTCTCCTAAGTAGGAATGGAGTTTGGGTTTGGTATAATTGTAAGGCCAGGGGTGGGCATGGTAAGAGACAGGGATCTCAATGCTGTGTCTGTGGGGCTGAAATCTGAAATGCCAGTATTCCATTCCCAAGGCCCCACATATAGGAAGGCAATGCAAGAGTCTGTTTTTTTGCACAAAGAGGGCTCAGAAAAATCTGCAGTGCAGTGCCCAGCCCTAGCAACTGTTTGAAGAGGCAGAAGGGGCTTAATAAGTTAACTGAGGATCACACTGTGTCCCTCTCTGGCTTTCTTTGATCATCCTAATGCTGTTGTTGCCTCTGGGTCACACAGTGCCAGACTGGCCACTGCACAATTTCACATGCTGGGCTTCCAGGGCAGCATCAGGACGTTGGTGGCTTGTGGAAGTGATGTTTGCCGGTAAGTCCATAGGGCCAGGACCATGTGCATTGTCACCTCATTGCCTTCTCCAGGCAGGAAGAGTCTCTTTTCTTTGGGGAAGATGCTTTTCTCAGGCCTGGGTGAAATTTTATGTTTTCCAAAGCAGGTTGCAGCCAAGCACGGCTTTATTTTATTTTTGTTGTCCCTAGCATTATTAGCACACAGCTTGCTTTCAAAGATAACGATGTGGAAAAACAATAGCATCTTGCCAAACTCCTTCATTGTACCATTTGCAGGTTGTGCTATTTTATCAGTGTCTTAATATGTACATTGCAATGGTGTGAAAACTCTGTTTTGTGAGCTACAAAGGGAATGAAAATACTGAAGTAAGTCCCTCCCTGCCCTGCCAAACAGACCTACCTTCTTCTAGTACTTTTCCTTTTCTATCATTGTGCTGTATTGCAGGGATCTTGTTTAGCATATAAAAAAACTACCACTGCACTCTATTATCAAAGACATATTTGTTAAAACATGCATATAAAAGGATTTGTAATTGAAGAACAGCTTTGATATATTTAGTAGGATGTAAAACTGCCATCCCTTTTTAATAGGAGATGCTTTATGTGCATTAGAAGTAATACAATAATGCTCTTCACTGAGCTCTACCCATTAGCAGACTGTTTTTTCCTTTTCTTTTAGTTAATCTTAAAACTTTAATGTAATCTAAACACATTGACATCTTTTTTTTTCCTCCCCTCTCTGTACTTGGAAGTGCTTTGAACTGAACTTAGTTTCAAATAAGGGCTAGCAACAAACATGGCATCAATATACAGGGCCCTGGTGCTGCCTGACAGATGGTCCATAAACCAGAACATCTCCTTGCCTTAGGAATGTTAACAGTAACGGGAGTGTGGCGGCATGTGCGAGCGAGCACGCCTGAGAGTAACCTTGTGAAGAATGAACAGCTATAATGGCATTCTTTTCTATATTCCCATGTCTCAAATGTAATCAAATACCAGAGGAGCAGAAATAGAAAATGACAATCAAAACAAAAATAGTAATAGCTTTAATAGCTGTTTCTGTGTTTCAGTCTCGGAGTGTTTTACAAGGAAGCATTGTTAAATTCAGGAAATAAGGATGTAAGCTGGTAAAAAGAAAGTATGCTGAATCTGACTGGTGTTTTGGGGTACTTGTGGTTTGGTGTCTCATCTTACACAGAGCTGTTCTCTATTCCTTTCAGAACTCAGGATCAGGGAATAGTTTCCAAGATGGCTAATCTAAGTTATTTATTCTGGAAAATCACAGATGTGTCACTGAACCTTGTTAGAGGAAATCAGGAAAGAGGCTATTTCTCCTGATTTCTGGTCTAGTGCCTCACCAGCACCCAGCTATACATATTAATCTTGATGGTTGTAAGAATATTCACAGAATGCCTGAGATACTGCTGCTTCATGAACAAATTGAGACCATCAAAAGGAAAGTATCTCTCTCTTGTTTCAGAGGCATTACTGTATTGACCAAATTCAAATTGACTGTGCAACTGCACTTCCTGCTTTTCCTAAGAATATCTTTTGGTTCATTTCTTCATGTGTCCTTTCAACACAAAGATGTTGTGCTAGTGATTGTACTAGCAGGAGCTGGACAGCTGTGAGCCACGGATGTAGTCCTTTGCAGAATAAATTTGTATGTGTTCACCTGGTTGTTGTGGCAAGAGCTGAGCACTGGCCTGGCACCCAGGTGTCAGGTTGAGGTGAAGTGTTTGAAGAGATATTTTAGTGACTCTAGGGATGCTGCTCTCATCCAGGACTGTTTGTAGGAGGGAGTTGTAAATCTGTGTCTCCTTGTCTCCTGATGAATTTTTGGAAGAATGACTGTTCCTCTAGGCTGACAAAGTAAGTGGGATGGCAGAAGTGGCCTGTTATCTCTCAAGTGACTCAGCCATAGCACTCTTTATAAGAATGGCCAGATTCCCTGTTTGGGACTGTACTTGCCCAGTGCTGCAGCTTCTGCTGCCTCTATTGCTTTTCTTCAGCAGTGTTTTTAACCTGGATCTTCTGGCCTGCACTGGAGCCCACAAATAGCCAGGTCAGCAAGTGGATGCATCCATTAAAACAATACAGGTATCTGAAAGACCTGTTAAGTTGTGTTATGTAAATATTTGAATGTCTGAATACATTCTGCTAGTATAATTCTTGAATGACAGACAGAAAACTCTATTTCATATAGAGAAAATGGCATATTCTTTTCATAAAGGGAGACAGTGCAAGTCATTCAATTTGCATTTGGATATTGCTATTGTTTGGTAAGTGTCGTGGGTTTGGGTGCATACTGCAAGAACCACACAAGGAAGTATAAATGTTTTCTGAAACTGGTTCTCTTTTTGCAGATGGAAATCCAGCTCCCATCTCAGCCAATGTATGAATTCTAAAAAAACCAGGTGTATTCATTATGTGTCTGGCTTATGAAAAAACACAGCCTTTTTTTTTCCAATTAAGCTGGTCTGCAATTTAGGGTAATTTAAGGTAGGTTTAAATAGGAATTAAATTTAAAAAAAAAAAAATCAAGGCAGAATTCAGAGATATTTTCACTGTTTTCTGTGTCAGGAGACTACTTCAGTGAGTACAGTTTAAATACCAACTCAATTAATTGTCATAAATTCCTCAGGTTAAGTTCAGTTAATTGTCATGAAGTGATGACCAGCTACATCAATCAAATGGATGAAACATTTGGGAAATAAACCCCCAAAACAAATCCAAAAATCAGAATGGGATTTAGAACTAGTTGATGGAAGAAAAGAAGTACTACAGTCAATGCATCATAAAAATTCTAGTCTGGGTCATTGGTTGTTTTTCTAATTAAAAAAAAAAAAAAGCCATACTGGCAGAAGTGGTGCAGTGAAGTCTTGGATAAAGCCCTGCAGTGCAAGTCCTGTGTGGGGAATGAGTTCATCCCAGACCTAGCCAGACTCTACAGTAGAAAATTAAAAGTTATTTACCCATTTCAGTCAGCTTCTGGATTATGCCTTTTATGATCAAATTAGCACTTAGCTTTTTCTTGCAGGACAAAGTCATCGGCCTGGAGCACATCACCAAACAGAAAATTAATTACAGTTGTCTGCTGGGTGTAAATGCTTGTCACTGGGACTAAATCCAGTAGTCCCCACAGATCTCCAGGCCACTGGACAAAGGTAAATGATGCAGTTCTGCTTTTTGTTCATATTTGGTTCTGTGCTCAGGTAGCTAAGTTTTCAAAGCAGCCATCCTCATGAGGGTAAACCTGTTTCCAGTCAAGGATATCAACTCTAAGTCACTACAGGTGACCTCAGCATTTGTAAATGCAATTTACAAATTTTGTAATTTTAAAATGTCAGTGTATTTGAAGTGGTTCGGTCCTTTTTAAGAGTTAGGATAAATACTCCACAGTGTTTTAATTCTAGCTCAAATGTTTAGCTTTTCTCTCCTCTTCTAATTACACAGTAAGTGTAAGGAAACTATTGGGCCAGAATTAAGTATAAATACACATTCTAATAATGACATTTATATTTAATATGCCTTCTGTATGTGTAGAGGTCATGAAGGACTGAAAACAATATTGCATTATTTTAAATATGCTTTAGCAGTTTATTTCAGGAAAAAAGAAGAAGCAGAATTTACTTAAGACAGAGAACTAAGAAAAAAAAATAGTTGAAACAAAGCATTCACAAAAGTGTGTATGAACTACAGTGGATCAACAGCAGACTACCTTGATTTTTAAAAGGAACAAATCCTCTATTTTAAGCAACTGCCTAGCAGTGGCCTAGACCACTACATGATATGCAAAGAGAATGCTTTGACAGAGCAAGTCATGCTTTAAGTGTGCTTCAAATAACAACTAAATGCAACCTGTTGGCCAAATAAATAGAGGTGGATTCCTTAAGAGATCTTTCAGTCTGGGAAAAAAAAAAGGTGTCAATTTACCTTGAAAAGGCATGCATAGAAGCAGAAAAGGCACACATTCATTCCAGTTATTCTAAATATTCCCAAAATACAACAGGAAACGTGCAGTATAATCCTGATAATTTTTGTTCACAGGAACAATGAAAGCTGCATTTGAAGGTACTAAATTTTCAAGAGGGAAGGGGAAGATATGGGTTCAATGTCAGTTCTCTGCTGAAGCACAGTATCTAGCTCTATGAAGAACCCACAAGTGTTAGCTACACCCACAGAGCAGAGGTATGGCATTTCCAAAATTAGCGCTCCCCTTCACGCAGAATTAGTCTTCTGGGAATTAATTTCTTCCCTCACTCCCTGAAATGTGCAACAAATATATTAACCTTGAAACACCTTTCTGTCTCTCCTAAGCTTCTCTGAAAATAAATCTAGGAGTCCTAGTCCTCATATGTGAGGCTGAGAAGGTAGTGTTAATGTAGTCTGCTTCCACAGAGAAATTCCACCGAGCCTCACTGCTGCACAGCCCTGGACACACAGAAACAGAGTGGTCAGTCTCCTCTGGGAAATAATACCAGGTTCAAACTGACCCTCTTGTGTAAGGTATTAATTAGACTTTCTTTTTTTTTAATAGTGAAAGTTTATTACTTATTTTATGTCTTCACAAACCTGTGCTGGTGGAATAGGTACTTCTTCGTGCAGTGAAGAATTTCATCAACCATGTGAAGATTTCTAGATGCCTCAGTTCCGGTCTGTGGAAAAAAAAATACCAAAGCAAAAGGATGCAGGAAACTGTGAATATAGATATGAGATTAATTGCATGGGGGCAAAAAATACACAGGGCTTTTTTGTCCCCACAGATGTCACAGCCTAACAGTGCTCTAACAGGCTGGGCCTGCCCAGTGCCTCCTCATGCTGCTCTTAAAGGCAATGTCTCAGACTTGGGGCCTCGCTTAGGCTGTAGAGCTTGCTGGTTGGTACAAGTACATTGGTGCTGGAACTAACTCCTTGAGCAGCTGCTGGTCCCTGCAAGTTACTCTTTTAGCTATTTTCAGGGTGATGCTGGCAAGGTGACCGAAGTTCAGCTTCCCACTCAGGCAGGGAAGGGAAGGTGGCTCTCCTTCGATGCAGCATGTCCTACAAATAAAATAAACCTCCTGTTCATTTTGCAGATCTGTCCATTGGTGCAGAAATCTGCCCCCTCTGTGAGCCAGTAAAGAGGCAAGACAGCAGATTGGGTTGGATTTTGGGAAAAAGTCAGCTGCTGTTCATGTGCACCACGGAAATGGAGGTCTCTTGGAAACCAGGACATTTATCTGGGTCATTAAACAGAAGCTGTGGGTCACTTACAGGAAATGGGGTGCTGTGGGTAGTGCCTGGAGAGTAATAATGAGAGCCAGGTAATGGCATCCAGTCAATTACAGTCTTACGTTGGCATTGTCTAAAACGGAAAACCCAACAGTCTAAAAGGCCATAACACTGATTCTGTAGAACATTAAACTATTACTTTATGCTGATGATATCCTACTGTTAATTAAGGACTCACATGCTTCCCCTCCTGCTTATAATGAATATTGCTCTCTGAGTACAAAGTTATCATTGCACAAAATTAATGACTCTGAGACTGCAGTGATGCAGCTTTCTAGAGTTTGCCCTTCAGCCCTGCTCACCTCATGGAATCTTAAGTGGGCACCCAAAAATATAGTACAAATACTTAGGGGCTGATACTACCAAAGCCTCAGACAATGTAATTAAAAACCATTTAAATCCAATTATCAAGCAGGCAGGAGAAGATTTGGAGGGACAGCCAGAGCTAAATAAAAGCAAACGTATGTTATTCAGTTTGCCATCCCATCAGGTTGTTAGAGTAGAGATGAGAATATTGTGTAAGTTAGCACCCTGAGAGTTACTGTCATACATGAGCTCAAGGCAGTATTTCCCACTGGCACCAAGAGTTACATGTGTTGAGTTTACTTTGAGTATAAATGTACATAAATGCCTATAAAAATTATATTTCTCATCCACATCTAAAACAAATAAGACCTACAGTTAGGAGTACTTCACCTGCTACTGAAACTCAGCTGTTTCTTTAAAGGGTACAGAGGTGGATCACACAAGTACCCCATTCAGCACACAGAATTTGACAAAGCCTAAACTGTACTGCCAAGTTCACATTTATCTGCAGCCCAGGCTTCTGATGCAATAAACCAGCAGTTTCCTTAAAAGTCACTGTAGAACTTACTACAACCTTACACTGTAGAACTTACCTACAACAACTGCAGTATATTTCAGACAACAGAAATTTCAGGATGTAAGGATGAATTAAAGATGCCACATGAAATGTTCAAAAAGTATTTATAGGTCTTGGGATGAGAAATGTTACTATTCCCCTTAAATGTCATATAATTGGCCCAATTTTATGCACCAAAATCATGCAGATTTTTATGTTTTTTCATTTCTAAAAGGCATAATTTTGAATGAAAATTGCTCTATTTTAGGTAGGACTATCTTTTTTCTCTTCCTCATACTGTAAACTAATATTGATGTTAAGCAGAGGTTGCATTTCAGTGGTGACTGGAATAGATATATCTTTCTGGAAAGCACATGAAATCTGCAGTGATGAAAAGAAATATATAAATATTCATTATTTTTTTACTATCTTAAAAAATTAAATCATGACAGACAAACTGATTTGAATACTATCCCACAGATTTTTGGCCATTCAACATGTTCTGTGGAATTAATTTTACCTCTGAAAAAAGGTAGACAAGATCCATTCCAACCAGTGTGCTCAGATTTTTCCAGTCTATTGTGGGATTAGCCAGGTGGGGCCAGATAGCAGAAAGATCTTGCTGGGGTTATGGTCGAAGCTGTTGTGCATGACAGCTGCCTACCAAAACAGAAAGCTCATATGTGCTAGAGAAGGCAGTGATACATATTTGTGATAAGATGGGGGCTGTAAATAAAAGGTGGACAGTCTGGACAGCAACAGATGCATGGAGAAGCTGCTGCTGCTATGAGAACGTGAGCTATGAATATTCATGGCTATGAAAAGTGCATTATCCTAGCAGCTCTCTAGCAAACACATGGAAGATAGCAAAAAATGTTCAGCAGGTGGGAGTTCCTCTTCAAAACTGCAGCCTGAGAGGTGTGCTTTTCTCCATCCCAGATACCCAAATTCTCTGAATTATATTCTTAGCAAATTTCTGCATGGGAACTTGTCAGCTTTCTGCACAGGCATTTGAGCTTCACAGAGTGAGTGCCCAGAGTTCAAGTCACAAGAATATCTAAATTGACAGACACACAATAATCAAAGATCTCTAACATGTTAACATTGTTTAAAGACTATGGAACAATTTAAACAGCCTCAAGGACATTCATAGTTTTTCTTTCTGATCTTCGTTTGGTTGTAGTAAACAAAAGGTCTTCTCATAGATCACTGATTAAAATAATGGACAAAAGAAGTTGGAATGAATAGAGACAGCTTAGTGCTAGACTTCCTTCAGAGTTATTTGGGGTGAACTGGTTCAGCTTATTGGTAAGAGGTTGTGCACAACAAGTCTGCTTGTGTTCCTAAATTATTCAAAGTTTTTAAACAAAAAAATAACTCTAATTACTTGCAGAAAAATGTATCAGAAACTGGCAGATAAAAATCATAGATGAGGGTTAGGTTCAATAAATGCAAACTAAAGCATGAAGAAAAGCAGTAGTAGCCATGCATGCTCCGTGGTGTGCTCTAAATCACTTAAGAAAGAAACACAACAGTGTTGGTCTAAGAATTCAATAAATTAGAGGAAAGGCAAAAAGAACAGAAGAGACAACATTGTTACATAACAATGCTATTACATAACTCTAATATGTGCCTGCACTCTAAATACCAGCTGCAATTCTGGTCCTGGTCTCAGCAAGGGTCAAAGAATAACTAGAAAGAGTCTGGAGATGGATTGTAAGACTAATCAAAGGAACTGGACAGCTTCCTGTCCAGGAGTGATGATAGACTAGGCTTTGGTATTATAGTAAAGAGATGACTGAGGGGTTTATGATGAAAAAAGATCTCAGCTGGCAGAGTAGGGGAATAAAATGGTAACTATTTGGTGTTTCTCAAAATACAAGAACCAGAGGCTTCTACATTTCATGTTTAGCATTCAGATTAGAAAAAAACAGACCGATATTTTTACATATGCTGCATATTTGAACCCAAGAACTACTTGCAACACGCTGTTGAAAAAACCCAGCGTGTTCCCCAGTACACCATCAATTCACATGGGTGCAAAGTGTAATTGTAAACTCATGCAGGACAACAGCTCGAGCCTATGAAAGAAGATGTCACAACTCACTCAGGAGACCTCCAAGATGTGGATCACCAGAGGTTGCAAAGATATCACTGTATGCTTACTCTCTTTGCCTTGGTGTTACTTACTTGTGTGAAAGGGAGCTCTGGTTTGACCCAAAAAAGCTGTTGCCTTAATAGATGAGGCATTTGGGCGTGTTTAGTGAAGCTGAGCCCAAGTCCTTCTGCAGCACATATTTCACACTACAGCTCTTGGAGCATTACTCTGTGTTCATGGGCATAGCATGACCAGCTAAAAACAATGGCAGGAAATTGCCTAGAGTGGTTCTGTACACCATGGAGGTTGAAAAAATGAAAAGCCAGAAGATAGTAAGAGTAGAAGATAGTAAGTTTAAGGGAACAGGAACAGATGGACACGCAAGACTAAGGTTTAAGCCAAACTGTAAGTACAGCAGAGATGGAGTGTTAATCTGGCTGTGAAAGCAACCAGCCCACACAAGTTCTGCTGTATACTGACTGAAGGCACAGCCAGGAGAAAGCTTTTTGGAAGAGAAGAAAATCAGGAGCACACAGTCTGCACTTCTGCTCTGCTAAGGAAATGATACTGTGAAACATCAGCTAAACTGCTAGAACTGAGCTCAAATCAGGGACTAGTTTCTCATCTCAAATAAATCAGGGTAGCAGTAGCAAAGAGAGAGAATCAACTATTTGACAGCGCTTCACCAAAGTCAAGTCACTATAACACTGCTTTACCTGAATTGTCTAGTGTTACAGAAATCAGTGTAGGTGTATTAAATTTTATCTATCCCAGTCAGCCAGCCTATGGTTTTTTCTTTCACCAAAAACCCCCTGAATCACCACACTGCAAACTGTTTCTGAGTAGCCTTATCAGATATTTGAGTTTTCTTTGTGGCTTTGGTTGTTTATGACACTGACAAGAACTAAAGTTACTAGAGAGTGGGCCATAGTGTTTTATTTTAGAGTACAGAGCATAGTTTAGGGTGAGTATTTTGGAGTCTTTCCATCACCAGATTTCTGTGCTGGAGCACTCTGGTAGACACAGCAGCATGAAGCTGTGGCCTTTCAGAGACACAGGAGGCCAATGGACCTCTTGGCCCTATTTCTTGAGCTAAGTCCAATTTTTATCACAGGTTTTGGAAGCCAAACTCTTGATCTCTGTTTTTTTTTACCTCATCCTCTGTCTTGTTGACTTTAATTGTAAATTCTCTGGAGCCTCAGTCTAGGTCTCTAGGTACTATCATACTACAAACAATATATAATAATAATATCATATTTGATCAGCTGCCTTGTAATGGCTTTTTTTCTTCTGGGCTTTAAACTTTTTTATTTGATTGCATCCCTGCCCTAATTTCAAAGAAGGAAAATAATAGATTTTCTAGAGAACAATCCCAAAAGTCCTATCTACAGCTGATCTGCAATTCACTATAATGGTTCTTTTCTTTTTCATGATTTTTTTTCCCTTTCAGATTTGAATAATATCATTTGTGTGATGTTACTCAATTTCTCTGTTTTAATTTGAAATCCTATTTTTAATCAATTAGGAAAAAATGACCTAATTAAGGAGTAATTTAGGCCAGCAACTTAAACATTGTTTTATAAAGTAGCTGCATTTAATTGGAAATGTGCTCAACTACTGCATTGCATTAGCAAGTAATTTGGAAGAAACAGTCAATGGGATCCCCTGACTGCTATTTCAGAAATGATAGTGACAAAGCTGAAGTCCACAGCGGTCTGATGAACTTGGCTTTTGGTAATAGCTTTGCTATGAGCCTAAAGGTCCAAGCAACTGCAGCCTCTCATTATACAAGACATAAACACACAGTGACTTCTGGCTTCTGGGAGTCAGCACTGAAGAGTTCTGAAATGACTTGATGGATATAAAGCTCAAGAGCCAAGAACACAGAGAGGGGACCCAGCTTGCTCACCCCACCCATCACTAGTCAGTGGCAAAGGTAGTAATAGCCCTTGGCTGCCAGAGTAGCCCCAACCAGAGAACTAGGCTGTCACTAGCTAATGTACATGGCTAATAACATTTCTTAAAAACTCCACAACACCTTTTTCTTTCTCTATTTCCCCCAAGCTGGTAGAGATCCTAGCATCAGGGTTAGCAGAACTTTCCCTAAAAATGCCCACATGCCACAAAGGGTGGAAGGTTGTTTAAAAGCTCACTAGCATACTTTCAGAAAGAAATTCAACTTTGACACCCAGAGGATGTGTTACAGGTCACAGCTCTGCACTGGCTACCATTAGTGTCAGGACAGCTCACTCCCTCCTGTCTGGACTTGTCTCTCCACTGGTGCTTTTCAGTGGAGCAGTGCTACCATACAGATGGTTTTAGCATCAGAAAGAGAACTTGGCTGGCACTTTCGTGCTGCCTATGCCATGTTTCATTCTCATTTACTATTGGTGGTTTACCATTGTGTACTTACAGTAGTGCAGTGGAAAAAGCAATTATGACTCTGCTGTGGGCATCAACACACTCTCGAAAGGCCACTGGTTTCCAGCTGATCACCTAAGGTTTCTTCACTGTAGAGTGGGTATTGCTAGACAAACTTATCAGCACATTATTTATTCATGCTGGCTCAGAATTTTTCCTCAGATAACAGCTCTCAGGGAAACACTTACAAAGGCCTTCCACACTGACAGAGCCCTTGCCACATGTTACTGCTTCATGACTGGGAACAACAGCATTGTATTCCATTAAAAAAAAATACCCAGAGGGTGTTTGCAGGCTCAGATCACTTCAGTTTTCTACTAATACTTTTTGTCATTTAGTTTCATGTCAGGCCATTATTGTTTGAACCTTTCTGTTGAAATCTGAGCTACAGAGGCAAGAGAGGTTGTCAAGCACTTGGTACCTAAGTGGCAGTAACACCAAGGAAGCTACAGGAAGCCACAGAGGTGCTGGCCCAAAGCCCCAACAGGAACACATGCAATTTTGTAGTGCTGCAAAGGGGACACTTGGTGGGCAGGAGAGAAATTTGGCATTTGGGCAATTTAGTCCTCAGCTACTGATGCCTTACTTCAGGCAGGGAACAGTCTCATTTGGCCAAGCAAAGCATGGGACAGCAGATGTGTAAAGCTCACTGAGGGCAAGATGTACAGCAAGGCTGGTGCTCTGCATATCACCTCTAAAATCAAGTGTGCCTGGATAAAAGAACTCACAGCTTTTGTAGTCAAATATTGAATTCCCCAGGAGATCTCTGTGAAAAGAGCACGCCTCCTGCACCTTCCTTTAAGTCAATAGTAGCAATACATTATCAGATTGCCTGTTTTCCCAGATACATTAAATCTAGTGTGACAAAGGTGAAAATGTTAGCTGTTTTCAGCCTGACACAGAGTCAGCAAAATCCTGGGCCCTTCAAAAGTATCAGCTTTGATTTTAAATCATGTCATACTTCAGGAGAGAGGATATGCAGTCACCTCACCTGGTGGGCTCCTTCAGTGACAGCTTCATTTCAGCCTTCAGGCAGCATGAGCTTGGGAAAAATCAGTGCAGAATCCCAATCTTGCTGAGCTGTATTCACATGACACCACCACATCAACAGGATCTCTAGACTTTCAAAGGAGTTTAGTGCAAGACACATCTTGGCCTAATCGATGCGTTTACACGAATGGGATAAATTTTCCCACCTTCTGGAGATGTCAACTTCCCCCACCTTAGTTATTGAGGGAGAAGTTTCTATTCCAGTGTGCACTCATATATAAAATAACTAAAACTTGACCATCCAAATTCCACCAAAAGAGGTTGTAGGAAAGACAGGGCCTGTTTGAAGTGTAAATTACAAGTATTCAAAGAAAAATATAATCAATATTTGTTTGCCTTCAACCTAAACATACACACACTAAACTGGCCTGGCCTACACAGAGTGCAAGCATTTCCTGCCACAGCAACACCACCAGTAACAGCCATCAGCACGGTGAGACTTTCTAACAAACCTGAGCAGCAGTGTCTAAATTGCATGGAACTGCAGAGCGAAAAGAGGCAGACTTGGATCCTAAAAATAGGATAAATAATGCTGGGAGGTGAGTTTCCTATCCCTTCACTTTTTGGGGAGAGCTGAGAAGCATAAAAAAATGAAGGGGTAATAAGGCAAAATATGGAAGAACATCATGGACTTCTCTTGCAGCTTTCCTTCTCGAAGAGCTCTTGAATCTGATTTTAAGGACCTCAGCCACGGAAAGCTCCAAGAGCTGCATCAGTGTTAGCTACACAGCATCAGCCTCATTCACACTCATGGCTAATTTAGAATAAGACTGTTAAAGACTAATTGTTTGAATAAGTAGTGTTAACGACTGATAATGATTAAGCACTAACCATTGGCAGGGTGTATTTGCTAATGAGTGTCAATCTAGAAAAGTGCTGTTTTGAAGTTGGAAACCCACTTGATTTATCAGATGCTTAAACACTCCAACCACAGCAATTTCTAATTCCCTCACTGAAATACTTATATGATGTGTGGATATTCATTTGTAATAAGTTGTTACATTCCAAATGACCAGCAGAAAATTCAGTACACAAACCCATTGAAGTTTAGGAAGAATTTCAAGCCCAAAGCTCTCTGCATCCCATTCAAGCACATCAAAACTGAGCATTACTGCTGCATCTCTGGCAACCTTCGGACTTTGTGATAATTTGGTGCATGGATTAAAAATCCAGTTGGATTCCCTCTGCCTAGAGACACAGCCTTAGGATCAGGACTTCTTCCATCAGCTTTAGAAGCCAAGGTTTTTGATGAAGAGCACAGAGGGAGACTGCTACCTCAGCAAGTGTGACTCCAGTGCTGGATAATCCACTGTGCAGACACATAATTTTGTTTTGCAGCACAGAGAACCTGTATCTGACCATCCTGTGCTAAAACAAGGTTTTCTAAAAAAGGACAAATGCAACCAAAATGACATTACCCCAGTGGTAAAATGACTGTCATGGTACAATGGCTGCTGCATATTCTCCTGACACAGAATGGGAATGGGCTCATGAGAATCTTAACCAAGAGGATTGGATACCACTAAAAAAAGGTGTAATAGGAATAAACATCTTGATGCCAAAGCCAGATAATATATAATACTGTAATACTTATGCTATAAATATTTATTTATGTTTTGTTTGTTTGTAATTGTGGGTTTGTTTGGTTTGTTGCTTTTGGTTGGTTTTTTTTTAAACTAAGGATAATTAACTACTCAACAAAACCATGAGGAGGATAGGAAATTAGAGAAATACAATGGTCCTTGATTAATGAAATAGGATAAGCAAGTCAGTTGTCCATTCTGCCCTTGAAATCAATGAGTTACCACAACTGTCAGCAGATGAGAGAGGTTGTTGGAGTTTTTTTCCTTAAAAGTAAGAGCAATCAGTGCTGATTAATCAGCACCAGACTAGACATTTAAGAGGGTCCACAACTGCAACTGTAAGCACTTATAAATTCTTGTCTTGACTGAACGTAATGATGTTTTACAGAATAAGAACTATGTACTTAGTACACAAAGTCTGATAGTCTGGGTTAGTTCTGTTTGCTTTATATCTGGAAGGAAAGACTGATTTTTTCATGCCAGCTCTGACTTTCAAAGTTCATTTAAAAGCACTTGTTTCGAACTGGTAGCATCTAAGTTGGCATCATAGCTGAATTTTCCCTTGTTCAACTGAAAAAAGTTAACACTGTATCATTTTATTCCTACTTGGAACACAAGAGCTGCTTATAAGCTGCACTTAACATTGAACATTTAGCAATTAAAAATCCCTTGTACAAGCCTAGACCAAAGAGAAAGTACAGGAAGAAATGGGAAGAAAGGCTACATTTGTGTTGGAAGTAATCCAGCTTGGCAGATGAGCAGCTTTCCCTCCCATGACAGTGAGGTGCTGCTTCTACCTGCCTGCTCCAGGACCAGCAGCAGTGATGGATCCTGATTAGAAAGCCTAAACTGTGCCAGGGGGTGGCATTAGAGGTGTCAGGCTGAGTCAGAGAAATGTGCTCTGAATGGCTGGTGCCAGAATGCAATTATTTAAGAGGTAAAAAAAACCAAATAGGAAATAAACCCAAATGAAAGAGGATTAGATGGTGGACAAGATTATCCTATAAACAGGCCCTCACTTTTGCTTCCTTTTAATTCAGCTGGGGGCCAAGGAAACCCATGTTTCCAGTGCTAATGGGCCTTGTTGAAGGCATTAAGACATTTTATAAAGAATGAGAGGCTGAGGGATTAGGAGTGACGGGAATTCACTGAGCGTTCATGAATTAGCATCAAAGGATGTCTGCCTCCATGGGAAGTTAAAAGCAGAGCTAAATGGAGATACCATTATAGGAGGAAAATGGCACAAACATTTTTTTAGTTAAAAACAATATTGTTATTATATAAGTATAGCTCATTATACACAGTATGTTAATTTCTGTCCTGAACTTCAAGATATAAAGCAGACTGAGAATTTCTATTCACTCTTGCTTATCATGGAAGTACAGGGGATATTAACTTTGGTAAGAGGATTAGTGGATGCTCAGGGTCTGGGTCTAGAGTGGGACTTCATGGCATGATTGCAGCCTACATAGCCCATACAAACACTAAATGCTGCAGCTGTGTGTGCTAAAGAAAGGCAGAAAAATCCCAAACCACCTTTATTTCAGGAAAATGGCTAAGAAAAGCAGGCCTGTTAGAAAACAGCTCTGTACTAAGCACAAAAAGCTACATAGGAGTAGGGTTGTGGGGCTGAAAAGCCCCATGTCCACCAGGTCCAAGTGGCACAGCAGCCTTCTGGGTGAGCAAATGGTGAAAGCAATTTCTGAACCTGTGTGTATGTATGTGTTCCTCACGAAAAATGGCTGATGCTCCTTCCTGTTCAAATGCTCCCTGACTGTAAATACCAGAAATCAAACTGGTCCTTAGTGCCACAGCCCAGACGGAGCAGCAGAATGAGAGAAAAGCTGGAAATAATGAAAAATATTTCTCTGTCTGAAATTCACTATTCTTCTAGCTGCTGAGGTTACTCCTGGTCCTTCAGCTTCTGCTCACTGTGGTGTTGTAATAACAGCAGGAAATTAAATTCCAAATAAGCCACTCCTCTTACTTCACCCCTATAAGTAAGGGAGGGAGAAAAGCAAAGCCTATGGATTGAGATAACAATTTACTGAAAGCACAAAGCAAGGGAATAAGAAACATTAATACCTAAAGCATGCAAAACCAGAGGGTGTTTTACTTACAAAAAAGTGTCCACCACCAGGATCAAAAACAAGATGGTGGGTGAACTCTTGTCTTAGGTTGTGTCCACATCGTTTCTCCAGACAAGGATCAGATGGTGACCCTTCCGGCACACCACATCCCATGGCCATCGGGAGCAAAGGTGAAATGGCAGAGGAGGCTCCCATGGCTAATATTTCCTGCCTGCTGCCCAAAACACCAAAAAACAATGACAAACAAACCCTCTGAAAGCTGCATCATCTGAGCTGGGTCACACTGATCTCCACTGGGCTCAGCTCTGCTTTCTTCCACTAGATCAGATTCCTCAGAGCCCCTTTGAGCCTGGCCTTTTCCCACTGTGTCCATGAGCACAGCCCCTTATTCAAGGTGTGCACAGCAGCTGGAACAGTCATTAACTAATTAGTCCATATTTCGACAATGTACAACTGTGACAGTTCATATTCTTAGAACAGTGATTGATTTACGATCCTGTCAAAGCCCCCACTGCTCTAATGAGCAGAAGCTGTAATTTAGCTTAAGGATGGGCAGGGCTGTCCCCAGCCAGGAGCAAAGCAGGCAGCAGCTTCATCCTCAGCAGGCAGCCTGGCTTCTTCCTCACGGATTAAGTGAACCCTGGGCTCTCCCTATCTCCCTTCAAGGGCAGGAGTGAGTGATGTGTCCCAGCACATTCGAGGCTCCTGCTCAGCAGTTTCTGGGGCAGCCTCACTGGCCTAGTTGCCCTCACTCTCTGCAGATGAACTCAGGACTGAACTGGTTCTTCCCTCCCTGGGAATGAAGGCACTTTTCAGTGAGAAAACCATCAAAAAGCATCTTCAATTTCACATGTTACACTTGAAGAATACTTTATCTGTTTATTAGTTAATAATTAAGTGTTTAATAATCAGCCAATATTTGTAAACTAGTAATTCATTATTATTTGTATACTTGTAAGTTGATTATTCAACATATACTCAATATTAAACTATGATTCTTATAATCAAGCCATCACAACAATTTATTTACAACCATCTCAAGAGTCCCCCTGGTGCTGCATAGAGCAGGAACTGAACTCCCCTCACCCCACAAACATGGCAGAAGCTGGACAGGATCAGGCAGCATCCTGGCAGTCACCCTGTGCAGGTCTGTCCCCTGGGCCTCAGGGAGCTGCACAGAGAGCAAGAGTCAGCAATGCCCAGGTGTAAGAAATCAAGAAAGGATGGCTAAGAGACCTGGATGGATAAGTTGAGACCTGCTAGTCAAACTGAAGGACAAGAAGGAAATGCACAGAAGGAAAGGCAGTGGAAGTAGAGACAGGTATCTTGGGAAGGATACAGGGACATGACCTGATTGTGTAGGGATTGGGTCAGGAAGGGCAAGGCATGGTTGGAGCTGAACTTAGCAAGGGATGCGTCAGTGGCAGGTGAGAGGCTGCACATGAGGCAACAATGCATGCTTGCAGCTCAAAAAGCCAAATGTGCCCTGGGTTGCATCAGAAAAAGCGTGGTCATCAGGTCAAGGGAGGTGATTCTGCCCCTCTACTGTGCTCTGGTGACAAGCAAGTCCAGAGGAGGCCACAGAAACAATCAAAGGGCTAGAACACCTCTCTAGTGAAGAACAGTTGAGAGAGTTGGGTTTGCTCCGCCTGGAGAGGAAAAGGCTCTGAGAAGACCTTATTGTGGCCTTTCAATACTTTAGAAAGATTCAGACTAAACATTTTTTACAATAAGGGTAGTGGAATACCAGCACAGGTTGCCTAGAGAGGTGGTAGGTGTCCCACCCTGGAAACATTCAAGGTCAGGTTGGACAGGGCTCTGAGCAACCGGATCTATTTGAAGATGTCCTTAATGATTGCAGGGAGGGTGGACTAGATGATCTTTAAAAGTCTTTTAGAACACAGAATAGTCTATGATTCTATTGTTAAAAATCTGATACTGTTCACCAGGAACAAGCAAATGACAGGAGATGAGGGGATGAGAAGGCTACAAAGCTATGTGAAATAAAGTATTACTGGTGGTTTTGATCAGCAAAATCCATGACACAGAAAAAGAGTGAATAATATGACTAATGAACAGATAAGACTTTGGAACTCTCTCTTTAAGGTTGTTCCATGACTGCTCAGTGAAGCAAACTGTTTCAGGGACTCTTTAATGGGAATAGTCTCTACTGTGGGGAAAAGAATCCACTGTAAATAACAACGCTCAATAACCAACTCATACCTCAATCAGTAACTATATGCTTTATATTACATATATGTATGTCAACCACTCAGCACCAAGTTTGGAAAAAGAAGAAGCCCCCAGGTCAAGCACATATTACAAATGCAGAAGAAATGCAGAAGAAATACCAGATTACTGATGCCTTTTTTTATTTTTTCTTCTCACCCCTAAGGTAAATATGTGAAAGGAAAAGAAGCTCCTGGACTACTAGAAAAGGAAGCTGAATAAGATGCATCCACCATGTGCCACATAGGAAAGTAGACAGGGATGCACAGGTAAAAGGACATTGTCATCACACTCTATGTTTTTGTAGTTTGTGATGTGGTGAGGTGCTCCAACTCACCTTTAGGCAGGCTGCAGACAGAGAACAGGACACAGCCAAGCATTGGGCTGCCTCTCCAGAACAACATCTCCTGCAGGTTGTACTCCTGTCTGCCAGGCCTGCAACAGCAGAGATCCAGGTCTAGGCAAAATGAACATCTAAACTATTCTAGATGCAGGCTTAGTGCAGGGCACATTCAGAGTGACAACTTGACACATTTGTGCTTGCCTGACTGCAGTTTTCCCCTTCTCCTGCAGAAACCAACAAAACAACCACACTCTCCTGTTCAAAATACAGATCCTGACTTGGATTCTATCTCCTCTCCCCTGTACAAAGGCATTACCTGTTTACCATGTAATTAGGTAGGTCATCTAACTTTGCTACAACCATTATTTTTGCTTGTTTCTGAGTACCACTTTAAAACTCTTCCTTGATTTTTGTTGCATGAGATGTGACACATCAGAAATTTGTCCCACTTCGCTCTTTCTGGAGGGGTGCCTGAGCAGCTTCTGGTTTGTGTAGGCAACTGTTCTACTGGTGTGGGACCTGAATAAGATGTTGAGCTTTGATGACAGGCTGCTGCAAAGACCACATGACTTGTAGGGTGTCACGGCAGTTTAATTCTCAAAGTTGAGGGGATTTTCTTGTTAGCAAAAGCTGCTTTGTTGTCTGACATGTGGGTTCTATGGACTTGCTGCCAAAGGCATGGAGTCATACTCTCAAAAGGGTTTATACATTACCACTGCAAACTTTTTCTTCTAATGATTTATGATTTAAGTGCCTAAATTTCATTTTTGGGACAGAGTCAGGGAAGTATTTTGGAACCTGAAGTTATAAAGTAGCTCAGCAGAAGACTTATCAAAACAACTCATAAATGATTCCAAATCTGCACTATTGGGACTGTTTTGAAGACATGCACCTGTCAATACCCTTGAGTTCTCTTTAGTTTTCAAAAATTCAGGAGCTCCTGAGTGAGAAATTATATATTTGAGAACAAAGTAAATTTCAAAGTACTGAATTTTTAAAAATGCAAACTTCCTCTAAAGCAGTAGAATCTGGTGGTGATTTGAAAAGGGGATGGGGAACGAAGCTTGTTTTTTTCAAAAACATGAAAATTTTCATGCAAAATAGAAACTAATCCCTTTGAAACAAACCAGTCTCTATTTCTTACTTATCTTCCCATGGGTTCTTCATAGGAAAAACCAATGCAGCTAGGCAAGGAGCAATTGCCCCCAAGGGCTGGTACTCAAGGAGGCAGATGGCCTCTGAAACCAGAGGGAATGTGACCCTGGCACGTTACTGCCCAGACAAGATCCACAGCAAATAACATCCCTGCAGCTTCCAGACATGTGATACACCCTGATTCCTCATGGGAGTGAAACAGCCTGGCCAGGAACTGACTGGCTGTCTTAGCCAGAGGTCCTGTGGCAGCATGATCCTCCTGCACCATTTAACGCTCCCTGCACTGAGTGCTTCACCAGCACCAGCATCACCACACACAAGCATTTGGGCATGACCTCTGTTCTCTTACTCTGGCCTCAATTTCTCATTACAGAAAGCCATGTCAGCAGCAATGCTTCCTCCCTAACCTTCGCATTTTAAGCATTTGAGTAGTGAATACACAACTTTCATTTTCTCCTGCTCCATCTCTATACGTATATAGGGTGACAGAAAGAAAGGTGTCACTATGCAAACAACAGAAGGATATAAAACCAGAAAGAATATGCAGCAACTTTCATTCTCCCTATTTATAAATAATTTTGCTTCTCATCAGTCCTTGGTAGCATGGCTGTTCCCCAGTTGGTATTTCTAACTAAGAACTGCAGCTCTGCCTGCTCGGATCTAGAATTGCCAAAAAGGGATCTCTCCTATCT
Source organism: Urocynchramus pylzowi (assembly GCA_013397555.1). NCBI lineage: Eukaryota > Metazoa > Chordata > Aves > Passeriformes > Fringillidae > Urocynchramus > Urocynchramus pylzowi. Next base: position 521,795 of record VZRH01006242.1, read on the forward strand.
CTCAAAACCAGGTGAAAGCTGTGTGCCTCCCTACTGAACAGAGCACAGAGGGGAAGTAGCAGAGGTGTGTCTCTGAGCTGTCTCTGTTTCTAACAATCTGCTTTTAGCCACTGTCAAATGCAGAAGGCTGCCTGTTTACTGCATTTCCAGACCAAGAACAGACCCTGTCTCCTTAGGAGACAACTGCTTTGTCATGGCATTGCTTTGCTAATGTGCCCTCCACACTGTTGGTACCAGCTACCTGTTACTGCAGAGATGTTTAATTACTTGCAGAGCTCATCAGTGGGGTGCTCCCACTCACATTTTCCTTTAGAATTTACTACTCCTGCTGCAGACTGCAAAAAAGGAAACCTTTCATGCCCAAAGGCATGGCTAAAATATTCCGAATACTAGCTGGCTTGGCTTACAGAAAATGAGGGTTAAACCTGCATGTCTAGCATTGAATACTTGGGTTCTCTACATGCTCCATACACATTTTATATACAGGGAGTACTGGGATGTACTGGGAGATGCCTCAGCAATCTGACATGGATGCACTTCAACAATGACACAGCTGACCTAAATAAAATAAATGCACACACAATGACAACTTGCACAATAGCAGTTTTAAATTATCACAGCTCTATAGCATTTACTTGTTCAATGCTTTTTAAAACATAGTGATGCAATCAGTAGACTTCAGCTTTTGTTTTTTAGTATACAAAGGAGAACATCAAAGATGCTAACGTGAATGTAAGAGTTATGTGGATGATCAAAGGTTACTGACAGTAAAAGCCATACACTGAAGTGTGTGAAAATTTAAATATAGTTTTTACAGTCTTTCTATAAGTCATATGGATAGCAAAATAGGAAAAAGACCCCAACACATGCCTTATCACACTGCAGGCATCAGTCCTCTCTGAGGCCACCGCTGTCATGTATGTTATTTTACAAGAATCAAAACATTACTATAGCTACACGGTACTGAAACCATTGCATAATTTCCTAACAGCCACCCCCTCCTAACCTTCACATGCTGGAAACCTGCACTGTTGCCAGCACACACCAAGCTCATCAGCACGAGCCATGGTGGGAATAAAGAGCTTCCCTCAGTGGGGCACGAACACAGAGGCTCCTTCCTGGCCAAAACAAACTGCTGGGAATGGCAGATGTCTGCACCAGAGTGAGCAACTCACAGAAAGGGCTTTTGATACCTGGCAGGGCTGGGCATGCTCTGCTATCTGGCATCACCACTGTTGCTGGGAATGTTGCTTCAGCATTTCTGCTGTCTAGACATACCATTATTTTGCCTGTGCAAAGCTGCCTGCGCCATCTCCTGCCCATCAATCCCCCAAGAGGCCTCTACCAGACATGCCGGGAAGCTGCCATACACACACTGACAGCACCTTTTGGAGGAGGGAGTTTCAGCATAACAGGAGGAAAAAAAATAAAATCAGGAGGCTTAAATGACTTATGCAGGGTCCCAGAGGAGTGTGGGGTAAAAGCCAGCTGATTTCCCAGGCAGAAATAAAGGCTGAGAGTAACACAGGAGCCAGGATAAAAGCACAGAGGTGCCAACAAGGTGACAATGCGTTTGCAGTGCTTCTGTGCACAGGGGCTTCCTATGCTGCTCCCTTTTCTGCAGGGCAAGGTCAAATTAATTGCAAACAGCAAATTTAGATTCAAATACAGCTCTGTTCCTTCCCCCCTCCCGCCTTTGGCATGACAAAGGGAAAAGCTGTTGAGCATGAAGCAGAGCTTCCCATGTTTTGATCCAACTCTACATCTGTATATTTGATGCTGTTTCTTCTGGTTCTTTCTGCCTACCGGGTTTCCTCCTTCAGGAACTGAGGCCGACAAACCTATTTAATCTTTCATATTGGCACAGTGATAACTTCTTTTTAAATATTTCATATTGTTGTACTGATAAAGAACATAAGACAAAACTTGGCATGAACACAGTCCAGAGGAGAATCTGCTTAAAAATAAAACACTTGGGAGAATGGAAGGAAACAAGTAGCCATGTGGCTGGAAACAAAATTAATTTAAGGTAAGCAGGTCAAGCCTATAATGAAGTGCTTGTAAACAAAGAAAATCCAAACATTTCTACTAATCATCAGCTCCAATTATTTCACTAACACCCCTTCATTAGATGTACTTAGTGGCTTGCAGCTATTCTATTTTCTAAACCCATGTGCTGTCATCCTTTCTGAGATGGCTCCAGAGGGCAGAAATGTAGACAAATGCAAGCATTAATCCAGCAGCCTGGCCAGCCAAGGCACAGATGCATTAGGTGGTGGCTGTGGTCCTTTGCAGTTGGGTGGCAGAGTGGAAGTTGGGAGCATCATGCTGCTGGTGCCAAGGGCGTGCCCTTGGTTAACATTCCACAGTTATCCAGGGTGGGTGCAGACACTAGAAATGACCTCTCTCTAGGTCCAGAGCTAGAGCCATTGGGTCAGAGTCCAGAGCCATTGGGTTAATGGGAACCCAATGTGCAAACAGCTGCCCCATGGCAAGGGAGACAGACCATAGCTAGGTTAAAGCAAAACTTTGAACATACAAACCTATTGCTGCAGCTTCTTGCTGCCACCCTGTTCCACAGAGGGATTGCCTATAAGCAAAACTCAGGGACTTGCATTCAGCAACTCTGTTCTCAGCCACTCCATGGCAATGTCCAAGGCTGCAGCCATCCCTTGAACTTTTATGATTTATCTCAGCCCCAGGCCTGAGCATGCCACCTGTCAGACACAGACGTGGTGCTCTCAACTTGCTGGAATGCTCTTTGCAGGCTCCAGTTTGCACAAGGGGTAGATCTGGGAGTGTAACCCAGAGCACTCTGGCCCTCAGCCCTGCCTGTCTGCCCTCCTCAATGCTTCCCCTGCAGCCCACTCTGCCTGCCTGCCCTCCTGTGTCCTTTCCACACACCACAGGCTTCAGATACCTCAGCACAGAAAAAGCTTGCAAAAAGTTGCAAAGTTTAAAAAAAGAAAAAGTCTGGTGGAAACTTAAAGACCTTGTACTTACTGGCAAAACCAAAAGGGAAGAAAAAGTAACCACTAAGCAATTAATTAAAAAATTATTGGCAGGCCAGGCCAGAGTGTTGCTGCTGCCTTTAATGATAAATGATAATAGGAGCAGTCAACACTATGCAGCAGGATAATACAAACACACCCTCTAGAGTGAAAGCACAAAATGAGACATACTATTATCATAAATAGATTAATTAACTAGAAAGAGAACATTAAAGAACAAGGGGTTATTAGCGTGCACCCAGTAGCCTATTCCAAGCATGAATTTGATGAATACAGGTAGCCAGAAATGTGGCTCACAAAGATGGAAGCAGATAGCAGAAAAATGTTTTGGAAACTGCACAGCAATTATCCCCTCCCGTGGCTCCTCTCTCCAGCTGCAGGGGAGCTGATGACTCTGGAGGCCACGGGGCTCCAGCATTGAGCTGGGAGCTTTCTGCAGCTGAAGGTCAAAGGCAGAACCTGGCCAAAATCTGATGAGACTTTTCCATCTGCCTGCAAAACACAGCTGCCTGCTAGGAAGGCTCACAGTAGGTGCTGAGCAATGACTTAGGATATGTAGCAGGAGGTTATTAAAGTTTCAGTGAGAAACGCTTTGAAAAATGACTAAATGTCATAGTTTATTCTTATTAAGAGTTTTCCTGGTGAAAATAGCGCTGCTTTTCCCAACAGCAGTTTGTCAAATGTACATTTTGCATCAAGAAAAATGTTTGCCATTTAGAAATATCGAACAAAACTCCATGTTAGATACAGGAAACAAATAATGGACCTAAATATGGAATTTACTCAAAGAAATCTGGGTCATGTTGTGTCACAGCTGACATGACAGAGATAACTATAAATAACATGTTTTGGGGGGTTACCCATCCTGTTCCCCCAGTTCCCTATAAACTCATATGGTGCTGTACACTGGGGAAAGATAAATTTATTTTCTCATGCAGAAAAAAAGACAAAAAACAAGCATTTCATTCCTAGATGAAAACAAGTTTTTTAGTTCACACCTGACTTCATTTGGAGAATCTCTCAAGATGCAGTGGTTGTACCTGTAATAACTAATCCTCTTCACACTAGCACTAAAGTGAGCTTAAAATAGGGTTTTGGACCTCCAGAAATGTTCACATCTGAGACAGAGAATTTAACCCCAAATCTTTAATCTCCAGCACATCTGGAAGGAAGGGGAAGGAGGGGTCTAAATCCCTGGCCCTGGCAAGATCTGTGCAAGATCTCCTGATTTAGGAGGAGTCAGGCCAATGCAGGGTACTCCAGAGGCTCCTGCACAGTCCTGCAGAAACCACAGACTTCATTTTATTAATAAACTCAGTCTAGCAGGTGTGACCTATGTTTAAAACCTAATGACGTAGTTATAATGTTGGGATTAATATTAGTATTTGTCCTGGAGTACAGCAGCATTTCTGACAGGCTTTTGGAGATTCCACTTCTATTTGTGGAGATAGGGTGGTTTCTTTCCATTGTCTTTTCTCACCCTGCACTTCTCACTAGCTGTGGATAAAGGCTCAGCATCCTTTCATACCAGAACTGGACTCTGCAATGCAGAGCCAGAGAGGAAAAAAATGCTTTACACTTCCCCCAAATATCAGGAAGACAAGATCCTCATACAGCTGACTTATTTGCTAGAACAGATTCAGACCAACATTAAGTGAAAATATATGAACCAGTGATGCTTTAGAAACAGTATGCTGCCATAGGCTATCATTATTATCACAACAGTTCTAGCAGAAACTGGGACCCTCTTTGCTGACAGACAGCCTGCATGGCCTTTATGGAGAGAGAGACAGAGAAACCCCTGTGCTTTCTAATACAGATGTAACTTGTAACATCAACTGCACAGCATAAATACCTAGAGACTTTACCACATCCCAGAGAAATACATCACCCAGGCTGTTTTAATCTCATCTTTAATTCTCTTTTTGCCTTCCCCAGAATTTATGAAAAGATTGCAGAGATCCACAGTATCTCATCAGATATTTATTTATTCATTTAAAATATTAATATGGGAGAATCCCATTACAATATTGCCAAGCAGGAAGCACCAGGCAGAAGCAGAAAGGTTCTGCAAACTGGTAGAGACAGATGCATATAACACCTCCCTAACATCTTTCTGTGTTTTATTTCACCACTTCTTTGGAGCCAGCTGTGGGGAAACTTTCAAGTGCTTTCTAGTCTTGCAAGGCAAAAATTGATTTGTACTGATATTTGGAAGGGTTTCTTTGTAAAAGTTTCTGTCTGGCAGGGATTCAGACAGGGACTGAGACCTCTGGTTTCATCCTGTTCAGGTTTTGAGGGCTCACCTAGAAAGGCCTCCAAGGACAAAAGCTTTGCTGAGCATACTGAACAATTTTCCTCTAGCCATCTGACCCCTTCTGTGTCTCTTACTTTAAGAAGGATATGGACTTTTTTAAAGAGACAAGGAAAAGTGAGATGTTTCACCAAAGAGTGGATCCCTAATCCCAAAGTTCTCAAGAGGATGCTACTCGCTAGTTTATATTCTTTGAGCTCTTAAGGCATTTAAATTTGATTTCCCTCAAATGAAAACACTGATTCAGTAGGCTTGCTCAAAACCTCACTTGCGAACTTTAGGAAAAGGGTGATGTTGCCTTGCAACTGCCCCTGGAAAGTCCTTTTCTCCCAGGCCAGTTGTGGCATCCATAAGCCCTATTTGTACAAATTCATCCATAGGAGCCTGCTGGTTTTGACTCAAGCCCCTTTCCCAGCGGCATGTCTGGCATGCTTTGCCAACACTCAACACAGGCCTGCAAACTGGTATCTGCACCTTGCAAAAGTTAATTCCCCTGCAGCAGAAGCAGGCTGGGGATCACTCGTCGGGCTTGTCCCTGTTGTGCCAACAAAGCTGAGGCACAACCGTGATGACAGCTCTCAGAAATGCGGCTGGAAAATTCAGGCTCATTTCAGGATCCAACAAAGCATGCCCCTCTCCACCTTGGCAGTGAAGAAGGCTGCTTATTTCCATAGTTAGCAGGCTCTTTATCCCCAAGAGGATTTGGTGGGATCCTGGTGTGTCAGCCAGGGACCCCTCAGACACCTTTGCCCCTGCCTCCCAGCAAAGGCAGAGGTGAGGCTGGTGCTAATGGCAGCAGAGCCCCTCGGAAAAGCTGATCCTTGCAGCAGAGCAAGGATTTCTCCCCCAGCAGGCAGGGGAGAAATCTGGGCTTACTCCATTTAAGCAAGAAACTCTTCACCTAATTCAGCAAGAATGAGAGCAAATGTCTCACTCAGAAAGAGGATAGAAAATGTAGCTCTAAGCAATTAACACAATAGCAAATGTCCCTAGCATTGCCCCATATGGTGTGTAATTTAAATCCTCTATCTTGTTCTCTATAAATGCTGCTGAAATTGATACATGACAATTTTAGAGCCAACTGAAGTTTAATTAATGTAAATTGTCTCAACATCTGAGATTTAAGATACATTAAAAAAATAATTAGGATCAAATCAAACATGTTTCACTCATGCTGAGCCATGCAAGGTAAAACTGTGGAAAAAACCAGATAAATTATGACATATGCTGGAAGGTAAGCTTTTCCCTTACTAAAGCAACAATGTCCAGGAGATGGTTCTCCTTTCTCTGTGGAGGACATGAGGGGTGTCCCTGAAAGGTGTACCCTCCTTGTGCAAACATGGCTTGCACAGGGAAATCAATATTAGCCAGGGAAAAATGGAGCTATGAGGGCATCTACATGTGCAACTCAAACACTGGAAAGCCTCTTACATTCTGCTGTCCCTACTGTGAGAATATTCCATATAAATGAACAAACAAAAGAGTTTAGCCAGGGAGATTTATACACCTGAAATCCACAGCCTATAAAGGAGCTGAGAAAGGCAGGAATGGCCCAGGATGCCTCACTTGCTCCCTTAGACAGAAGCAGATTATTTGCCTGCAGCATAGCTTCTCCGGGCTGTTTTCCCCTTTTCCTTAAATATTTGTTCAATGCCCCCCTGTAGTGAAAGGACACCCCCTTCAAGCTGCAGTCAGCTGCAGGGCTCTTCTGACAGTAAGAATATTATTGACCTGAGGTATTTCTGACTCTAAACACCACACCAAAGAGAAAATAAGCAAGACTGAGAAAGTGGATCTGCTATTACAAGAACACATCTGCAATTACAAAAGCACACTGGAAACTGCATCTGCCTGTCTGGTTATGACATTTCAATTTCAGCCTTTCCTCTGTTTCAGAATGCACATTTGCCACCTATTTTCTAAAACTATACATATTTATTTCTTAGGCTTTTGAGCATGGATACAGTTCCCTGAAATAAAGATTGCTGTGAATGATTGAGATGTCCCTTAATTACTGGACTGGTCCTCCCACATGTACTCCAAACTCTGAGCTGATTAGATTTCCAAGGTAAAACAATATGGCCTGTAACTCTTGTTTCCAGTAACAATAAATATCATCATAATCAGTTTTCTTTAAGAGTTTGAATTTATGGGAGGAAAAGAATAACAGCAGAATCAGTGTAACCTACAAACAAAACAGTGACTTTGTAATCCCTGTTCAGTTTTCACTCTGCCATACAGCACATTTCTGCATCTCTTATTAATGAAGGTTTTGCTGATGAAATGTGCTGTATGTGGAGCAGAATGTATTTGATTCGATATGTAATTATTATTATTAATGCAACTAAGCTCAGTGCAACCACTTCCCTTATCTCCAAGGTAAAATACAGTTCTCAGGTGAACTTAAATCTGTCTTGCATTAGGATTGCTATTGATTTGAAGAGGGTTTCGTTTGAGTGCATTGTGTTATTCCCAATGGTTAATCAGTGCGTGCTGCAACATTTTCCCTTCCCTCTCCAAAGGGGTGCAAGTTCTTAAAATTGAAATACAAAGGAAAATAGTTGCAAGGATTAGGTAGGGTTTTTTGTTTTGGGTTGGTTTGCTTTGACTAAAACACAGCTAAAAGCTGCAGAGAAGCACCTCCTTTAACAACTAAAATATTTACATGTCCACGAGCAAAAAAGGCAGTGCTTCAATTTTTGCCAATACTGAGTTTTTCAAGACAACTGCTGCAGTCCTAGAAAATTCAGCTCAAACGCATCTGCTGTACAGAGAGCTGTTTAATACCTCAGAATGATCTCTAGCCAGATTGTAGGTTTACTGCAAGCACGAGCATTATGAATGTACGCACATAAAAGCACAAATGCCTGGGTGCCCTTTTCTTTCATTAACGACCGGGCTGGTCCTGGCAGTGTAGGTCATTTTGTTCCTTCTTGCCTCCCTCACTGTCAAGTTCACACGCAGCCGTTTGCTCAAGCCTCTTCCGTGGCCATTTGCATTTTGCTCCAGTCCCCAGATTTCAGCTGCGAGAGTATTAACCCTGTCTATCAGCTGCAGGGGAGAACAGTATATTCCCCACTTCAGAATTAATTTAAAAGCATGCATTTCTGACAAGGTAAATAGTCCTGCTTAATATTGGCTAGCGAATACTGACAGTTATTTACAAAGCAGAGGAAAAAAAAATGTGGAGCAACTGTCTGTGCAGACAGGGCTGGCACTTACACACATATTCATCATAAATATCGACACTGGCACTCCTGACAGCCATTGGAAAAACAGTCTGGCAATAAAAACTTCAGGGTGCTAGTCTTGAGTCGAAGAATTTCTTTTTCACAAAAGCATATGTACATACATTAGAGGCATCTAAACCTTGCAAAATGCCTATCACACCCTCTATTTCTCTTAAAACGACCACACCACCCACCACTCTGTATAGTTACTTTTTATTCCACCTGGCACAAGAGAATAAGGCTCAGTTGCATGTGGTAAATATGGATTTTTTCTCTCTTTCTCCCCCTAACCAAAACAAATTCCCAAAGACAAAAGGAATGCTTCTAGTGCTTGGTATTCTTCCTTCACAACCCATGTATCACACATAATTAGCAAGTTAAACCTACAAATTAGATGTCGTAATTTGGTAATTATGCCACAATCTGGCATTTTTAACCTGTTTTTGCCCGAATGAGGAGATTCCACATTATCTTTTGCTATTGCAAAACACAGTCCAGTTGTCTGCCCTTACTGCTGATTTTTCATTCTCAAGTGAGAATCTGGAGGGAAGGTGAAAGTACACGAATTTGAAGTTTTTGCTGTTATTGTTCTGCTTCACTTAACACCTACAGCTGAGACTCTCATCAAAAGCTGTATTTATCGTGCTCACAAAATACAGCCAGCCTACATTGTACCTCAGACTGCACACGATGCAATTTGAAAACACTTTCTCTAAACTCTTTTTAAAATACAAAATGCAAAGAGGCTTTGCTTACAGAGGGTAGGGTTTATAAATGCCTAGAAGAAAACCACTTCTTTTATTCTACAGGTGAAATGTCCAGATTCTTTCTGTGCAGTGAAACCAGAGTTATATTTACTTAAAACTGTCAAAGTGGAGCTCTAAAATATTTGCTCATGTTAAACACGTAGGGAATGACTCTTAAAAAATACCTCCAGCCTCTCAAAGGAGCTTCCCAGAATAAGAATCCTGTTCAGTGAGTTCTTCAGGAAAAAATAAAAAATAAAAAGGTGCAAAGCTATTACAGCATGGTCCAAAGTTGCAGGAAAAGCACGTCAGCACAAACAGCAGCAGATGAGAAGCCCTTTTGAAGAATGTCTCATTTTCCTTGACTTTGTAATCAGTCCTTTGTGAGCACCTCTTGAGCCTCTCCAGTTCTTAATCAATGAGGAATGGATGGAGCAATGGAGAAGTGGGTGCTAGATGTATTTATAGGGTTTTTTTTTTTTGCTACTTAAAAAACTCGCCAGATATGCTGGAACAATTATTTAGGGGAAAGGAAAGTAGTATTCTGCCCAAAGCTTTTGTGTGGAAGGAAAATGTGGGGAGCAGGAGGAAGTCTTAAAAATTATGTGCAAATGCCCGGTAACACGGGTAGCCACAGGGTGCCGAACACTCCTGATCTCCAGCTTATTTCCTGCTGCATTTGCCATCGACATCATTGTTATTCCTTGGCCGTGGCTCTGGCTGGGGAAGGTACTCAAGCAGGCACCTCATTTCAAGCACATGAGAATTCCCAAAGGGATTAACTGGGCAAAGAAATATTTGGTGGCAGTGCTTGCCCTCCCAGACCCCAAAAGGGGATTCTCACAGCGTCCTGCAGAGCTGCGCATTTATTTAAAGAACGGTTTAAAAACGAAATAATTGCCTTTTCATTTCAATCCCGCACTGTACCTCTTCCCACAGCACCAGGCTCTGAGCACCTCTCCATTCCCATTCCTGCTTATGCAGTTTGGACTATATAGGAAAGAATTTTAAAAACTGATCTTAGTGAGGAAATATTCTCTAACCAGGTCAAGGCATTTAAAGTTGATTTGGATCTATCAATATAATCAACAAGCCAATTAATTTTTTTGCCTACTTTTTGAAGTACACAACCTGGAAAAAGTGACTGACAGACTGCTGGTTTTCCTTAGCAATGCTATAGAAAAATGCTTGTTTATTCCTTTCACGCAGACTCTAATGGCACAAGTAAATCAAGGTCGGTTTTCCCAAATCATGACATAAAACCCGATAAATAACTGACAGCACTTTCTTTGCAACATTTTAAATAAGCAATTTCCCAAAAGGTCAGGAACCACTGTAGGAGTAAAAAAAAAAAAAAAAAAATAAAAAAAAATCAAATGATAAAGTAAGCTTTTGCCTGATTAAACTGCTTGAGAAAATATGTACGGAAAGGTGAAAAAAAAAGGCTTCAAGGAAACATTCCACTATTTCTTAGTGGACTTTTTTAGTTTCAGGGTAATGAAAATGTGCAGCTGGATGTTATTGTTTTTTTCCTTACACACTTCAGCCTGATATCTTAAGATAGATTTTAATGCCAAATGTTGACTTTATGGAGGAGATTTTGGGAAATAGAAAGCAAACACAGTCATAAATAATACTACTGCATTTAGCATGGATCTGGCTTTCCTTTTAGAGCACTACCTTTTTAATCTCCAGAATTACCCAAAGCTGCAGCAATTGGCATTAGCTGGCACACCTGAATACAAAAGCAGATAATATTTGTTGCTTCTTTTTAAATGGTTAACATCAGTCCACTGGCAACAAAGAGTAAAAGAAATATCCATCCTGAAGTTGGTGTGAAAATGAAAACCAATACAGGAGAGAAGCTGTCATATTTGATTTAAAGATTATGGAAGCCTGAGCTACCTGCTGGGGAGCCCACAATAATGAGAGGGGAGAGACTTTCAGTAATTTTTCAAAAGCTCCAGAGTAACTGAATAAACTTGACTGAAACTCAGTGGATCCTGGGACCACAGGGAGCCACCTGCTTGTGAAAAGTCTCCTCTTATCAACTCCCATTTTCAGCAGCAGCATTTTCTCTCATGCTTTGCTGCAGTGCTGACAGCTGTGGAAGGATAAGCTGCTAAAGAAAAATTAAATATTTGCCCAAAAAGTCAGTCCTCCTACAAATATATTGCAAAGCAAATCATTTCCCCTTTAGCTAAGTAGCTTCAGCATCTTTGCTGTGAGTATCCCTCTCCCCCCACCTCCACTGGCGCCCCTGCCCTGCAGCCTCCTAAAACACCCCAGGTCTCATCTCCTGAAAACTTCCAGCATTTCTCCTTTGGGTAAGCTGGTTCAGCATTGCCTTGAAATATGCCTCCCCCAGGACTTGGATGCAGATGGCTGCATGGCCCAGAGAAACAAGCAGGACAGCCCATGGAGATTGTTATCCAGCCAAGTTCTCTCCACCTGGGATGTAGGATAGTCAGCCTGCTTCTGAAATTCCCAGTTGTAGAAACTTTTAAAAACTAGTAAGTGGCACACATATCTAATTACATTTTGGGTACAACAGTACTGAGATAGCTCAGAGTGTACTTCCACCAACTTCATAGAACTTTGCCAGGAAAATAGTTTTTCTATTTTCCATGCCCTCTTCACACATGCTTCTGCCCCAAACCTCCTGTGGAGCCTCCTCACTTGGTCTTCGTCACCTCCCTACACACTTCCCATTAAACATGCAACCTAGGTGAGACCAAAAGTTGTAGGTTTTATGCCATGCAGGATGATCCACATCTTTTCACTGGTATTTTACAGATTCTGGGCAAAAAGCTGTATGCTGGTGTGAACTGCTACACCCCAGGGACATTTCCAGCAATCTGTGCCACAGTGCAGGGGTAAGCCTGAGGCAACAAGGAGCTTCCCAACCTGTAATTAAGGGCAGCAAGACAGAAGCATTAGCCTCATGAAGAAAAGAAACCCAGGTGTTTTCAGCAGGTGCAAAATCTAACCCAATTTATTGCGTGTGTGTGTCCCCATTTTGTAATTTCCCATGGATTTTCAGCTTCAGTAGAAGAAGAAGTTTAATGACCCACAGACCTTCTGTACCTCCCAGGTTGCAGAAGAAAACTGATGGGTTTATTTGCTGAAGGAACTGAAGGTGGGAGTCCAGGAGTTAAAGGAGGGGGACGGGGCTTCCACGGTGTTTCTTCGGAGCACAAGGTTTGCGTGTATCAAACCTTCCCAAGTGTAACAAACACTCCCATAGCTGAGACAAACTTCCTTGCGGTGATGTGCCCCTCCTCAGAAATCACAGGCAATCTGCTCTCGAGCGCCTTTGAGCAAACCTGCCGTGCTCCCTGGTCAGGGGGGAGGTGGGAGGGAAGGGCCCCCCATCCCTCATGACTAAAGCATGCCCCACTGCCAACCCACTGGCAGAGTTACCCACTGGAGACCCCGGGTAATGCTGCATTGGGAAGTGCTTTCGCCTGAGGTGGCTGTTGTGGAGGCCATGTTTGCGTGCAAACCTCCACTTACAGCAACACGGGGCAGCCGAGCCGATGTTCACACAAGTGTAAACTTACAGGGAAAGGCAGGGACCGCCGGAGACGCCGCAGAGCTCCAGCCAGTCAGCGTGGCGAGCGGCTCATCTTTTATTGAAGGCCTCTCCTCAGAGGAGAGCTAAAAATTCACTCGATGCCATCGGGAAAGTGTCTGTTTTGGCTGCAGAGAATGGTTCCCGATCACGGAAAGATAAAAACATCAAAATAAGCTAATAGGGATATGCCTTGAAATTCGGTCCCAGTGGACGTGGGGCCAGGTTTCCTGGGGACACGTTAAGCACGGCTCAGGGCATTGCAGCACGCAGGCGCGCTGCTGCCAAGCAGGGCTGAGGCAGGCAGAGAGGAGATGCTCCAGAAAGAATGTCCAACAAGGGGGGAGAAATGAAGAAAGAAAAAAAAAGGAAAATAAAATATTGGGAAAAAAGATCCCCTCTTCTCTAATACCCCAGCCAAGCATGGCAAAGTGCAGTTGTCAAGCAGGATTAAAGGCCCGAGAGGAATGATGCAAAGAGACTGGATTCCTGCAATCTCCCCAAAAACCTCCTCTTGCATTTCTGCTCTCACACAGTTACTCGGTTTGCCCTTATGAACTCATTAATGCACATCTTAACATTGGGTTTTATCCTTCACTGTCTTCTCTTCCTCCTTTCAGACAGCTCAGCTGAGAGGCTGACACTTAAGGAATTTGAGTTTCTGGGGAAACAAAGCTTATGTGTGTGCAGCGATCATGTATCGAGTCCACTGCCCAGTTTTGGTTTAGCTTTTCTGATTTGTGCTTCCTACAAGTGTCTTACAAACTGGCATTGACAGGAAAAACCTTATCAGTGTCTCTACCAAGGGCAAGTTTATTATACACAATAAAACTCACATGAGAGAGAGCTGGACTTGACCAGGCTCCACTAGCTCTGGGCTGATGAAACTTGTTTTTCCAAACCTGCTAGCATGGGGTAAGACTCAGGCAGACACTCTGCAGAGGACCTTCCATCTCACACAATCCTACGCAACAGATTTGTCTTCTTTTTCATCTCTAGCTCTGCTGGCCACTAATGGTTTGAACAGTGCAGTGCTTTTTTTAATAAGCCACTCTAACTCATGGGCAAACATCTTGATTATATGTACACAACTGACCTATTTTAAAAGATAATTTCATAAAATATCCTGCCAGAACCAAGTACAAGAGGTTAAGCAAACATACGTCACAGCAGTGTGGCTTTCTTAGCTCAGTACTTGCTATGATCCACCCAGGCTCTCCCCAGCATTTATTGAGCATCCCAGCACTTAATTATTGCAATGTGAAAAATCATGTGTCAGTATGATGATACTTTAAAGTGATATCTATGATCACATTGAAGAGTTGGATCTAACAGTCCCAAAGCAGACCTTAGTGAGTGAATCTACCCACTATCTACCCAATGGTACTAATTTTCAAAAGTAAATTGACTGTAATTTTTTATGCCTGTCAATCTGCCTGATTTTATTGGACTCTGCTGGATTTTGAAATAGAAAAGCCCTATCTCCTTGCAATGCCTGTGCTTTTTTTTCAAAGGTCTTCTCACAGCAAGCCCTGAAATGAAATGTTGTCATGTTTTTACTCCACTCATTACCCTTTTTCTTTACTAATTAGCCATGTAAAAACAGATTGAAAACACTGAGACTGGCAAAATCACCTGTGTTTCTCACTTACATTGCTGCATCAACCAACAACAGGATTTAAAGCACAGCATTTTCTGTTTCCAGTTGCACCAGATTATGGCTGTGCATCCTCCCTCCTTTTTTTTTATTATCACAAAAAGATGCACGATGCTGAACCGAGTGCCACTTCCAGTAATGCTCTCCCTTACAGGTTCCATGGGCTTTCCTGTCTCCTTTCTGATTCTGGAAAGTGTTCTCTCTGTCATTATGATTATTTTCCTGGCTTCTAAAGTAGTATAATGTGGCTCAGCCTCTGTGAAGCCTGCTGAGCTCTGCCAGCTTATACCAGCCGAGAACCTGGAGCAGATTATCCTAACAGCTCCTATGAAAGCCAGCTATGGACAATGAAAGAAGTATAAATAGAGCTGTTTCTCCCCTCATCCAAAAAGCAGCACTTCCAATTCCAAAACCAGGCTTGGTTGTTTCTTTTTTAAAGGAAAAAAACAGTATTAAAAATTATTTTAATTATCTTTTGATGTATGCACACAAGGTTCTATTTCCCAAGATTTTTCTCACAGGAGCTCGGCAAAAATTTGCTTTATGGTAAGGAAACCTCAGGTTCTGCAGGACTTGGAAGTTGCCAAGTCCCACGAATAAACAGGAAGATCTCCAGATCCAGCTGCAGGTCTGATGCTTACCAAAAACACAGGCAGGAAAACAATGCCAACACAGCCCACTAGCCAAGAGTCTGGTGGTAAGAAGCCCTGCCAAAACGTGTAGTGCCCAAAAGCTTGCAAACCTAGCCTGAGCCAGCAGCAAGGACCCATCTCTTCAGGGGCAGGACTGGATGATGATATTTACAATTTCCTTAGCATAAGATTCTCCCCTTTATTTAATTTAGAAAAAGAAGTTTGTCAGAACTCTCCATCACAGAAAATGAAAGGTTTAAAGTACTGCTGACACCTCCTGGAAAACTTTGAAAAATCTCCTAGGTCACATGAAAATAAAGCAATGCCTCTATCACACTTTTGCCTGCTCTTTCAATCCTTGCTACAGGACTTTTGTGTAGGTCCATCAGCCAAGGTTAAAAAAACCAAACTTATAAACAAGACAAAAATTATTATTACTACAGTTAGCAATTTGTTTCAGATCTTGTTCTTCCACGCTACATTCTCTCTGTCTTCTTCAAACAAGAAGAAAATTAATTAAAAATGAATTCTTCCATGCCTGTCAAGCTGTCCTCTGCCAAGGCAGCATTTCTCTGATTTCCCCCCAGATGCTGGGGCAGGCAGCTGCTGAGTGCAGGGGATAAAGGAAGAGAAGGAACATCAAGAAGCTGCCTTGCCCCATGGAGCTATGGCTACAATAAACATGACCTAAGGCCCCCTTTATATATATATATTTTTTTTTTAAGCTTATACATACATACTGACACACACACACACTCATTTTGGTGTGATCTTTCTCCTATCTTCTCTCTAGAAATAAATGCCACTTGGTTCTTAGCAAAGCACCATCTCAGGCATAGCCAGGAATAAGTCCTTTTGAAACATGCAAAGGTGCTCAGTGGACAAATGAAATTCACCCAAGTCCCTGATGCATCCAAGCTGCCATTTTCTGTCAGTCTTTGTTAGTTCTCTCATTTTTTTTAATGCCATATTGATAGCGCCACATCTTGAAATCATTATGACGTGAGGCCTCAAATCCACTCCCCAAATCCAAGAGTAAAACTTAAATCATTTTGTTGAAAGCATAAAATGCTGATTTTCTCACTCATTTTTTCATTTTAGATAATTTCTTTTCTTTTTTTTAAGGTTATGTCCATAGCTGTAAGTGCAAGAAACATCAGGTTATATGTGAAAGTTGAGACCTTATCTTGAAGAAACATGTGTGTTTCAGAGAGGAACTTTGTCAGAAGCACCCACTGTTTGAGACATTTCCTGAAATTAGGAAAATAAAAAAGCAGCTGTAACACTGATATATTTATCCTCCTCTGTGAACTACCTAGCTCTTTTTGAAAAGGTTGAACTAAAAGCTAACCCATATTAAAGAGTCTCCTGCTGAATAGGTGTGTGCTGGGTTATACCCCTGGCTCAGCCAACCAGAGAGAATACTGTTCCACTTTCCTTTCTCTCTACATCACCATCAAATCAACTCCTCCAGTTTCCCTCTTGTCCTTTTAGCTCTCAGCTGCTGCTAAGCCTCCTGAGGCTCAGTTCACCCCCCAAGGAGAAAAAATTCTAGCTGGAAATCTCAGAGCAGAGATCAGAGAATGAGATATGTAACCCCAGACCATTTTGTAGCCTTTAGCCAAGACATGATTCCTTGAGAAACAGAAGGATCAAGTCCATCAGCTGATACATTCATCACATAACCAGAAACTCTGTTAAATGGATCCATTTTTAATTTCTGTTTTGCTGATTTTATTTCTTTCACTTGAGAAAAATGTTCTTGTCCTTCTGTGTGAGTGCATACATATTATTTATTTATCACCCTATGAATATCAATTTGATTCTTGTCCATAATTAAGCTGTGCTGCTCTATATCAAATTTACCCTGTGTCCCATCACTTCAAATATCTGTCACTGCCCTGCCAAGGCTGTGTTAGCAGCAGTCCTGAAAAAAGGATGTCCCTTTTTGGGTCACCGCTTGGGCCCAGGACTGCCACTGCATCTCATGCTACAGCTGGTTTTTCCCTCCCAGGCTCCTAACATGCCTACCTCTCATGATTTTCTTGTAACTACAGAGATAGGTATTTCAAGAAAGATTTGCACTTGAAAGTTTGCAAATTCTATCTTCTTTCCAGAAATCTCAAAGGGAAGGAGCCCACAGCCCTCGTCTGAAAAGGCAGGGGATAATATTTGTATCACCCAGAAAACAACATCATTGGGCAACTGACTAAACACTGATATGGGAGGCCTGATAGCAAAATTGGTAGCCTTGACTGAATAAATATTTTATCAGAGGGATTAGCTGGTTTCATTAATGTTATAAACTACTAAAGGGGAAAAGTTGGAGGGGGAGCTCATTAGTGGAACACAACTGTTTTAGAGAAAGGAAACCAAGAAAAAAGAGAAGGGAAGAACTTTCTTTGTCCCAGAGCATTTGCAGCAGCAGCGGGAATCTGAGCAGGAAATGTGGTTTTGCTTTTTTTGGGTGTCCTGTGGGGCTGTGTGCTGATCCTGCTCTGTTAATATGGCCGGCCAAAGGAAAGGGCTGTAGCAGCTCTTTGTGCAGGTCCTCAGCACATCAGATAGGAACCTGTTCATTCCCTCCTCATCAGTGTTGATTTACAAGCTCTTGCCCATATGTTATCCCTCAAAAGGAAAAGCACAGAATAAAATGGTTTTGGCAGAGTTTGTGCCCAACATTTTGTGGCTTGTGCTATAACACAAGATTAGAGTGGGTAAGCAGAAAAGCAAAGCAACAGCACCTGTTTATTGTGAGTGAGCTGTCCTCTCCAACTTTTCTATATATGTCCCAGCATACAACATGGCAGCCCACATGGATTAGAAATTAAACTGTAAGTGAGCCTTTTCCATTTCCTGCCTAAGTAAGGATTAGCATATTTTAAAACGTGCTCAGGGGTTTTGCACTTTCTGTAATGAAACCTGTTCAAACAGATAATTGATATGCAGCCACTAAATAAACACTAAATAAACATCTGACTGGAGGAACAATGTTCTCTCTCTTTCTTTTTTTTTTTTTTTTTTAACAAGCTACATTTAATTTTTGTTTCCTTTCTTGTAAACCTTAATCTAACTNCTGCTCCTTCTCGTAAACATTTCCTACCAATGACAATTTCCATTGCAGTGGGCAGGCAACACAACAAAGCTGAAGTGGGTAAAAGAGCAGAACAAGAGTCTGAGCCTGAGTAAGAAATACTGAAATCCCCGAAGAGCATGGCAGAGAGGTGAAAGGTGGTCTGAGCAGCACTTTTTATACCATTAAAAACACCCCAGCCTTTGTTCTTCATGCCACAGCATGGAGGAAAAGTGCTTCTGTTTCCTTGTCAAAGGCAGCTCCAGACCAAATGCCTTACCAACACATTTCCACTCAGGTTCCTTCTTCTGCTCCAAATGTGCTGGGACAAGGAAAGTTCTTCCTTTCTCCTTTTTGGTTTCTTTTTTTCTTACTCTAAAATACTCTAAATAAGTTACCCTTCCAACTTTTCCTCTTTGGAAGTTTGTAACAGTAAAGGAACCAAATGGTTGTTTAGAGAAACTCAAGCCAAGGACACCTCTCCAAGTGGGTTTTGTGACTCTTACGCTTCCAGTTGGATTAACTCCCTTCAACTGAACAACTTTTGCAGCCCTGCAGCTCGCCAGACCCCAATACCCGACCTGCAAATGTCTTGCAAGCACAAGCTCACCAAAACAAAGCAGCAGCAATTAAATAACAGTTTCTACCAAATAACTCAGGTTGAACCTAATGAGTTTCTGAGTGCTTGAACAAACACGATCTATCACATGGGGAATGGGCCGCCTGCTAGAGCACCAAGTCCTCTGCTTGGCCCAACTCCAGCGGTAATTAATCTGTCATCTTCGTTACATTGCTACCAGGCATATAAATATATCCTGAGTCACACACCTAACAGAACAGTGTCACTGCACTGACAGAAGACTTGGCCTGATGGTCTCCAAATATCTGTTTTGATTCAAGGCACTTCAGCCACCAATCAAAATGGGATGTCCAGACAAGATTAGTTTGAATACAGCAACGAAGCATCTGTTCTTCAGGGGTTTTTTAGATGACAATGTACAGAAACAGATTAATTATACTCTGACCATAGTTTAGAGTAGAAATAGAAACATTACACATTCAGTTAAAATATAAGTAACTATAATAGCCCCTTTAATAAAAATGAAAAAACTCCAAAATTAAAACCAGACATCTCTGAAGTCCATAAAAGCAGATGAAAAGCATGAACCTTCCTGGGAAAGTCCTAATTTCCCCTTCAGACTGAACCTACATGCAGCACAACTAGCAAACAAGGCAAGAGCTTTTTTTGGAGCAGGGAAAAGTGTGGCTGTATGTGGAAGCACCAGCCCAGATCATGAATTTGCAGAAGTCATCTTGGTTAGAGTCAGCACATGACAGCTGACAGTTATGGCAGGTGTAAAAGCACGTATTGCCTTTCAAAATGCAAAGAAGGGCTTAATGTAATTTGTGGGGGAGATTTTTTTTTGTTTTCAATCAGAAAGCATCTGCCATTCTGTCACCAGCACTAATAGCTCTAGCTACCACCATCACATCATTTAAATGTGTGGCTGTGCTACCTTCACCCCCAGCCTAATGGCATGGGAACCAAAACACAAGTCTTTCTCTCTGTAGTCCCTGTGCACCATAAACGCTGCGTACCCTGCATCCAGCAAGGCACACGTGGCAGCACAGCAATTACCATTGGCGGTGGTGAGGCAGCTTCAGGGCCGTACTTTCACACACCACTGGCCAAGCAGACAGCTGCAAACTCACTGGGTCGAAGAGAAGCTGAGCTACAAGAAACCCAAGGGCGGCGCTTTAGGGATTTGTTCCGCACAAGCTGTAACCATGGTGGTCCGTAAGGAGCCTCCACGCTCTCCTGCAGCACAAGTGAGCACATTGCAGGCTCACCTCTGCACCAAGTACTCACTTACCAACACTTAGACTCTTTTCCCCCTACTCAAAAAGCCGAACAATTTTCAAAGTGGGGTTACATCTTGAAACTTGCAGCAGATAATACGCCTAGCTAGGACTGGCAACAAAATCCTCTTCCTTAATAAGAATATTTTCTGGTTTAGTATAAGCCCACGCAGCTGTGCTTACTGGGCTTATAACATTCAGGGCAAAATAAGTACTGGCCACCAGTGCACAGCAACAATGCTTCGTCCCTTACTTCCCGCTCCAGTCAGAGTCCTGAAAAATGAACTCTTTGTTTTTAACCCAAGGTCAAGTGAGTGTTTAAATAAGGAGATAATTTTTATTTCATACTTCCAACCACTTTTCAATTTTCCTCTTTGGAGAGTATGAAGTAGGCACCTGTAGGATTTAGTTAAAAGCAGCAGCTGTGCAGAAGGGGTTAATCCAAGACACAGAGGTTAAAGCCCTGGCTTGCTGACAGATCACACAGAGGCCATTTGGTATGCCGAGCTTTCAATGGTTATTTAAAGGAAATTACACATAATTAATTCGCAATAGCTACCTTGCCTTATTCTAATTAAATGTCTGAACACTTATTTTAAGATAAGCTTTTCTAGGAATTAACACAAGTTCAGGGTAATTTTTTTTTAGAAGGCAGCAATACCATGTTTATTACTTACGTAAATTTCCTTAATTATACCCTAACTAGGTTATCTTCTTTATTGCATTTCAATCCTTCTAAGAGTCAGTAGCTCTTTAATTAAGTTGAAAGAGTAAGAGGTGTCTTGTTAATTGTAAATTAAATAGATTTGAATAGGCAATAGTTTGCAAATGGGAGATGCACTTTTAAGGGCTATGGAGGAGTCACTGGAAGGTTTCAGTGTAGCTTTTGCTTTGCTTAGTCGGCAAAAAGGGAAACATCCAAACCCTCCTAACCTTTGCTCCAGAGAGCTTCCAGCTCACTTCTTAAACAACTTCTCAATGAAAATTTTAAGAAAGAATAAAAAGAAAAAAATCCCCCCTATCAACACAGAACCATGATGATGCTGTGAACAGTGCAAGCTCAACTTTGAAATTAAGTTATTAATTTTCTTTCTGCAGGAGATTTGCAGGAACCCATCACACAGACTGCCATGGGTTACTGGGCACTGGTAGAACAAACCATGGGCAAAAGTTCATCTATTTGTGCCCAATTTCTTGTGCCTTAAAAAGATGTCAGGGATACTCTGAATTTTAGATGTATTCAAAGATGCACGTTCTCACATATTTGTATGATATTGTTGGCATTAGTTCCAAGACCAATGAATCAAATATATTTCCACATCTAGAAATAAATTATCATTAAAATTTATTACTGCTAATCATTACTGCTAATGTCCCAATATTGCCAGAAAGACAAGCAGAACTGTTATTCTGCAGTAGGGCACAGTGTATACTGTGTATGGGGTTTTTTTCCAAATTGGAAGTCAAATTGATCATCTCTGCCATTAGGAGTTATGGCTCACGGAATTTTATCACTTCTATAATGTGCTGTGAAAATGCAATAAGGGAATAAAACAGAACAGCAACTTACAGTAATTTGTTATGAAACACACCAATATTGAATGTGTCTAGAGTCAATTGATAAACAGATTTATTGTAACAACCAGTGGATATTATGATCACCCTACTGTTAATCTTTGTACGACCAATTTTCCTCATGGTATATCGGGGGAGCCAGATGCCCATTAATGTAAATGGGAAGTGAAGGCAGACCTGTGACCGGTGTAAATCAGACACCTTCTCAAATTACCAGACCTACAGTAACTTATCCACATTCATACACATCCCTTGGAATCTCTCCTGCCACTGCATATCGCAGTGTAATGCAGCAAGAGGGAAGCACCAGCATGAATTGGAAACATCTCAGACTTTGACTGAACAGCATTAAAATTAATGAACACATACGTTAAAATCTCACAGTTTAAGATATTCCTAAATGTGCTCACTTGACTTAAGGAAACACTATGTTTGAGGGGGATAAATCAGCTTAAGAGAGGTAATCCTATTTTTGCACATCTAGATAAAAACGAACCCATAGCTCAGGAAGCCCAGAGAGCACACACAGTCATGCCTGTGAAGGGCTCATATACCCTCTCAAGGGAGACATAGCCAAGCAGAAGTAGTCAAGAGAAGACAAACACTGTGCAGAAATCCATTCCTCAGCACTTACAGCATAAGGGATTTTTTCCCCTTGGACACCCACAGAGATTGGAGTGGGGAGAAGAAAAAGTCAGTGCTCTACAAATTATTTTCCAAATACTTGCATTTTCCCTAGCTCACCATCAGCTACTAGTGAACAATTAGCTTGCATCCCCTTGGGCTACTCTTTGTAGAGATTTTTTTAGTTCATAAGCCTTTATAAATTGAAAACTCAAGTTTCCTCCATAGTATTGCAAGGAGAAGTAACTCAGGGATGGCTTTTTAACATTCACAGTGACACAAAAAAATGGGCTACTTGTGGTAGTCAACAAACAAGAATCCAACAACCTAGATGCCAGATCTTAATACAGCAGGGAAATGCAGCATCAGTCCTGTGGAGCAAGGGAGCTATTAATAGTTCACAGACATTTGTGTAACATTGAATGATAAAATTTTCAGGTTGGGAAGCAGCAGTACCTGGAACCACTGATAACAAAAGATCCACATGAAATGACACAGTGCCATCAACACTAATGAAAATGGAGGCACTTTTCTGGGACTCTGAAGGGATAATCCTCACAGCTCTGTGCACACTTGTCTCTCTTGTCCCAAGCCTCCCCAAAACCCAGAGGCACTCCCATGGCTGGCATAGGAACACTGGAACAGGGCTCGATCAGTGCTTATGGATCTGTTCCACCACAATGCAACCTAGACAATATTTTCCACACCTCCATAAAAAGCAATTTTGCATTTTCTAGCCTTTTTTTTTTTTTTTTTTTCTCTCAGCTACAGTGTTTGAGCTCTTATTCAAGGAGTATTGTGAAGAGGAAAAAGATGACAGCTCTGTTAGACATGTGATTTTCAGGCTGACAGTTTCCCTTTCATTTTAAGGAGCTGAAAAACATTTCGGTGTCAGACAGATTGAGTTTTAACAACATGATAAACAGGCCCATTTGTTGATCTCAGGTCCTCACTATCCATCTTCAATTAACATGGTAAAAAGGTGGCTTGCATCCAGTGTCAGACATTTGTATAAGCAGCACATGCCCTTGCAGTTGGAATCAATGTTTGCCATTGATATATCAGGCAGGATAATTTATGGTATGACACTTGCCTCACATAATCAGAAGAAATCAGGTACTTTTTGAAAATATCTCTCTCTTTCAAAATTCAAGAGTCTCTCTAAGATTTATAGTGAGTAAAATAATCATGATATTATAAGAGCACAAGAAAAAATGTGTGATGCTTCACCATGAAAAAGTGCAGCTGATTTTGGAGCCAGCATAGAGCACCACAGTGATTCTACTAATGCAGATGTGCCAAGGCCATTTCTGTGCAGGGCCTTTTCATGACAGGCAGTCTGATTTAATTTCTTTCCTCTTTCCTAATAAAATTAGGATTGGCTAGTCCTGATTTAAAACCTCCTCACAACATGTCAGTTTTTACATAACAAGAAAGGGCAGACTGAAAAACTAAGTCCATTTCAGAAGAAGGAAAGAAGATAGCTCTAACTGGGAAGACTTCAGGTTCAGCACAGAGGGAGCCTGTGCAGAAGTTACTTGGGTAGCTGTGTGCAAACCAGACATGCAATGCACCAATACCATAGAGACTGACATGGCAGACAATTTATTTTGATTTCAGCTATTTAAACAGCTGTCTTATCAAATGGGACAGTGTTTTTTACCACAGCAAGGTGTTTAATGAGATGAAGTGTGGCTAGTGGGAGCTGAGCTCCCATAACAGCCCAGCCCTTTAGCTCTGCTGCACATTGAACACATTGCTCAACGGAGGAAGTTTTCTCAGCCTTGCGTGACTTCCATATAGACCAAAACAGCAAGGACAAAAATCAAGCTATTTTCTCATTGGAAAGATGAGAAAATTTTAATGGTACTATTGACTCTGAGATAATAATGGCAACTTACACGATATTTAAGATTAAGGTGCATATTTTATAGTTAAAACTAAAAATGGACCGACTTTCCTGATGGAGTCAGCAAACCCTGACATCTTATTTATTTTAAAAGACCTGAGGGCTGCTCAGATAATTGGAAAGAATGCAATAATCTACTAACATCTAGCAGTACAGAAGTGACAAATGCATAGTCTAAATTCAGATTTTTTGGAAAAAATAGTTGCAGCTTCTACCTCTCTGGGCATAGACAATATAGAAAGGGTTTATAGTAAGTAAAATCTGTCCTCTTTTTTGTACAGTAGTGGTGACTTAACAGACATTTTAAAATACAAATCAAATCCAAATATTGTTTGCAAATTCACTTGCCAACTGTCTTATACTGTAAATCGAGTCATCTGAATGTTCAAATACCCCTGTTTTTCAATGTATGCAGAAAATAAAATATCAGACCAAAATGTTTTGAGCAGAAACCAAGAGATGCTCAGTAAACCAGCACTCCCAGTCAGCAGTGTCTAAGATGATGACTCTTCTCCTGAATCCCATTTAATTCCAACCCACCAAACTGAGCCACCCCAGGATCCCCGAGGGTGACATCCTCCATGATCAGGGGTCACCCATCTCCTTCCCATGCATCACTTGCACTGCACAAGCCCCTCTTGGAGCTGCTGTGTGCCAGGGCTGAGCTGAGCCATGCTTGGGCAGGGAGCCAGGTCATTTCATGGTGGCACCACCAGCAGCACCATGCAAGTTCCTCAGGTCCAGTTTACTCAGCTCAGTGTTACCACCCTGGAGCAGAAGGCCATGAGCTGTGGAGCCCAGATAAACCTAATGCACAGCCCTACATAGACTTGAACCCCCCCCATGCTCAAATGAAGAGACTACTGTAGGAACAGGAAATAGTCCAAGGCTCCATTTAACCCTGCAACCTGTCTCCAACAGGGACCCTGAGAAAATACCCAGAAAACACTAAGAATAGGTTAGCTATCAGAAGGGGAACATATCAGAACCTTGTGAAAATTCCTCTGTTCCTCTGTTTTTAACCAAAGTAATCTCCTGAACTAGTTCATGTTTCTGGCTATGTAGTAGCCCCCAAGGGTTCTCTTACCTAAACACTTGGTCTCTTCTGTACAATGTTCTATATAAAATTCAAGAAAGCCAATACCGAAGCAGAAAGGCTGAAGTGAACCTTGGCTTCAGCAGAGCTGAGCACAGACTCAAACTGGCTGAGACCCATGTGGATATACAGCAGAAACACAAAGCACAGAAATGGCACAAATGATAAGTCTGCAGTCTGGTTTCCTTGTATCATTTCAAACTGCCTCATCTTCAGAATGTGGGATAATTTAGATCACAATAGAACATAAACAGAAGTATTAACCATATTCAAAGCAGCACACTGTCAATAGCATCAAAAACAATACTAAAACAACTAGTTCAAGCTATAGGAAAATTATAAAATTTAATTTCTTTTCATATTTAACTAATAAAGACTTGCAACATACATAGAAGTAAAACCAATGGAATATAAGCTCAGCACAATGAAGAAATGCTCCTTCCAGTCTACCACTGAACCTCTCTCCAACCAGTTCCTCACTATCCTGGCTTTCCACTGCAATAGCTTGTGCAAATAGTACTGTATTGCTTTTCCTTCCCCCTTTCAGTCTTTGCCTGAACTTATCCTTCCATCAGAAGCTATTAATAAAAACATACTAGGGAAAATCTTGTTTCTACCATATCTTCCATATTTAACATACCTCAGCTGAACACTTAATCTGAACTGTGGTATCAAGTTATACTGTACCACCATGTAACAAATTCTTACCAATTTCTTGATTAAAACAAACAACAAACTGTATATCATGCAGACAGGACAAACTCTTCAAAGTCATGTTGGCTGATAGCATGCATCTAATTCCTAATTCTGTTGTCCCAGTGGTTTGATTTAACATTCAAAAGTGCAGGTTATCATCTTACTCTCACTGAGTTTAGTATCAGCCCTTAGAGTGTTAAAGTTAGTTTTGGATAACTCTGTTTTTAAGTTAGAAACTAAACAATACCTGGTATTTCCTCTGTGCAGAAGGGAGATCTTTAAAGCCATTGCTGGCTTTAATTATCTTGAAATAATTAGTCAAAACTCCTTATTCCAAATATTCTACCTTTCAGGAAACTCAGAATTTTAGCTTTATGAAAACATACCATGCAGAAATTATTACATAGTCATCACCAATCCTCCTACTTAAGATACATAAATTCCTTTCTTCTTACTGCTCCAATTCTTCTCCATCACTACTGAAATTGGACCCTGTAGCAGTGGCTGGGAAAGGTCTCTAAAGCATTAAGGGAGCAGCAAACTGCTCTTCCACATGTCTTCTCACTCAGTACACCCACCACTACGTCCAGGCTTGTGCTGAGCCTGCTGCTATGTCCCATTTCCTGCACAGCTGCTAGGTAGAAAGCAGCCTGGCTATGATGCAGTGACGTGTCTGAAACTTCCCAGCAAAGCTGGTTCCCTGCAAGTCCCTCCTGTTGGAGAAGTTATGGGAGCTGACACTCATGAGACAATTTGAAGAGTACTTGGGGATATCTGGATTCAGGTCAAGGCAAGAAGAGCAAGTGGGAGACAGAAAGAGAGGCTGGACTGGTGCCCCAAAACAAGAGTGCTTATTATCTTATGAAAAGTGGGGTATTCACAGCCAGCCTTTCTCACAGCACCAAGGTTCACTCAAACTGTCTCTCCTTCTGAAATTTACTACCCAACCTCTTTGTCCTGGATGACTGTGTTGCCTCAGGTGAGGAGGAGGCACATCATGAATGAGGCACAAAGCTCAAAGTCAGGGGGAAAGCCTGGGTTCACAAGTCACTTGCTACAATGACATAGATTATGGGTGGACCTATTCTATCTGTATGCCTCAGATAGAAATAAAAGTAGTTTTCAAACCCTGGAGATGAAGGAGGAGACTTTCCAAGTCCTCTATGAAGCTTATTGCACCACTGTGCTAACTTCATACATTATACAAATTTGCTTTTCTTGTGCTTTCCCAGCACACAGATGCAATTTTTACTTTTTAAGGTTGGGATTTTTTTCCCTCCTAAATTGTGGTAGAAATGGCTCCATGCTAAATACAAAGAGGACCCAAACAAAACAGATCTGTAGGTTCTTTTCTTTGACTGCTAGCACAAAACTGCCATGTAAGGAAAATCAGTGCAACACTTTCCAAACCATCATCCCCTCTATGCAGAGATCGCCAGCAATGATACCATTTATTACTGCTGAGCTCCATCCTCCAAGCCCACCTGCCAGCTGGTTGCAGGGGCTGCACTGGTGGATCACTGTGCCAAGTTACAGCTTTGTGACCAGCAAGGGAAGTGCACTTGTGCCCCCCCTGGCTCCTGTCCCTCCTGCTCACAGCCAGCTCTGCATTTTCTGTCTGGACACTGGTGCTATGGTGGAAGTCAATGTTTCCCAAGGACAGGGACACCTGTTTCCCCTGACCTGGAGAAGAGTCCCTTCCGTGCTCCATCCCCATAGTGACAGCACAGGCTGTGTTCTGTTTTGCATGACACAAGAAAGCAGCATCTATGTGAGCAAGGAGATACAGGGAGTGGCAGAGACTGCGTTAAAACATACAGCTGTCTACGTTTGAGACCAAAATGTTTCAATTATCTGTCTAGCATTGGGCATTTGAATCAGATTGAAGCACAAAGAAAAAAAAAAAATCAAACAAATTAAGGCAAACTGACCATGCAAAAAACATTTACTCTCAGGCCTGCATTTTGCAATTTTTGCAGATATTATTGTTGGAGAGCTTAGACTTTTCAGCACAGCACACAGAATAAATATGCACTTGATAAAATCTAAAAGGCATCAATAAAACTTCATTACCAGTACTTAAACACTAACAGGAGATCGAGTAACTGAAAGTTTAGGGATAAAGTGGCACTCAGGAATGAGCTCTTAATTTTAGCTCTATCATGGGCAGAAGATGTCACACAGCAGTTCTCCCATATTCCTCTAAAACTTCTACAGGCCTAGACCAATTATTTCCAAAGTAACAAGTTTGTCTCAAATTTGAAGTCCATAAAGATCCACTTTGTCTTCTGGGAAAGATGATGATCAATGTCTAGGTTTATTTGGCAGGGGACAGGGAGGGGTTGTTGGATTTTGGGTTTGTCTTTTTTTTTTTTTATAAGGTATATCTTGTTTTAAGGATGAACTTTTCCAGTTTCAGCTTCCAGCTCCTGGCTCTTGTTATACATTCCCTGGCTATCAAAAACTTCTCATATAGGGTAGCTTTCCCTCTAGTGAAGTGTATACAAAGTAGATACAGCACAGTATCATGCTGCCTTTTACTTTTCTCTTACTGATTTAAATTCCCAGCCCTCCCAGAGCCCCTCACCCAGAGGATTCATGAAGAGCCCTACTGACTTTTGCAAAGAATGAGACTTTTCAGTAAAAATGCCTGGATACCAGCTCCCTCTTTGTCCACCAGGAAAGATGCCCTGTTCCAGAGTCTTGTTTCCATTCAACAGACAACATATCATTTGGAGAAGAATCTGAGCCAATGTCCTAAGCCACCATGAGCTATAGGAGACATGGTCTGGGGAAGGTATAAAACAGAGAGAAACAAAACATTGCAATTGTAGCAAGGAGGAGAGACAGATCAAATCTAGGACAGCCTGGGTTTCAGCACAAGCAGACTGGCAGTCTGAATGCTGTGTGCCTCAAACACAGGGCTGGTGACTGCTCTGGGATGTAATGAGGGTCACACAATTTCATCTCATCTGATTTCTAGGCAGCATCTTTGCACAGAACATTATATCAGACCAATACATTACAGTAAAAAAAGTTGTTTTGACAAATCAGTGTTTTGCAGAGGAAAAATACAACCATTCTGAAAAGTTTCCCAAACAGCTCTTATCTAAGCATGGATAGCAAAAGCTAGCTGATAAAAAAATTTTTGTTTTGGTTTTTTTTGTTGTTGTTCAACCAAGCCTGGCAACAAAACGCCTTTATGGATGGATATTAGCACAAAATCCACACTTGCCAAAGCAAAAATATTCTACTATTTTTGAGAGCAGAAAATAAATTTTTAAAAAATCCTAAAATTATTTACTGCCAAAATAATTCTGATTTTAGGGCCATCTAAGAGGCATGGTTGATCAGCTGATGGAGGAGATGCAATGTAGTTTTCCAATTATAACCCTTTCCACTAAATCTCAAATTCACCTTCTGATGCTTTCTTCTTTTTCATGCCCTTGTGGAAAAGGCAGGCCATCAACCAAGACATACTTGAATTTTGCTGCTTCCCAGCTAGTAATTTTCTGTGGGATGGATTTTCAAAACCTTCTCCACATTTGAAGCCTATTATCATTTTTGGATATGACTTAGCACCACAGGACTTTGGTTCCACACAGAACAAGTCAGAAAGGCAGTGATCATTTAAAGATGGTCACAGAGGCCAAACTCAATTTGCAAAAGCAGGGAAGATAATTAAGTCACATTAATTTTTACTGATCTATGTTAATTTATGGAGATTTTAAATCATCAATCTGAAAAAGAAAAGGGATAAAGTGATACAAAATTAAAGCACGAGCTCCACTACAGATAAATCAAGGAACGGAACTGGAAGTCACAGTTACTGAGCTAGGCTTTCAGTTCTGCCCCATGCAGGGTCACTACTGCAAAATACTTTCTACACTCCATGCTTTCCATATGAACACTATCCATAAATGCTTTCTCCCAGTGCCTCTCCTCAGACTAGAAATCCCTCAGAGCAGGAATCACTTTGATGTGTTTGTACAGCGCTGAGTACAACAGCGCCCTGCCCTCTCGAAACAGCAGCGGAACAAACAGTGGTACAAAACCCAAGGAGGTGCCCAGCAGCTCCTCCCCAGAGCATCAACAAACACAAAGGAAAAGATCCCAGGACTGTTCACAAAAGCATAATTTCCAGCACAAAGTACTCCTTAAGGACAGGAGATACCTGGGGGTAGAAGCCTGTGTCCCTCTGAACCTTGCCAACCTGGCTGCAAGGGGTTCACACTTGCCCAGTGTGAAACACAACACTTGGCCAGCTGCAGTGCAGGGCTGGGGACAGCCTGGCTGTCCCTCCTGAGGGTGTTCTTGCCCAGATGTGGAATAGGGCCCACCACAGTTCAAAGACACCTTGGTTTTTGGTAGGGCAGGTACTGTTTTTTCTCCCCCAGAAATGGACACACTTCATACCTATACCTGGTGAATCTATGTCCTTTCAGTCCCAAAAAATGACAATGTTCTGAATCAACTGGTCCTCACCTGAAGACTTTGAAAGAGCAAGGAAGACATCCTCAAGTGGTAGGAGATACAGAGGGGAGAGATTGGTTTTCTTTTTTTCTGAACTCAGGGAGTGTAAATCCACTTCCTTGACCTCTTTTGGCTCTATCTCCTGTGCCACTATAGGCTTGCCCTCTACTTTCACTGCCTTTTTATTTTTTTTAACAAATCTCATGAGAGTACTAAGCTGATAGAAAGGATTTTTATTAAATCTGGCAACTCACAGTAGTGTCACAGAGTGAAAAATACAAATCTACTGAGCATGGAAGTGAGGAAAAGTGTGAGTTGGAGGCAATTACAAAATATTAATTTGACAGCAAAGGCACAAATTATGAAGGAAAGAACAATACAAGACAGACAAACTGAAAAATGGGGAAAGGTGTAGTGTGAGCTTATCAAAGAGAGATCATATGAGAGTTAGCTGGTACCTTCCTCTAAAAAGATACCTCATTTTCTAGATAAGGGGTACACAAGAATGGAGACTATTCAAACTTCAAAAAAAGCATTGGTTATAATGTCACAGGGGAAATACTCAAAATTGAGAAAATGGGGATTATCAGAGGGACTAAAAGGAGTTATGAAACCAGCAAAGAGGTAACAGATTGCACTGGGGAAGGGTGAACCAGTCTGGAAGGTAAAAATTGGCCAGGGGAATAATTTTCTTTATTATTTAAATTAATAGCCTCTGCATGACTCCTGGAGCGTACCAATGTGCTTTGCTGATGATATGATGTTGGAATGAACTGCCATCCTATGGCTAAGCTGGTACATTTTGCAGCCAAAATTATCTGGAAAAAGGCCCAGGGGATGGAGCTGAGCAGGTTTCTGGGCAGTAATTTGGGATCACTGGTGATAACACCTTCAATGATTTCACTGTGTGAAATGATGGCAAAAAAAGCCTCGGGAGGACAGGCAGTTAATAAAATTATTTCAAATCATCTGTCTGAAGGTGCTGTTAGAAAGTCAAACCTGCAGAGGTGACAGTGAATGATGGACAGGACTCCCATGGGATGGGCACAGTCTAGGAAGCAGGAGGGAGCTCAAGTGCCACTGCAATCTCTTATGGCCAAGACAGAAAAACATATGGACTAGGGCTACTTAAATAAGGCTAATGGCCAGCCCAATTGAGGACAAGAAACTAAAATAATTTTCTATGTTTTGCATTGCAAAACAAAAGCTGAGAGGGCACACAGCTTCTCCTCCTTCCTCAGAAATATCCAAAGGGGGCAACTTAAACCAGTGTTAACATAAGCACGGCTAGATCTGTCTCCACTGTAAATAAATTTACTCTGAAAGCACCATAGTTACAAACAGGAGAGGTAGCAGACCCTTGAAGTAGGAATAAATGGGGAGGGAATATATGCAGCTTGGGAAAGCAAGGAATATATCTTCTTTTCCCTATTGCAGCACCTCATTTTCTTTAAAATATTGGAACCATCAGCACTGCTTCAGATTACTGAAATACAGTGAAATTGTGACATGATTTTCTCCAAACTTTTTTAAAAACAGAAATGATTGCCAGTTTAAACCTAATGCTCTTCAAGACAGAGAAATATTTTCTCTTGTATTTAAACTTGGGTATTTAAGCCAAGAAACAGAAAGTATCAGTAAGAAGACACTCCCTCACGCTACCATAACTATCTTGATACAATTATGGCTGAGGCAACCTGCGCTAGAAATGAATTGCACAACCATTCATAGATAAGGAACACAATGCTAATGGGGGAAGACACACAAAACCATCAGTCCATTGATGCTCTGTCAGTTCTGAGCCACCTGGGAGCCATGCAAAATGCCATCCAAGAGCAAACATGAGAACAAGACTGACAGCTGTACAAGAACTGGAAAACTCAATACGGTATTAGTCTTATGAAACAATATAATTTCTGCCCTTTCTAACCTTGTTTTGTTTCACAAGCTATAAAGGACTCCTTGTTTTTCTCCAGGAGATAAAAGACCTGTCTATTGCTTTGCTGATGTTCCTGCTTTGCTGTAGACACCAGCCTATTACTACAGGGATATATAATATCTATACTATATAATATACACTATATAATATTTTCTTTCAAATGTATTTTAACTGGTACACTTCTAAGTGGACTTTCAGCAAATCCTTTCAGCAATCCTTTCCTCTAACCATGCAAAGAGCTGTTACCCAAAGCATACTACTATTTTTCAACTATATTAGCTGGTTCAACAAAATATGATTTTTCAACAAAATCATGTTGATGCTTCAACAAAAGCAGCTTTTGCTGCTAGCACCCTCTGGCCATCAGCAAGGACGGCCAACAAGACTTTCAGGCTGAAAAAGGTGATCTCTTGGGATAAGCAAATTGAAAAACTCATAAGGTCATCCTGCCAAAGATGGAGAATATGATTGGAGTTTCCTCATTTCTCAATAAAATGCACAACTACCTGATGGAGAAGTTTTGAAGTTCTATTCACCATTTTTATGGTAGTTTGGGTAGGCTTTCAGAGCAAAAATTGTTTCTTTCCGTAGCAGAGCACAGAAACTCCTCTAGCACTGTGTGCCTAAACAGAATTTAAAATAAACCAATAACAAGACAGACAGCTAACAACAAAACTTAAATCTAGTGTTTTGAACTTGATCTCTTGGGAGAGGTTTGTTTTGCTTTCCAACTTAGAGGGATAAACCAGTAATAATCCTCCTAGGATATCTAGCACAGCAGAAACTTTGGATGCCAGCATTCATTTCCTGCTTCATCGCAGAGGAGTTGCTTCATTTCTTGTTATTTATGAAATTTCCCCTAGATATTTTGTGAGTTTCCTCATGATCAAGTCTTCAGAGGAGCTGTAAAAATGTTCCAACTCAACAATCCTCCTTCATGAAAAATGGACTTTCAAAATAAGTAAATAAATAAATCCATTGCTATCCAAGAAAATGTCACTTTTGACAGATGGTCAGATTTTCTGTTTATTAATGAAAAAAAACTTCTAAATAAATTCTGGGGATTTTATGTCTAAAAACATACCACCAACAACAGAAATTTGGGGTTGTTTCCTTTTTATATACTTGAATCTGGATAAAATCAAGAAATGCCAAGAGGAGAAAGGGCAGCAAAGGCTGTCACTCTCTCACCTTTGTGTTCTCAAGCTTAGAAGAGGAAAATGAGTTATCATTAACCTGCAATGTTCCAAAATTTCCACCATTAAAAACAATGAAGGCACAGAATTAAATAATCCCACTTATTACACTTTCCATTTCCCAAGTATTTAAAAGGCATGTTGAAAGGTAAGCAGCAAAACAAAAAATACCTGGGAGTGCCTATCCATTTCAACAACAGCACAGAGAAAAGAAGAGAGAGGGACCAACTCTAAAATGCAAGGACACAGAAGATAGCACAGGATGTCTGGAGAGAGGGAAGGCTCCAGTCTTTCCATTTCTCCTTCCACTCCTGCATAATCACTCATATGCATTTAAATAAGATTCTTCTAAGAGTGCAGCAGTAGATGTGGATGTTAAGCTACAACACAGTCCCCATTTCCTGGCTTATTTGGAAATACTGTGACCCAGCATGAAGGTTCATCTATGTACTACATTGCTGAATAGAGGGCAGAGCTACCTAGGAGTGCTAAGTCCCAGGGATGGCTAGGAGAAATCTGCTTTTCTCCATGGCATAGGTTAGGAGTTTGTGACACATCATTTCCATGTATGCCATTTCTCAAGGTCAAACCTGCTCAGTCAGTCACCGGTTAAACCCGGGATCAATACTAAGAGGTATTTACTGCCTGCCTCACTGCATACATCTGCAGCAGTCACAGAATGTATTGGAAAATCTGCCTCTCTGAGTAGAGTTTTTCTTCTTCTCATTAAATAAAGGAAGGGCATTTCTTTCAAGGATGCAGTCTAGATATGAACATATGTGAACAATGGCTATTATATCTACAACTTCATGTAAACATAAACAGCAATGAACACAAACAGTGGTATTTTCAGGACCAGTAGAATTAGCAAACTAGAGAATAAACACCTATTTTTGTCCTCCCCCCAATATATCCAGTGTCAATTCAAGTAAATATTTTCCCAGAAAATATATTTTTTAGAAAAGATAGCCTGCTGTACTTAAGTTTAATGTGCATATATATAGATAGATTTAAATTTTGAAAGGCTTTATTGGTTCAGTTTGGGTGCACAGATTGTTTGCAAGCAGCTGGAGGTATTGAGTAGCAAAAGTAATCAAAGCAAGGCAGATCAGTCAGTGCTCATCACACATGGATTGCTGCCTTATAAATTCACTTATTTGACAGCTGACACGGACTCTTGTCCCCTGCAAAGTGGCAAAGTCTGCTCAGAAAGCCCAGACTTCTGCCAATAGAATCCTTCAAGCAACCAGGCTGCAAATCCCAGAACTGACCTGTGCTCCTCAAAAATAAAGGGAAAAAAACTAGGGAGAGCTTAGTAAGCAAGAAGCCAGAATATTGTGTACCTGACTCCTGGGCTCTGTGTGCAGTGGTGGGATCTAGAAGTGAATGGTTTGCTTTTTTGCAGATGTGGTGTTACATTTGCTTACTTCCCACTCTTTGAGAGAGAATTCCTGCTGCTCAAAGTGTTTGGTACAATATGGAAGGCAAACACAAAAAGACGCAGATGGAAGAGAGTACATCAGACACAGATGTTGTATGAAATTCATACTTTAAAAGAGCTTCACTGCTCTTCTCAGGAGGAATTGCAGGAAGCTGAGTCCTTTTGGAAATTTGGCTCCTAAGGCTACAGTAATATAAAAAAATAAAAATAAAAGCAGCATATTTTCTCCTGTACTTTAGATTTATTACCACTTCATGGGAAATGCATTTCAGCCACAATGAACTGTTTTTCCTGTCCTCTCCCCCAGTTCCTATGCTTTCTTCTTGACATCTAAAGATCAGTGGCTCCAACAGAAATTTTTCCACTGACAGCAACTTGGGTCTGGATTGGGCTTTCCATTTTCATCTCTCTCTGATATTTTCTTCCCGAGGAAATACACAGCCTAAAGTTTTTGGTTAAGTCAGGCATATGAGTTGTAAACAAGGGAATGAAAAGATTCCTCCCTACTTTTCTACAAAGAGAAGATTACTTAGATCTCCATCCTCCTGCCTGGAAAAGGTGGTTCACTATCTCTAAAGGGTCTCAGTACATTGATGAGAGAAAGTCAGGCAAAGTGGCTGATCAAAACCTCCCTACCAGTATAGTCCTCTGCGGCTGGAGGTCTGCATTGAGACTTTAACTTCTTTCCTGTTCCAAATCACTCTTAAGAGTTAAATTTCTCTGCCCAAAGTGCAAATTAACACACTGAAAAGACTGACTGATGGAATGGAAATGCCAGGTTTATCTACAGAGCCCCAAAGACTCTTCCCCAATATATATTTGCAAACTGGCAGCTGCATAAGAGCAGAAGAAGCCCTAAGAAGTGTGTGTGTGATAATCACAGCATAATCACTGCTGATGAAACTTGATGTTCTTCCATAATCACTGCAATTTTAAGTGGATTGAGTGCCATTTAAGTGACAGGAGTGCTATGATGGATGAAATATATGCTCCCAAAGTTGCATCAGCTTCTTTGACATTCGTGGCATGGAATGCTTCGTGGCATTTAATGTTTGTAAATCTTTAGAAATAAGTTAAATATGTTAATTACCACTGGAAAAATCTCTCAAGCTGAAGTACTCAATGACTATATTGCAGTTGTCCTCAGTGCTATATTCTCCTCTTCTTATCCACTAAGTAAACATGACATATCAGGTCAGTGATTACACTCAGAATTTGCATTTATTTTCATCTGTCAGTCCTTCTAGGTAAGTCAGTGGACTGGTACCCAGCTTGCACTGGCTGCCTTCCCCTCACCCACATTTTGGGTGCCCCAAACTCCTGGCACTGGTGCTGCACTGCATCTGTGCAAGCTGCCATGTGCTCTCACACCTGTGGGCTGAGCTCAGCAGGCCCACAAAAAAGATCACCAACCAAGGCACAGGGCCGGGCCAGCCCTTCCATTTCCTCCCCCAGTTGCATCAGATCACCTCTGGCTGTCACATAGGACAAGGGTCAAGCACCA
Organism: Urocynchramus pylzowi; assembly: GCA_013397555.1. Lineage (NCBI taxonomy): Eukaryota > Metazoa > Chordata > Aves > Passeriformes > Fringillidae > Urocynchramus > Urocynchramus pylzowi. Next base: position 558,345 of record VZRH01006242.1, read on the forward strand.
AGCCCAGCAAAATGGCTGAACTGCTTTTACAAAAAATCCAGTCTTAAAAAATTGGGATCAAGAATGGGGGATACACTGAGCTTTATCTGATGAAAGGCTGCAACCTCTTGTAGTAAAAACAGGTGACAGAACAAGGCTGGTTTACTGATGGCAACTTATTCCAGCATATGGGCCCCAAGGAGGCCTGCTGGAGAGAAACCATCTGCTAGCCATCCCTCAAGGGAAGTGCTCCCCATTTCTGTGCCCCTCCCTCAAAAGATTGTATAACCCAAAATGTCTTCCACCCTAGAAATGAAAATCAAATTTCTTCACATTTAACATAAGACAGTTGCTCTGAACCAGGAACAGAAGTTATCAGAACACGACAAGTGATCAGGGTATGAAATAACCCAGCAAGATATTCAATTCTTGGCATCTTGGCAACAATTTAAAAAATAATCCAGGTGAAGTTCCGCTAAGAATTGTTGGCAGTGAACGAGAGCAACAGTAGGTCAAGGCAATTGACTTTTTACAACTTAAAAAATCCTGTCTGAAAATTACTTGGGATATTATTTAAGCATTTTAAAAACAGGTAAGATATCAAAATGAAGCAGGACGTTTTGTAGATTAAGCCTTCGCAGTCCCTCAGTGATTACTTTCCCTCCCCTCATTATTGGCTTCTTTAGAAGGCAAAATTACTTCATTTTACAAGACTGGCACCCCCAGCTCCTTATTTTCAAGTAAAGGCAAGAGAGTTAAGGGTGCATATGCATGACTAGTCTGTAAAAAGCTTGGAGTATCTGACTGGCAGGTCAGCTACTAATTCAACTCTTCCATTCTTTGAATTTTCAAGAAATTATCTTTAACAATAAGGCTCCAAATAGCCCTAGTCCACTAACAGGGTGAGGGAAATCAGGATGGAAAACCAAAATCCATTTTAAGCAGCACATTGGGCACTGACCAGAAACACAGCTTGTCAAAGTCAGCCCTCAGCACTGTCACACAAAGTGACCTGAAACTGATGAAATGAGCTAATAGTAAGTTAATGCACTGACTATTTACTCCATCCCCATAACTGTCATCAGTTGTTATTTGCAAATTCCAAGCTGTGATTCACATTTATACAACTTGAGCTTAAAGCCCCACTTGCCAGGAGCCTTATTAAATTTAGACAGGCTCCAGCAGTCAGAAAAGCCCAGCTACCTGGCCTTAACTGGAAAAGAGGCCTCTGAAACAGGAAAGCAACTAAAAAGCATCCTGTTTTGGCAACAAATGTACATGCTCCACCTTGAACACAAACCTTTTCCTAATTTTAAGCACATGCTCAAGTGCTATGCCAAATAAAAGCCTAAAATCCCATTCTGCAAATTCTTAGGCATATTACATTACAGCAGCTTCATTCACATTGAAAAGAATTTGGTAAATTCAGTGTAAACTATTCATGAGGATGTTTTCACCATTGGGTCCTACATAATTCCAGACCAATGAGAGATTTGTAATGCTGATATTGTTTCAGAATATTTCCCTTGTAGGCTGAGCCTAGTTCCATCACATACAGACTACATTTTATGAGGGAAATACTGGCAACTTTGATATTAAGAAAAATCCTCTGGGCTACATCATTCCCCGTAATAAAATAAACTCAGATAGGAGCAAAATGGAAACCTGGAACAAGTAATGTAACTGAGCTGCATCATAGAAGCTATTTATAGGTTGAAATAATCAGATCAATGTGCAAGTCAAAAAAATTTGCAGTTAAAGGGACAGCTTTCTAAACCAGATCCAAACAGGAGTCAGAGAAGGGTTTCTAAATGAGCTCAGTCTCCATTTTGAAGTTTGTGTATCTTAATACTGGGTCCCTACAGTTCCTGGTGCTCATCATGGTGACTGATTGATGCTGAACTCCTCTGAAGATCCAAAGAAGTCTGAAATGGCAGACTACTAATATTTTCCCCTCTGTCCTTTGGGTACAGTATCACCCTGCACAGAAGGCAGAGAGGCAGTCATAATTTGCTTGTGTTGGAGCTAATAGGAAAGCATAAAGTTCCTCTTGAAGGCTGTCACCACTAATGTGACCCTGTCTCATTTGTGCCTCTAACCCAAATCTATGGACTATTCCATCTGACCTTTCTAAGCCTGAAGCAGCAACTTCATTTGCTCCATCCAGCAAGAAATAAACCACCAGCTCAGAAATGGACTCAATAACATCAACAGGAATACCAGCTGAATAACCAGGCCTTTGATTATTATTACTTGAGCAAACATTCTTGATGTCAACATATTTCTGAGATGGAAGTGAGGAAATTGTTCCCACACCTTGTACTGTGTAGTGGTTATGTTAAAAATTATAGAAGTACTTTCAAGTACAAGACATAAAGGATCACCATATCTGGTTTTCTCATGGAAAGCTGTATTTTTTGAGACGAGAGAAAGCACCAGGTATATGGCTCACAAGATATATTACTTAGAGAAAAAAAAAAAAGAGGAGTTCAGAATACTGTAATGCAATGTGTCATTTTCCACAAGGATTTATCATAACTCTACTGAAATCAGTGGGGACTTTCACACTGACTTTAAGAGGGATAATATTTCACCCTGAGTTTTCAGACACTGATCTGATCAGGTTAAAGTTACAACATATCATTTTCCTATTGGTAAAGAGAGAGAAAAAAAAAAGAAAAACCCAAGCCATTCCATTCTCACAGAGCTAACTCACCAGGACAATTTTCTGACTTCAAAGATTTTTCATTTTAATCCTTTTCAGAAATTAATGGCTTTATTTGATAATATCCAAAAACTTATAAAAGAAGTCTCAGTGGTAGATTCTTAAATGTATGTATTTAAAAGTCACATCACAATTTCTTCTCCCTACCTGTATTTGCTCCAGAGATAGGGTCAAGCATCCAAAAGAAGAAAAAGAGATTATGTAAAACATTTTTACCCCAAGACAATCTGCAGAAAATGAAAGCTTAAAGAAAATAAGCATCTGCAGAAAATTAAAATGTCAGTGGTTTTCACTGAAAATTTAAAGTTTAAAGCTATTCATTCAGTGAGTTTTTCAGCAGTAGCTCTTCCTGTCTCAGACAGCAACACAGTAGTAACAGTCTGCAACAGGGGAGCAGGAGTCATGGATCCTGCTAGTTGGGCTCTCTGTTCTGCTCCAAAAAATATCTCCCATGGAATTTTTATAGGAAAAAAATCACCAAAATTACAGCAACAGAGAATATTCTGACTTGGAAGGCACCCACAATGATCATCGTGCCAAAATCTTAAGTGAATAACCCATAAGAGGATCAAACCCATGACTTTCACCTTATAAAGACCATGCTCAAAACAACTGAGATATCATTAATTTACACATAAAAGGAAGTCTGAAAGGTTGGGTCAGAAACTGATGAAGACCTTAGGAGAAAAGCTGACCAGAGATACATAATGGTGCACATATATCCTGTTAAGGAGATGTGCTATTACCTTTGCTTGCTTGTGATACAGCCAAATTTCAGAACTGTTACTGCAGCCACAGAGAACATGAAGGGCTGTTCAGTAGCCAGATGTCAAAGACACATGGCTCATAAGTTCCTTGGAAAATGCCACCCAACACAACAGCAGTTATAAGCTCAGGCCTACAGCCACCAAACCTCTAGTGCCCAAAGCACTGTGCATATTTTGCTTTCCAGATCCAGTCATGCTGTGGATTTGATATCCTTACCACAGGCAGGCCTTTCCTTTCCAGAGCAGAACCTGCTATAATTAATTTTTCACATACTATTTCCTTGGAAATAGTAGAATTTTTTATAAAAGTCGAGGGGATTTGAATCTGAAATCTGTAATGAGAAAATACACAGTAATGCCCATGCCTATGCTTTTTTTGGTCTTATAGTCACATGGAGCATATTCATACTGTATCCTTTTAGGTAAGGCATCATCTTTGTTGAGCACAAAAACAGCTTTGGGTAAAACAGCCACCTTTTCCCAGCTTGGTCTCATTCACAACTGTCAAAGATCACCATTAGGATGATAAAGTGGAGAAGCCCATAGAAAACCTGTAAATAGTCCCAAGAAATTCACCACAGCATTGGAGGGCAAAAAAAATCCCAGGTGAAAAGGTGCACTGAAGTTGGGACAGGAGTCTGATTGTGCCCTGTTTTGGTTTTTTTTTCAGCAGAGTGGAAGGAAGAATCTCACTAGGGTAACAGGAGCAGAAATTATCCTTTTCAGAGATGACCAAGCTAGCTGACTATCAGGAAGGCTATATGCTAAACACAGCATCATGTGCCTGCACCCACTAGAAAATTCCTTTTAGGACTTGAAATCTCAGGCTTCATCATCCAAGCCAGACCACGAACACTTCCCAAACTACTGGATGCAAATTCCCCCAACCTGGGCATGCTAGAGGAGCCTCCCTCCCTGCAGTTGCAGACCTGCCCCATACACATTACACTGCTTGAAGTTTGAGCTTTTTCCAGCTTGTCTTGAGAGCAAGCCTGGCTTGCACCATGCACCAGCTGGAGGAAAACTTGTGCATTCATTTAGTGAAAAAGCACCGTGGCTGTAAATTTGCTTTTGTGGCAGTTAAAAATAGAGGGCTCTTTTGAAGGTTTCATTACAAGATGTGAGGCAGAGCCCCCTGAGCTGGCACTAGTCTTCTAATTAATCAAGGCAAGGATTGTTGAAATCCTGGCAGAAGTCCTTCCTCTGCCTGACTTAATTCTAGAGGTTTTGACTTGGAAATGGAAAAAATCTGAATTCTGTTGATTCCCTGTCCAGTCAGGTGAACATGGAATAATCAAGCCTTTTTAAAAATACATTTTAAAATGTTGCACACAGACACACAATGCAGTTTCCACCTGAAAACCACACAGACTAGTTTTCAGGGTAGTGCTTTGGGGCTGGATCCTGCCAAATCAAGAAAGGAAAGAGAGAGAGGAAGAAAGCAGAAGACATGGCTTGTAAAGAAAGAATTTTCTGAGCAGGAAGTCAAGGGTGTCAAGTCAAGGAAGTCAAGGACACCCAACGTGGGTGTCCTATTTATTGGTCTCCTGCATCTGGACAGGTGATGGAGAGCTCTCTGGAAGCAGTAAAGAAACATCACATGCAAATGATACTTTTTTTTTTTTTTTTTTTTCTTAATTTTGCTTAATTTTGCTTTTGCTACTTCAATAAAAGCTTTCTTGAAATTGGTCACTGTTTATGTCAAAGTATTTTCATTCAAACAGGAGGCTTTTTTCTGTTATTAAAAAAAAGAAATTTATTTTTCAAACCTGGCCCAAATGTTTTATGTTTTGCTTTTCAGAATAAAGCCACGCTAAGGCAAAATTTCCTATATATCTGCCCATATAACTGCTCTCTGGAATTCAATTTAATTTCTGCTCTCACTTTTAATAACTCTTTAAATAACATAAAAGTTTCTTATTTCAACTGTGCCTCACTTTAGAGTCGCATTATTTCCTCCTGGCCATGAGACTGGTTTGTGTTTAATATACTGCTACTTTTCAGTTGCCTTTCTGGGCCTCAGGCTTTGGCAAAAATTCAGCTCTGATTAACAACATGCTCTTCACTTGCCCTTGCTACTCACCCCTGGATGTGTCATGCTCAGATTTTTTGTTTCCACTCTTCACTCTGTTGCGTTTTTTTAAAATTTATTTTGCATTATCTAACTCTGCTCTGAATGCTACATTACTTTACAAACCTAGAAAGCATTTGGTTTATTTTTCACTGTGAGGTATGCTTCACCCTTTGAGATTGTGAAACATGGTGACATGTCATGTGTTCAGCTAGTGTTTTGATGTGGCAGTATTCAACAAAATCAGAAGATTTTTTCCAAGACAAACCATCATCATATTGGCCAGCTCTTACAAGCCTCCAGCACTTCTTGTGAAAATCAGCAATGGTGATTCTTACCATCTCCAACAAAACATATTTTTACTGGCCTTTCCAAAGGCAGATCCAAGTAATGGCCCCATTATTTCAGGGAGAAAAAAATTCATTGTAGGGAAGGGCCATGCAAACTGGGACATGGACATAGCCAGGGAAAATCTAGATTGCTAAAACCAATGTGGGGGCTTTCCTTAAAGGCATAGTTTTTGGGAGAGGAGCAGCTCCCTTTGAACCTTCCTACTTGTATGGTATGTGCCAGTAGGGAACTGCTGCTGCTGCCCATTTTGCTTCTTGGCCAAGCAGAGCTCAGTTTTCAATAAACCTATCTGACTTCAAGGGACATCAAGAACAACCCTCTTTTTCCTCCTCTCTTTTCTTTCCCCTTTCTCCTTTGCCCATAAATCAAAGAAGAAAGGATCAAATGTACAAAACAACAAAGTGGTAAAACGCTCACTTCAGGGTTGCAGCCAATCTAATTAATTTTTCATTTAGGTCTGATGTATTAGAGGCCAATCAATCAAGGATTATGTTTACAGAGTTGTAGAAAGAGAGGAGACCGATCCTCATTTGTTGTCTAGGCTGTCCAAATTAGTCAGTTAAATGATCCTGGGGGAGATCATAAAGGATATGAATAGGTCCTTGTAAGTACCTTTCTTTTAATTACAGACCAAACAGTCAACACTTCCCGCAGTCCTTGACTTCCTGCCTGAAGGACAGAGCTGGCTTCCTGGAAGCCAGAGGGACAGAGGTGACTTCTGCCACCCACTTTTGGGACAGTGCAGTTTCTTCATCTCTAAGAGCATCAGAGTAGCCCATTGGGCTCAGGATACCTATCCAGTAGCAGTATGCAGTAGCTGGAGTCTTGCAAGTCCACCAGATTCAATGGGCTACAGTATTTCTTATTTCTAAGGGAACAGAAAAAGGACTATAAAACTGCAATCCCATTTTCAGGTCCATCTGTATTTCCAAAAATTTTAGGGAAATCATAGTCAAATCTGGCTGAGCAGAATTTACACTTTTAGAAGCCCTTTTTGCAGATAAGATGTGACTTAGCAGATAATGCCCACAACAGCCCCACGAGTGCTTTGTTACTGCAGCTTGCAGTGCTTGACTTTCAATTACAGCTTCAACAGGGGCCTTCTGGTTTATTCCCTTCAGAGTGCACAACTTGTGAGGTACCTGTCTTTTCTTTTATAATTTGCTGGGCTGCACAGACAGTGCATGGCCTTTACAATATTAATGATCCTTAATAGCAAAGAGTCAATGTAGTGACAACTAAGTAGACAGATGGCTTCAAATGACCTGATAAACACAGGAGAAAGATGAGATGAAGAGTCAGATGATTTGGTCAGTCTGACATGACCTTTTCCTACAATCGTTTGACATGGCAAGTTCCCAAGGACGTTTATAGACCCAAGATGACCAGCACTAAAAAGTTACTTTGTGGTCAAGAGGCAAGCAGGATGCAGGGCTCCTACTGATACACACTGCTTGAGTGGGGGCAAGACAGAGCCAATCTAAAAGCAGCTCCTCTGCCTTGCAATATGAGTACTAAAGCACAGACCTAGTGCCTGTGGGGTCCGCTTTGTCTGCCAGTTGCCAGACACAGTAACTGGAGCTTTCGGCTGTAATTCTTCAGGAGAAAAGCAGAAGTTTTGATGGCTCCAAATATTTCAGACTCTTTATATCACTATTATGACTTGGAAATTTCAGCAATTTTCTCCATAAAAGTCTCAAATTAGTGAAAATAATGCAACAGTGGCCCAAAAATGCCATTCCTTAAGCTATCGCCTCACCTGCTGTGGCAATGTATTTGCTTGCCATACAGCGTGTTTCCCTTTCTGTTGGTTCACAGAAGGCAATGGGTTTGTGCATATTTTCAGTATCTGAGGGAACTGAGGGCACAAGAAGCAATAAATCAATAAATAACAGAAACAGAGAGAGGACAGGGCCCTTTATTAATATGATTGATTTCTATGTTTGAGAACAGAGTTTGATTGCGCTCATATTCAGCTTTTATTTCAAACCCACTGATTGGCCATATTAAAATCACAAAAAGCAGAAGGCAGCAGTAGCTCCAAAAAATGCATCCCCATGCCATCAAAACCAGGCACAGATGTATTTCAGATATACTGGCACAGAGTGCCACCCTGTCAGCCATTCTGTCCCAGCCTTGTTGGACTGGAGCCCTGTCTCTTTTAGCAAGGCAGAGTCTCATCTGAATCAGTCAAGCTGATGCAGAGCAGATTTCATGTAGATAAACTCTGGCTTCAGAGGGACTAAAGTTCTTCCAGAAATGTCTGGGTGTCTGATCGCTTTAAGCAACATGTAAAAAGAGAAAACTGCTGAAATTTTCTCAAATTACCATTTCTATTCTACCCAAATCAGCTTTTCCAACAGGGTAATTTTTCTTGCTGTAAAGTAGATAATTTAAATTCCTTGAAAATGTGGTCAAGTATAATCATTGAAGTCAAGCTGCCTTGAAAATCCAATACCTACAGACACACCAAAACCATAAAATTCTGAACAATGAAGTTAACAAAACCAGACTTAAACCAGAAAAATCCATTTAAGAACACCTGTACTCACACACTGCAGCGATGTGTGGTATTGACATCACATAAAACACACATTTGAGTTTTTTAAAAATTGCTTTGGATCAGTGGATTACATGCTCCTGTGTTTTGTGCAACTAGTTATTTCCATGTCTAGTAAATAAAAATCAAGTTTAGTCAAAGCCTGCCTTTTGTCCTTAGAGGGGATGTCACCTGGCTTTAACTGATAATTACCCCAGGAAGGCAGATGCAGAACAGTTGTAATTATTGCAGCAGGACAAAGGTAGGAAGGGTTGGAGCCTGAATCCACTCAGAAGGGAACAGGTAAAAATAACTTTTCTCAAAGGGAAAGTGATGCAGTGGTGGAAAGCATTTACCAAGGGCTTGCCATTTTTGCCAGTTCTTCTCTGTTTTACTGATTTTAATTTTTTTTTCCTTTTATACAAAGGTGCCTTGCCACTTTAGGTAGTAAACATGCCAGTGAGTCCCAGCTTTTGGGGCCCATTTCTATTTTTGCCCTAAAGCTGAACCCTGTGTGATGTAAGAGTGGTTGCTGGTGGACTTTAATCAATATACAGGCATGCACAATACATACCTAAAGCTTCTATTATTTTAATATGAATATTATAATCTGGAGGTAGACATGCCTCTGGTACATATATCTGTAAGCCACAGGAGACCTGTTCTCACAAATCACACCCAGAGAACACCCAAGGTCTTTAAGCAAACAAATGAAAGGGAAGAAGTTTTTCCTTGACTCTGAGGCACTAGTCACCAGCAAGACCCATTGGCAATTAGGTTTCCTTGCTGGCCTGTTCTGAGCAATGAGGAGTAATTTGATCCCACTCCAGAGGCTGTCATGAGCCCTGGGATGGTTTTCCTCCTCTAAATGCATATGCTGAACCTGATCTACAGACAGGAATAATGGCTCTGTGGCAGATGGGGATGTCTTTTGGGCTTATTGCAGGTGCATCCTCATGAGCATTTGTCTGGCTGGGGAAAAATGTGAATCCATAGATCCTCTGTGCAAGGTGGTGTCTGCATAAAACCTTGACAATGCAGAGCTGTAACATAATGCTTTGTGGTTTGGCATCTGCCCTAAGAGGATTCATGGCAAGATGGGTGACTATCAGTCCCCAAAGCCATAATTGAAATCCCTGTGGGCTGTAATGAGCAATTCTCTTCCAGTTGCATTACAGCTGTAATGCTATATATGGGATTTAGCCTTTTAATTATAACTCTGGGGTAAAGCTTTAATCCAGTGTTTGTGTTCCTCAAAGGAAACTGGGTTTGAAGTGACAAATTCACATTTGTTGGCCTGAGAAATTTGAATCCTTGATCATTTATACTAGTCTTTTAATAAGAAAAAAAATTGATTAGAATAAAGCATAAAAAAAAAAAAAAAAGAAGGCAGCTTAGTTGGCAGAGTATTAATTCCCTCCCATTTGTGAAGCTATTGATCAAAAATGCTAAGGTGCCAGTAAAAAGTCAATCCAGCCCTTCCTGGCAAGAGCTGTCAGCAGTGTCTTGAAAAGACAATGGTTTCTTATCTTTGCACTTGGGACTATGCAGAATAGGAACTAAATGCAGTTGCCAAGATAAGTGCTTCATTCTCCTTGCTTTAGTCAGTTCTACACACCCTCTCTTCTGGAAGAACAGCTGGTTATTTCTCACCAAATTCTTCCAGAAACTACCTAGATCCCTTCCTGCCTTCAGACAGTTTTTCTGGGAGGGAACATCAGGACAGAGGCAGGTCTCATCTACACTAAATTCTTATTTACTAGGCACTGAAACAATTCACTGCACGAAACAGGAACATGTCGCCCTCTGATCCAAAGAAATGCTTTCTGTCTCACTCTCCTGCAAGCTTATTTCAGGCTGGCCTGCAACTCACAAAAACCTCTTGCTCCTGGGGTGCCAAGACCTGGAGGAGATTTGGTGCAGGGAAGCACAGGCAGGAAAAGTGCACCAGGTGTCCTCAAACATCAGATGGTGTGCCACAAAGCCTAAATGTGTCAGTTGTCACATGAAAGATGGCAAGGGGCTGATGGAAGTGGACCATCCAGAAGATGAGTTTGAACCTGTGGGGTTTGACTGACCTCCAGTAAAGGTGGCAGGGCACACAAGGTGCCTATTGACACCATGGGCTTGCACACAGCTCCTGGCCATCAACAGAAGAGCTGTAAAGTGTCAAGTGAAATCTGAGTCTTTCTTCCCAATCCTGCACTGGATCCTGCACTTCCCCCTTCCTAGCCCTGGAGCCTCCAGAGGTGATTTTTAAAAGTTTTAAGATTTTTAGATTTAAGTTTAAGGTATAATCACCAACTCTGAGTCCTCCAAGGGCCAGATGAGGGGACTTGCTTTGAGAGACATCCTTTATTCTTGGGCCACATCTTACAGGTATTCCTTGCAATCATGAGGCCCAGGAACTTACTGCTCTGAAGAATAAATTAATGCTAGAGGTTAATTCCTGAAAAAATCTGAATTTTTCATGCTGGCCACATCAGCACATCAAATGGGCCATGTTTATCTGAGAGGAGAGCTGAATGACATTTCTGAAAAAGGACCTTATGCAGCTGCTCACATTTGCCAGGCCAGAGCTCTTTGGTTATGATTTTAAGTAGAAACCTGCAAAACTTTATTTCTTATAACAGCATCTGACACCACAGAAAGCTAAATTGTTTCTGTATGTATTTGTCTACTGTTCTTTCATTGTGACTATTCAATCTTTATGAAATCACAACATGAAGAAAAAAAATACCATGGAGATGAAAGGAAGAAAGAAACCTATTCCACGGTGTGCTAACCCACTTCAATATTCAATATAGAAAAGCAATTGCTGCCCACTCAGAGCAGATGTTCCTTACACCCATCAAATGTTAGGTCCCCCATACATGCTCTTCCTTACAGCTTTGATCTCAAATGTTACCCAGGTGAGTAACTCCAGATACTTATAATGCAACCTATAAACAGGCACCTGTTGTTATTTGAATTAAAACAGCACATACAGATGCTAGGTAGAGATTGGGGCTCACCTCTACTAAGGTATATATAAGGCACCTATACACATACAAAAAAAAAAAAA
>VZRH01006242.1:569866-596198 GCA_013397555.1 Urocynchramus pylzowi
AAAAAAAAAAAGGAATTTCAAGAACTGTGAGTTACAGGGGTTTGCTCTTTATTTTCCTTCCATTTCCATAGTAAAATGGATTTCATCTCATATGTCACAGGCTCACCCTAAACAAGTTCAGAGGACCTCATCTCCAATTAAATAGTCAAGTAAACCAAAAGGCAAAAAAATCCCAAAACTCTGCATAGGATTTCCCAAAGCACCTGGTTCACACACATCCTGCTGTGCCATCTGAACGTGATTCTTTATTACTAATGGCTATTTGAAGACAAGTCCTGATTTTAATGATACTGGATTTCACACTACACACCTTGGTGCCAGTCACTGCATAGTTCCTGGCTGAATGAGCACTCATTTAGTAAGGTAACAAAACAGCTGAGTTTTTTGCAACTGCTCAACAGTAGCACTAACCCCAAAGAACTGTCATATTAAAAGTCCAAAGAACCAGAAGTGCAGCAGCACTAGTTTCTGTGTCTAAATGAGACCTGAGCTCCCTCGTGGCCAGATGCTGTCAGGACCACCAAATTCATCTAGAATTCTCTCCCAGATTATATAAGGCAAGGTGAACTCCCTTTAGCGAAACAGATGTATTTCACAGACTTGTGTTTTTTTAATTTTTGCAGAAGCAGAACTCTCTGCTATTATGAATACTGTTCAAAGCTGGCTTTTAAGGGATGAGAATCTGGATGAAGGAAGCACATTTCAATCAGTTCTCCATATGCAACCTGTTATCCAAAGAGATGAATTAACCAGAACATGCATTTCTTTGACGGCTTAGAAGGCTTGGTGAACCCAAGTTCTTTTCCCCTCAATCCTGATGGTCTCCAAAAGAGATGTATTTCTAATTCTCTCATCCATCTTTACAACATGCCTCCCAAACTCCACTGCAACTCCCATCCACCAGGTGAATTATTGTTGCCGTCCCAATCCAAAATCTATCCATTCCCAGTTGTCAAACTGTTCATGCCACACACCTAAATGACAGAAATAATTTCATCTGGGTTTGGTGGTATCAACATACTATTTTTCTGTCAGATGTCTTAAAGGATATCATAGAAGGACTGTCATTGTAAGACTGTACCTCTTATCCATACCCCATGAAAGAAAGCTTCCCTGCTGCTGGACAGCAAGAAAGTTTCAGAGATAATTAACCATCTGAGGCCATTCATTATTTTAATGAATCTGCTGAAGAGCACTGTTCCCTGATAAAAAGCACATGGAAGACAGTAGCCCTCATTATCTTCCAAACGGGAGCAAACTGAAAAAGGAGGCAAAAAATCCTTGCACAAAAACCAGAGGGAAGATGTAGACTGTCTCTGATGTCATGTTTTAATTCTGTGAAGACAGAGGCAATGGTAATGTCATTTTCCCAGCAATGACAGATGGTGGAGACGCATTTCACTTCAATATTAAAGGTGGCATAGTACCTGAAGCTACAGGCTTTGACAATCTCCATCCATTTGTAAAAGTCACCTTCAGAGAGGAGAAAGTTAGAATAGGGAGCACATGGGCTCACTGTCAGCAGCAAAATTAATTGCCCTTAGTAAGGCTGACTCCCTCCTCTTGCTCCTGCTCTGTATTAAAGACACATGTCCAGCTTCCATTCTGAAAGAATGGAATTTTTGCAAAGATCTGAGGGAATTGCTTTGAGTTAGGCCAGCACAAGCAGCAGCTCTTTAAGGAAAAGGGGCCTAAACCACAGCCAGAAACAATGCAGGGCACAGCAGCAATGCTTACCATCCCCAGCTGCCTAGCAAGGCTCCCACAGAGCTTCTCCACCCAAAACATAGGGCAAGCAAAACTCTGCCAAAAATAACAAAAGTGCCAGCTGTGGCTGTGTAACTTCAGATCACCTCTGCAGAAGGAGAAAAGATAATGGAGGCTGTGAGAAACACATCCTTGGGAAGATACAGAAAGGAAGGAGTCAAGGGAGGAAAACAAAGATGGGAGCAAACAGCAGCATCAGCAGACTCAAAGAGCTGGAAAGAGTGCAGATGGTGACCAGAAGAAAGGCCCCAGAAATCTGTTAACACATAGCATTTAAGCAAGTGGAATCTGTGTAGACCTCTGAAGTTTTTACACCTCTGGCCTCCCAATACCATCAAACATCTGGCCAGAAGATTAGAGAGATTACTGAGATACACAAAGCCCAATACGAACGTATGCAGAAGCAGGCTGTTAGCAACCAAAATAAATACAGGCCATCCTGCCCATATGTTCTGTGCTTGTAGAATCTCCTTGACAGCCCTTCTAAGGTGGTCTTAAATGCTTTGGCAGCCAAGAAGGCTCTCTATCACCCTCGCCCAGTGAGCCTCCAAACATCTTATGCTGCATCCTAAACAAGGCAGATGAGAAGGAACTCATGGTGAGGGCTGAAGAAGGCTCTTGTTTGGTTGCAGCTGCAATGAAAGAAATTAATAAGCCAGAATTAATAAGCTCAAATGCCTGTTTTGTTTGCAGCAGATCTGCAGTGGGACTCAACCCAAGAGAATCCTCAAAATGGTTGCCAGTGTGCCCAGGGTAACTGTGCTGGACTGATTCCTGGCTGGAAGGTTTGCTAAACAAGAGTAGTTCTGAGTGGAATCACAAAAAGAACATGTTACAGAGGTCATGAAAGCACTAAATCCATTATTTCAGTATGTAATAAACATTATCCAAAGCAAAGAGATTATAAAGCATAAGAAGAGCAGAAAATCCTGACGTGCCAAGTTATTTTCAGATAATCTGCATTAATATGGTAAACCAGCACATTAGCAGGTAGGATTAAAGTGGAACCCCAAAGTCAGGCAGTTGGGAATGTTTTGTCCTGAGAGCAAAGATGATTGTTTCCAGCATCAGAACAGCAAACACAGCCCAGCCTACTGAGGTAGCATCCTGTGCTCCCACGTCTGAGGCAACTAAGCCATCTAAAATGGTTTGGCTGCTCTTCTGAGCTGTGTGTTGAGTAAAGTGGGATAAGCACAGAAGATAATTATATGAGCCATCTAGACAGAGAGGTTTGCAAATAAACTCCTCTGTAGTCTTGGCCTCTTTTATGCATTCCAAAAGCTCTCCCAACATCAGCATGGCTTGCCTCTAGCCATGTCTAGCTCTAGCACATCTCCATTTTGGCAGCCAAAGCAAAGGGGAAAAATGGGGAAGGGACATGAAGGTGGATTAGGAATCAGCACAGTGTGATGAAGGTGGATTAAGAATCAGCACAATGAGGGCCACCCCTATTTCCATTCCTAAGAACATGACTCAGGTACTGAAGTGCCAGAGTGCTGCAGAGCTTGTAAGCTATGCACCAAAGCACCAACGTAGAACAGAAAGCACCCAACACCTCTCCTGACCCCAATGTTTACCCAAGACCTCTGGCAATAACTTCCGTCAAGGAACAGGCAAATCAACAGCCAAAAATCCCCTGGACTATTGACTGTAGATCCAACTCTTCTTCCTACAAAGTCCCACCTGAAATTTATGCTCTATAAACAAAAAAAAAACAAGTACTGAAATATTTTTTATGCAAACAAGATTTACAAAATATGGTCAGATGAGATTGCTCTGCCTACATGAAACCAGTGAAATTTATCTAATTCATTTATGGCTGCACCATTCAACAGTGCTATTTTATTTTCACTGCTATTGAGTATTCAGACCACTCAACATCATCAGTATCTTCATCCATATTCCCTAAGTATACAAAGAACTGAACTTATTCCTGCTATAAAGACATGGAAAAAAAAAAAGCCTATCACAGACATTTCTGCCCTCAGACTCTAGAG
The DNA here is from genome assembly GCA_013397555.1 of Urocynchramus pylzowi. Classification (NCBI taxonomy): domain Eukaryota; kingdom Metazoa; phylum Chordata; class Aves; order Passeriformes; family Fringillidae; genus Urocynchramus; species Urocynchramus pylzowi. The sequence continues at coordinate 573,631 of VZRH01006242.1, forward strand.
ATTGCAGCCTGAGAAGTTTATGAATCAGCTCCAGGGTTTATAATTACTTTCTGGATTCATCTGTTACTACTTAAGTTTGTACTTTGGGAATGTGTAGATCCCCTTCTGGTCTTTTGGACTCACCTGCTTCTGTGTAAGCTTACAGTATTTATTCTATATGTTGCCTGGAGGGGACATGCATGATGTCAGATCTTATGCTTTTTGTGGGTTATCTGATAGGCACGCAGGAACTTGGGTCAGTAGCCAATAGATTATTTCATGCAGCCTGGTATACAAAGGAAATACCATTTATATAATGCATTATATTAAGCAGATGTTCCTTTTAATTAACTAAGATATACAGCCTGGCTACAACTCCTCTTCCACATGTGACAATAAATAACTGGTGAAACTAAGTTGGAGGGGAGTTCTGATAAAGATGAGGACCACTTCAATGCTCCTGAATCACATCCTATGTAAAATCTAAAAGCCAGGACATGTGCAAAACTGCAGTGCGAAGTCCCCTCTTCACTCCAAAATTACTTGTGGAGATTTCATTCCAGTAAGCAAATGAAGTGCTATTGATTGGGTTGGTTTCAGTTGTTTTGTTCCTGGGACTGTGTCAGACATTTCTTACTCACAGGGAATGCTGAAGCTTTTCCAAACAGCTGGGAGGATTTTATTATCAGAATATTGCTGTGGCAGAAGTACCTGAAACAAATCTGCTCCTGGCTCTCGACTTGTTTAGACCTCTTCACAAAGGACAGACTGGTATAAAAAGAAATAAAAAGATCTCCAGCAGATAGAGGCTACAAAGGTTTTCTCCTACATGTTGCAAAAATACCCTAACAACCTCCCAAAAACCAAACGAAACCCCCAAACAAAAACAACAATAAACCCCACCAAAACTAAAACAACAAAAGAAGAAACCAGTAGAACTTCTACATGCCTGTGGATGACCCAGTGTGGCACAAGGCATGACACCCTGAGAAAATAAACAGATACAGTAGGCATGCACTGTGTCCTGGCAAAAATCCCATTCTCCTGCAGTTAGGTAGGACCTCAGTGTCATGAGGAGTTTTTGATGTTGTTTTTCTTCTGTGCTGAAGTAAATGTGTTTGTCTACAGGGAGATACAAGAAACAGGAACAAGGAATCTCTGAATACATTCAGCCTAATGATTCACCTGTCTATTAGTCACCTAATTTCACAGTTCATAAACTTTAAAGGTTTCAGTTATGAATAGGTCCAGTGGTTCTGGGATAAGAAAGTACTCATCTTCCATAAAGAACAGGAAAATAGGTTTATGCGATACTGCTCTCAGCTGGTTTTCATTCTCAAATACAATATGTGTTAGAAGAGGAAACCCCAAGAAATCCCATCAGCCCTAACAGTGTTATCCAAATCAGAAAGATTCCTGCCTTATAATCTTGTTTGCTAAGAGACTCAATGTGTCCATTTTCATACACTCTCATGATCTGTATTTTCTTCTAGATAACAAACAAGAGCTTCAGTGTGAGCACCAGACTAATGTAAAGCTGGATCTTTATGCCACCACTCCCACCATTATACAAGTTTTTCCTTCACTGGAAAATTACTCTCTCCTCACTGTTTAGATACCTAGTTACAGGATTTGAGCTGCACATTTACAAGATATGTTGCAAGAGCAGTAAAACTGGAAAAATTAAACCCTATAATTATTTGTAGACTGTGATCCATGTCACGGATGAGGTGCCCGTGGCAAAAGGCTTCCTGTAACTGCAGAACAAAAAAAGAAAAAGTCAGAATAAAAACTCATCAAGTTCACTATTCCTATTTCTCATGAGGATTCCAGCTCTTCTCTAATCAGTAGCTTTATGCAAGCAATGACTTAAATAGGAAGAGTTAAAACAAATTTTATTCCAGAAACGCTTTTTAAACCGCGGTAACAGTTCACTGCTAATTTCCCTGGGCACATGAACAAAATTACTTTGAAAACATAAGAATCGGCTGGCAAATGTCAATGGCACAGTAATGGATACATCCTGGAATTTGCCCTATAGGCAGAAATTCACTTGCTGTCACCCCTCAAGCAAAAGCCTGAGTAAGCAGGTGGATTAGTAAGGTAAAGGTCAACATCTGTGTTCTTCTTTGGGATAAACAGGGGAAAAAAATGAATGCCCAGATGTCCCCAGGCATTTTAGGTCTATTCTTACCTTCAGCCTCACATCACCTGACGTAACTGAGGCTATTAAATACCTGCCATTGGTTTGCATGACCTGCCACCAGCCAAAATGTGGCTGGATGTGGAAAAGCACTAGAGGAACATTAGCTCACGAAGGAGAAGGAACAGTCAAACAGAGTCTGTTCTGTAAAAGGTGGAGAAGGGCAAGGGAGTGTTAAAACCTGTGATGGCCAGGGGTAGCCCTGAAAAAGAAGAGTTTGGAGGCTGAAGGAAGCTAACTGTGCTGAGAATCACAAAGAATGGAGAAAGTAGCATTATTTGTTTAATTGATTCAAATAGCAGAAGCCTGAGGTATTTAAGAAAACCAAGTAGGAAGCACAAAGGGCATGGGACCTCCTACATAGCTCAGGTCCAAATACTGTGTTCATCATGGACAGGGAAGTCAGGCCTGGAGCATTTGACAGAAGAGACACTCAGAAAACAAACCACTATATTAACTAACTTTCATCCTCAAAAAGTATCTTTCCCATGCTTGAAAGCATGAAACTAAGAATAACACCCAGCAATAGAAACATCTCAAAAGGCTACCTGGTGCACTGCTGGTGTTTGGTCCTCAGATCTGGGACCTTCAAAAGTCTGCTCTTCAGGAAGAGACTGCCTGATTTAGGGTAAATGACAAAAATCAGTCCTCCATGAATGAGCACTGATAAGCAAATAGTGGTCCACAGATCTCCAGCCTTTTTGATCCCTATCACTTGAGACACTGCAGTGACATTTTTAGAGATGCACCACTGCTGCTTGGAAAGGCAGGCAAATTGAGATTTCTTCTTTCTTTGCAAATGAATGATGAATATGCTTTGCTGAGTACTGTTCAGGAAAAGAATAACTGCTATTTAGAGGTTTAGTCAAAATGTAAGCCTTCAAAGCAAGCACCTTGATTTTTAAAAACAGCCAACCATTTAGTACAAAAGACAAGTCCAATTTTTCTAAATTAAGCATGTTAGGTTGGGCTCAAAGTACTATTTTGATTTTTGAGAAACATTGGAAATCTGATGGAAGATATATTTCCAGTCTACCAATAGCTGCTGAGCTCTGCTCATCTTCATAGATGGGCTAAGTCATTTAGCACTGAGACGGAAAACAAATCTTTTCAGAGTTGAGCCCTCAAAGGTTAAAGGAGATGCAACATTTCAGTAATGCCGCAAGTGATTTCTTGAAAACACACGCAAAACATATCAAAATAGATGCCATTTCCAAGAAGAAAAACTATAGGAAAAAATGCAAATTGACAAGTGCCATTATTCTTTCCTTGACCAGTCCTTGGTATCTCTCAATTGTCCTACTCTTCTTTTTTTAAAGGATGTTGCCATAGTGATATTACAGAACCTGCAAGACTGTCCCAGCTATTCATCATCAGAGATTAAAATATATTATGAAATGGGTTTTAATATATTATAAATTATACATACTGCAATACCAAATTCTATTATAAAACAGGCTTTAAATAACATATTGTGGAACTAGAGTAGCTGTCCTGAGTTCAGGTGGAAGATTGCTTTATAATATAAAGTCTGATTTTTCAGTCTCACTAATGGCCCTGAAAAGAAAGTCACCCACTATGAAATTTTATCTACAGGCTTTCATTCATTCCACAATCCTTCCAAGCAGCTGAGTCTGGAGAGAGACACAAGGACAGATTCTGTGCCACTGCCTGGCCACCCAGTGTCATTCAAGATGCTTTAGTGGAGCCAAAACTTTCCTGTGGGGCCAACAGAGACAAGAAAGGAGCTTGGAAGAGCTTTGCTTTTTTGGACAGCAGCTGGAGGCCAGGAGTGGTGCCCTGGGCAACACTATTGGGACTAGAGGCTTATTTTAGACTGAATTGAGCCAAATAAATGTATTTTACTTTACTCCAGGGAAAGTGAGGCTAGAAAGAAAGCAACCAGATTTGCTTTTAAAATGGGCCTTGCCACAGCATTTCTGCTCCCTGAGTTTAGGAGGGACATGGGGAGGCACAAGGAAAGAAGTACGAAATTCCCCCATAATTTTCCTTCCATCCCATATAGCAGTACATTGATTAACTACAAAGCCAGTTTTAGCTTCTGGGCTGGAGAGCCTGACAAGGATGATCTCCTCAATTCCAGATCCCATCCAGAAACCACCCAATCCTAAAGCACTGGGATTTCTTGCTACGCATAAAAGCAGGAGTCCACTACATCACCCTGAAGACGGTGTTGCATCCCAGCTGTCCTGCTCCCTGCTGGCAGTATTAGCTCCTCTAAAGGGATTTTATCCCTACAAGCAACGGGAAGAGCAAAAAGGTGTAGCAGCAAATACCCTCCCTGACATCCCACAGCAGCAGGCTGTGCTTGCAGCAGCAGCAGCAAAGACTCGGGCGTGCCCAGTGGCGATGGATGGCTCGCCGGCCGCCGTTTGCGCTCCATCGGCGGAGCGCTGAGACGCGCGGGCTGCGGAGCATCCCTGCTGCTGCACAGACACAGCCTGGCAGCTCTGCGGGAGCCACCTCCCGCTGCCTTCCAGAGAGACATCCAGCTGCTTGCACGGCTGCAGAGCCAACACCTCAGCGCTACCACAGAGCCAGTAATCCAACAAACAACAGTCATTCTTAGCAAGAAAGAGTTTCCTTTGTTAAGCACTGACATTGAAGTCCCTAGCCAATTTTATACCCACTTTACATTAATATTTTGAGCTTAAACATCTCTGCTTGCAAGAGGTTGTGTTGTTAAACTGGCATGATCCCAGAAAACAAAAACAGGGACCCAACAGTCTTATCGGTTCAGAGCCAGCTCCAGGTTTTTCATTAGCAGCCAACTTTTCTGGGTGCTCCTCAGTGGATGGGTGCTTAGTGGTCAGCCTAACACACACGTGCGTGCTTGGTGCTGGGGGATTTACGCCGTTCTTCCACAAGCCATGCCAAATGCAGTTTTCCTGATTGCACTTCAGGATTGCGGATTTGAAAGTGGCAAGGGGTAAGGGCAAGAATGCTAAATGTATCCTGTCAAGCAAGTCACAATCATTATTACTATTGTTATCTGTCACCTTGAGACATCAGGAGCTGTGTGCTTCACCAGATCCAAGCAGAGGCTTCTTTTCCCCAGTATATTATGTACAGATAGCTCACATGACTATGGAGCTACACCAAAAGCTCTGCATAAATCTCTGTGGCATTTATTGTCTTTCCGAGCAGCAGACAAGTTGGTTTTTTTCCCTAACTTGCGACAGGAGCAACACATTTCATTAACCTGGCTTTTATTCATGCCAACTCAAAAGGTCAGAACCAGTAGCCTCAAACAGTGTCCTCATTTTAACAATGAGGTTTTCCTCCTGATGAGCATCAGGCACTGCTGAAACCTCAAAAAAATAAACATTATGCTCATAGGTCCCTTAAGTATGGTAAACTATCCATTTATCTTGCAGCTGCCAAGCACACAATCCTCTAATTGCTGTTACAGATACATCACTCTAGATCTTAGCTTTACCAACCTTGTCCTGAGGTTTAATCACACATCTTGTGCACGTCACACAAGAGCCCAACATTATTTGGACTCATCCTGAGTCTCTTCAGAAATACATGTATTTGATTTGTGTGATCTGCAGGTTGTTTATGCCCCTATCAGAAACCCATCCTAAATAAACTCTGAGCCTGAGGCTTTTATGCTCTAACACAATCCAAAGGTTCAAACAGACAATGACATCCCACTCAGAAGATCACTCAGAGAGCCAGCAGAGTCAATCAATTTGCTTCCTTGCTTGCCCTGCCTCATGAGTTAAATCTCATGCTTGCTTCCTTAGACTACGTGGGATTGAACTTCAGCCTTTGTTGCCTGAAGAGGTGTAAATAAAAATATAAACTTTAAAGGGCATCAATCTACTTCTGGATAGATAAAAATCCAAAAGATTTCTCCCTAATCTGTGTTACAATTTAACCTGCTCACCAGTATCAACAGGGTCCGCAGTCTACAAGCATCATTTTCAGCATCTTTCATCTGCTCAAAGTAACAAAAATTGTCTGGTTGACACCCAATTTCAGAAGCAGATTCCTAATTAATACAGGAATTAGCACTTATAGCATCCTCAAATATGAATGCCAATTCAGAAGGCCCAAATTTAGGGGCACCTATGATAAGGATCAGGCTTCTCTTAGTGTGCTGATTCAGACATCCAAAAATAGTGAGTTAACATTGAAAACTCAAGCTTATTCTACCAGTACTATCCAATGCAGGCATAAATCAATCCATAATTTTCCCTCTCCAGCTAAACTAAAAATCCCCTTTACATTGAATCAGAAGTCTTCTGAAGCATGAGGAAAAATAAAGACTAAGATGAATCAGCATTTTTGATCAACAAATTTCTCTGACACGAAAGAAATAAAACACTAACTTGAACCAACACACATGAGATAAACCCCCAGCCAGAAGCACCACCTCTCTGGAGTGTCTGGGATGAGCTACTTGACATGTTGGCTTGATCACTATTTCATGCTCACTAAATAAATCCACCTGAGTCTGGTGATATTTAAGTTAAAGTAAAGACAATTTAAATTGCAAACCGATTCTTGTCAAGCATGAACCTTCGAAAAATTTGATATGTTTAGCCAGAAGAGATAAGTGATGAAACAAGCAGTAATTTATGGAGATATGTGGTTGACAAGTCTTCCAAAAGAATGCTCTGATCATGCTTGAACATTTGAGACATATGTGAATGAAGCCATGTTTTTTTTCAAGACAAAGCGAGAAATCACAGTGGCAAAACCCCTCCAAGGATCATCAACAGGTGCTGCTTGGCTTACAGACCTCATCTCATCTGCCTGCACAAAGGTGCAGCCTGGGCAGCCTGCTTGTGCTGCCCAGGCTGTGATGATGGCAGGGTGCAGCCTCACCCCTCCTGCACATCCAAGCTCGCGGGTCAGCTGCAGTCATCTCCCGTGCAGGTTATGTGATTACAGAGACAAACCTGCAAGGCCATGAATGAACCTGTGAGGAAGCCCAGCAGCTGCTGCAGTCACAATGTACCAGGCTTGCTTCAGGTGGCTTTGCAAGTATGGCCAGCTGGAGCTGCACTGCTTAGTGTGGCTGGAGAAGGCACCTGGATAGTGGCTGCATGCTCAGACACACATGACAGAGTTCGGAGACGAGTGTGCGTGATGTCAAACAAGGGTGACTGGGTGTGATAGGGTCCCAAAATACTGATGTGTGGGGAGAAGAATGTGGCTTACACCAAATTGCCCCGCTTCAGACATGCCTCAGCCCACTGCTCCTGGCTGTACTAAGGATATTTAATGCAGAAGGGCCCTTTCATATTGCTAGGTGCTCTTTTTCAGCTTCTTTCATGCAAACCCTGAGCCCAAAACAGTTGCACAGAAACTGACACTGCATAATGTGAAAAGAAAACCTGGTAATGACTATGAGACACTTTTACTCTCACCTTAAGGCTGTTTTGTCTTGCCAAGGAGAGATGAAATGACAGACAGGTAGAGGACAGAGCTTCTTTCTGATTTTTTTAAAATGAAAATTCCCTTAATATATTTGGGTCTAAGAAAGGGGAGGAAGATAGACTTCCTTTTTTCCTTAGCCATGATTCCAGAAAGGGTTGAATAATTTTAATCTATAACTTTTCCAAAGGATCAGCTTCAGGCAGACAGCAAAATCTGAAAATCACAGCACCACAGGAAGCCAGCTCTCAGTTTGAAGTCTCCTGCAATGTCAAACACTAAGATAAATAACACCTCACAGCACTGCTAAAGTTACTGCAGTGATGTGTACCCTTCCTCATTGAGGTCCACTACCTGGGGAAAGCACTCTGAAGGCTTCATATCCTTTTCTCCATCTCCTCAGGTGCTGCTGGTACCCATCTACTGCCACTCCTCCACAGCAGCATGGAAGAAATTGCAACACAGGTGTGCCCCAAGCCTTGCTGAAAGCCTCTGTGGGCACTGCAAGACCAGAGAGCTCAGGTAAATGGAGCTCAAAACTGTATAAAACAGCATTAGCAGCTACTTTTACATCCTCCAGTTCTAGCTTGCCTCTGTGCAAGCAGCAAACATGTCTCACTTGGCTGACCAAACAGAGTACCTGCACTCACCCAACAGCATTGGCAGAGAGAAATCTGTGTGTTTGCAGAGCAGACACAGTCACTGGTGCAGGGACTGACTTCATCAAGACCCAGAAGAAAGAGCAGCTCGAGTGAAAACACAACTGGCTCTGTGCAATGTTATTTTGTAACCTCTAAACTGCATTACTATGGAAATGAGACTGGCATCTCTAAAAGACTGAAAAATTCCAGGAGTTTGTGAGTTGTTAGAATATTTGTTGATTTTTTTTTTTAAAGGCTGTTTTAGAATCACAACATGTGATGAACTGACCACAGCCCTCATTCCTGTTCCCTTGTGCCAGTGTGGGGAGAAGGTAGGGAAAACCAGGAGTGAAATTGAGGCCAGGAAGAAGGGACCGGTGGGGAGAAGCTGTTTTATGGTTTAATTTATATTTCTCTACATCCTACTTTGATTTCATTGGTAATAAATTTAATTAATTTTCCCCACATAAAGCCTGTTTTGCCCTTGATAGTAATTGCTGAGGTATCTCTTGCCCAACCTTATCTCAACCCTTTCAGCATATCTTCTCTTCCCTGTCCAGCTGACAAGAGGAGTGATAGAGCAGCTTTGCTGGCACCTGGCATCCAGCCAGGGCCAGCCCACCCACACATGAATTGTCTAATGTGTACATTTGCATCTCAAGAAATGTCAAATGAGGATTAATACTTTTAAGTCGTTTTCTTTCTTAAAAGAAAAGATGAGCTCCAACTGTCTTTCCATCTATGGCATGTACTAATCTTTCCAGCACACACAATAATATTTACTAATTACTAACTTTTCACATTCCTATAGAATTTCACTGAAAGCAAAAGCTTTTGTGGGTGAAAATGCCTGAAATATTAAGTGACTTAAGACAGAATATACAAGATGATCAAGAACATTTTCTTACTAGATGTTTCTATTTTGAAAAGGAGATTCTGAAATATTGCATACAATTAGTCTGGTTTAATTGGATTTGTTTGGAAAATAGATGGAGAAAGAAAACTCCTAGTGATGTCTAACCGAATCATTAATTTCTCTTTTAATGTAAACATTCAAAACTGCATTGAAATTACAAAATCAAAAAAATGCCACAGAGCTTCAAAGTCAAATCATTAATCTCCTGCTTCTATCAGATCCCTTCACATGGGCAGCATTTCATTGTGTAAAGAGGAAAAAAAAAGAAAAACAGAGAAAGAAGTAATCTCATTTAAATTGATATTATTTTTGCTGTGGGGGGTTCAGTGGACAGCAGCTGAGCACCACTGCTATCAGCAGTGGGTAAACATTACAAAGGACAGTCATTGCCTCAAAATCTTTATATTCAGGACAGCTAAGGTGTCCAGAAAATGACAGGAAAGGCTGTAAATACATATGCAGAAAGCCTAGGTGATTTTTCTGGCTCTCAGTTCAGCCCACATGCTCAGGTCTCCCCAGGGACAGAGCAGAGCAAAGGAGATGGACACTTCCACAGAGTTCAGCTGGTACTAAAGAAAAGCCAATTTTCTGAGGACTGACGCTTCGGTGATGGAAATGAGCAATTGGAGTTTGTCTTGGAAGAAGAGTAAACAAAATTTTTTACCCATATGGTAACCAAAAAGCAGCTGTAGAGATTTCCCTGATCTCAGACTAATTTTTGGAGACTGCTATGTATTCTCTGGAGGGGGAAAACACGTGGTGATTTCTCTCACTGTTTTTCATCAAAGAACTGAATTTCACTTGCAGTCCTAGCTTATGGTGTGAAAACTGAAACCTCAACCCAGAAGAGGGGCTCATGAAGCACATTCCAAAGTACTTTGCCAATATGACTCCCTACACCAAAACTGCATCAGGACTAACACAGTGGGAACCATCTCCTGATTTTCTACCAACAAAACAGACAAGAGGCAGCCTTAAAGTGCTGGCATTGCAGCCTATCTTACAACCAGCCCAAAAGGCACACAGCACAAGTTCCTCTCTATGTAATTTCACAACATCACTCCTTAAAAAAAGTTCAGTTTCTTTATTGAGATCCCAGATAACGTAACTATTTAAATGTGAGAGGCAAATTACTTCAACCTCTGTTCAAAAAATAAAGTTTTTGTTCTATCATATGTATTCAGTGAATGACAGGCATAGAAGGAGAATGTGGCCTTTGCAATGCCCTATGATGTCGCCATCAGGATTATTGCAGCAGATGTGGAAGAAACATGGACTATTGGCTGAGTAACTCCCAAAAGTAAGGACTGAAGCAGTAGAACAAGCTATTTTCCCAGACCCTGTTAAGCATCCAAATTCCCAGTGTCCCATTGTTTACAGCAAAGAGAATTACAAGAAGAAAAGTGACACAAACACAAATCTGTCCAGGTGACTGTGATTGTCAATGAGCTGGTGAAGGATAGCCCTGAAAACGGATCTATTAAGAGATCACAGAACTAATTCCTTTTGTGATATAATCCTGGCTCTAAGATAGATTAATGTATTAGCATTTCTACTGTATGTCTCTAATGTTACTGTTCTAATTCAATACCCAACTAGGGAGATAAATCTCTGAATACATCCTGCATAAATAGCATGCATTGTTATGATTTTCTTAATAAACCATGGAAAATTAACATAGGCATTGATAGCAGCTTCATGTCCTAACTCAAATGCAATTTATTCTTTTGTGGGATGTAATGCTATACAGACAAGTTATGATATTACACTAATTTTTGTAGACAGCCTTGAGACAGTTGACAAACTAGAAATGTAATGTGTTGTCTGATCCTGTCCCTTCCCAATGTAGCTTTTCAACATGAAATATAGCAGGGCTGACACTTCACCAGCAAAGGACATTTTTAGCTGAAGAAGCAGGGTGGAAGATGGCAATTTGCCTTTGAATTGCTGTGGCTGCAGGGTTGTGAGTTTGGGAGGTAGGGGATAAGAGCAAAGATTCAAGCTGCTCCCTGCCTCCTGGGGAAATACTGCTCAGGCCCTGACAGCAGGGACAGACAAAGTGGCAGGACAGATCATGTTGCTGTTTTATGCACTTACAGCAGCTCTTTTCTCCACTCAAGCCCCTGGTATAGCAGGAAATCACTGCTCGTCCTAATTTTACTTGTGAAAAGTAGAGGAATGTTTTTTGCTGATTCCAAAACACAATGCCAAGAAATCTGCTGAGCTCCCAGGCAGGTCTGCCCCATGGCTGGGCATTCCAAAATAGCAGGACTCTGATACAAGAAAACATACCTTGCAGCAGAGGACACTGAAAGTAACAGCCTGGGATTGGGGCCAGCTCATTAACACCCTGCAGCACCATTTTATTTAATCCCACAGTCCTCCCAGTTTGACAGTGCCAAAGAATGAAACAGGAGACATCCTGGTATTACCACAGAAATCCATGGTGCCTTGAACACTGCAAGTAGAACCCACCTCACCTGCCAAAAAATTACAGTAGATCTGGACAAGGTATAAAGAAGGGAAGCAAAAAGAGTTAAGAGAATGAAATTGCTTTTATGCAAAGAGGGACTTAAAAAGAATAAGACTCCAGCATAGAAAATATAATATGATAAAAGCCTATAACAGTCACAAACAGCATGGCAGAGTGTAGGGAATGACTGCTCATAATTTTCTGATGCAAAACCTCAAGGTTATCAAATGAAATAAAAAAAAAAAACCCATTAAGCTCAAGAGGAGACCAAAAGGGATACTTTTTCACAAGATGTATGGTTGAGCTGTGCAGCTAAGCCATGGGATACTATAAATGCCAAAACCTTTCTGGGAATTGGAGAAATTAATGAATAGAAAAACCCTTCTCAAGTTAGGAACACAGTGATGCTACCTGTGGCTTAGGAAATCCCTCAGCTACAGACCAGCAGAAGGTGAGGAGCCTCATGCCCTGCCCAAGCAGCCTGATTGCACCAGCCTGACCCAGAGAGATGCTGTGCTCTGGCAAGGGGTGCTTCTCTGCCACCACACTGGGCAATATTTGGCTCCCTGCACATGCCTGAGCCTCAGCTCTCATGGAAAATGGACAGCTTGCTTATGGGGCTGTGAAAAGGCACCATCTTGCTGTGTGTGAGCATTTGCATGTGGAACAGCAAAGCTCAGCTCAAGGGCAGTGCTGAGATGTCAGCATGTGTTGTGCAGTGTAAATCACAGCACAGAGGACAGCTCCATCCCCCCCAAAAGAGAAATGACAGAACTCCAGCCCTACCTCAAAGAGGAGTCACCCATCATTAATAGCACCTTATGGCATTTGCCAATAGGGGTTCAGGAGTACAGTGATGGAAGCAGGGAACATATTTTGGGAAGAAGCATCCCTTGCCCTCTAAGCAGAAGGCAGCTGCACACATGCTGCTCACTTGCCTCCATTCTTGGAGGCTGAGCTCATGTCCCCAGAAAGGGTTGGCAGGGCAAGCTACAGCAAGGACAGGCACCCCAACACCTTTCTGCCCTGGTACCCCTGCCCAATCCAAAGAAGAAAGCACCTCACTGCAGTGCAGCCCCAGAGAAGGGAAAAGGCTCAGAGCAGAGCCTGGATTTGTGCAAACCTCATTTTTACACAGTTGCATCCATTGCACCCTTTGTGCCTGTAAATTCCCAATCTCAGAAGCTGCAGCACTGGAGGGATTTGTTATTAAGTGTATGGTGTAGGGCCACTGTAATGTTTCCTTTCAGGTCAGCAGTGCTTTCAACATGTTTTCCCTCTGCACAGATATGTAGCTCTTTCAACTGCAATAATTATTACTTTTACAAAAGAAAAGTGGGCACATGGAAAATACTGAGATCATCCTGGAAAATGCACATCTGCTACTTCTGTCTAGTACAGCAATGTGGAAAACCCCACAGCCTTCCTAGAATGCCACTAGGTAGAACTGGAAATAGATCAGGGGGAGCAGCATCTTTCAAGCTGTACACTGAATAGAGCACCCAAAAGAAATAAGGAGGAGAAGGGGGACAAGATGAGTGGTACTGATGAGCTGCCACTCTTCTGGGATACTGGAGCATGGTATGTCACCCAAGTTGTTCTTTCAGAGCCAGGACACCTAAGACAAAACAGACATTTTTGTGTCTACATGCTTGGTCTTCTGTATATACCAGTGAGCTTAACTTGAAAAAACTCAAAGTATTTTAACACAGATGTCAGCCCTCAGCTGTCTGCAGCTTGTGCATTGAGTAGCCCCTTAAGTGTGATTCTGCTGGCTCTGCTCTGCTGCAGCCTCATCACTGCTCTTCTCCAGGATGGAGAAATTCAAATCCAAAAGATTCACTGCTGAGTTCTGTAGAGGTCCTCTCAGTGTGGGACACTGGCAGTGCAGTTGCAGACTGATATTTCCTTTTACCAGGTATTGTGAGGAAATGCAGAAAGGATCCCTCTACTACAGCAAACTCGTTGCATTTGGGTAGCACAGGTCTGTCTTCGTGGAGCCAAACTCTAGCAACAGCTGCCTGTGAAGCACAGCAGCAAGTCCAGACTTTCTCCCTTCCCTGCATTGAGGTGCAGCTGCCAAAGAATTAATCTGCACTTGTTATTGCTTTCTTTGACCAAATGCTGTGCAACCATACTGCACAGAATTTAAGTCAGCAGGGCAGGCTTGATCTTTGCCAATACTATGGCAGGTTTGATTTATTCTCAACTATAACACACACTCAGACTATGGCTTCTGGCAGCTTGCTTTATTTCCAGATCAATGAGAAATCATTGTGGAGAAGCAGACTTGGGGAGTAGATGTCATTTGCCTTCAGGGATGGGAAGCCTCGATAATTCAGATTATTCACATGCAGACAAATCCCTCTGAGTTGTGTTAAGAGTACAGTGGGTGAGTTTCAGGAAAACTTCATAAACTAATGCAGAAGCTGAGCCTGTTGCAAGGGTTCACTCAGATGGATCTGCCCATCCCTGAGGATGGTGCAGATAGCACCACACACCTCAAAGAGTCCTACCTGGATATACAAGTGCAACCAGATAATGACATTTAACTTAAATCATGAAAAGAAGCGTTACCTTTTGTTCTCCTGTGCTTCATCTAGATCCTTTCTGAAAGCATTATCAAGACCTGTGGCTTAAAAGTTGCTTTCAAGGGCCAACAGAGTGCCCTTGAGTTTGTGGAGTTTGTAAAGGTGACTGCAAAACAGTTGAGGGCTATCCAAAATTGACACTCAGGATTTCTCAGGTGGACTGATTTTAGTAATAAGTGTATAATTCAAAGCACCTGAATTTTCCATCACCCTACAAGCTCCAGATTTTAAGAGAGAAAAAGATACGGTAGCAGACATGTAGACAAAAGTAAATCTGTATTTCTGCATTGTGGAACATTCCTGTAATTTCAGTGCTCTATTTGTATTCAGAAGAAAGGATTGAGTGTTGAAGCTTGGAATATAATATGAGCAAAAAGTCTGCAATGTTTCATTTGGGGCTGAAATATTTAATCCAACTTCCAAGTGTTTATTTGCCAGAAAGAAAAAAATAAAAAATGCAGGCAAGAAGAAATATCTAAATAGAAAAGCGTCTCCTAAACTAAATAGCACTTCAAAAAAAATAAGATTTTACTTGCTAGAAATCTGTTAAGGGAGGATTTTTCTTTGGACAAATATGTGGAAAAATAAGCTTCTCAGATAGCTTCTTTGAGAATCAATTTTAGATAAACATTATGAAACCACAAGTGGCATGATAAACATGCACGCCATGTTTCTTCACCCAGCTGCAGCTAGGAAACCAAGCAATAAATACTATTTATTTATATTAATAGTATGCTTAGTGAAAGTATTACAATATTTCCTAAGCTTAAAATCATCCACGAATGTATTTTATCATGAGGCTCAGCATTTTCATAGTAATTTACAACTTTAAAAGGGTAAACTCTATTGCTCTCTGTCAACCCAACAACTGGGTAAGTGCAGAATGTTACCACATGAAGCATGATGAAATTTATTGCTGCAGTCATTAGTACATATTGATTTTGTTTATAACAACCCAAGGGGAATACTAAACTGATTATGCCTGTGCTCAGCTCTCCCTCACTCTCTGACAGGACACAGGCATGGCAGTGCCAGGTTGCAAACCACCAGCACTGCTCCCTTTGCTCTGAGGACAAGGGGTTTTGAGACACCAGCATGGCTCCTCTGGCCAGCACATTCTGCTTTGCTCCATTTTGTGGCTACCCCACATCCAGCTTCATTTTGAAGAATGTGCAGTTCTCAGACTGCCTAGGCTGCACAAATACTGACTCCTTATTAGTCAGCACACGATTAAATTGTATCAACTCCTTGTCAAGTCCGATTTTCCCACTTTGGGTAATTTCACTGTGTTAAAAGCCCAATGAGCAGCCTTGAATAAAAGGTACTAACAGAACAACTCATTATGGACTTCTGTTACAGTTATTTAATTATTTCTACAAAACACAAGTAAAAATCATTTTTCTCAGGAAAATTTGAAGCAGAATGTGTTTTCTTGATTTAGTTTTTGTGGTAGAGTAGCATTTTAGATGAATGTTGATTTAATTTTTAACTCATCAAAAATGTGACATTTCATACTTGTGAAGGAAAACTAAGTATGAAATTTGATTTAAAGAATCAGAAAGTTGCATTTTAATATTTAATTGAAAAATATTCAATTATTATCAATCTGCAATTAGGGCAAAAGATATGCTGAAATAGAGTTTCCTCTATTCACAGCATTTTAAACATTAGTGGTAGCTCAGAAATTTCCCCTAATTAACAAGAAAAGACTGATACAGTTATTTCATTTCTTTCTTCCTACCATTTTTACTTAAAAGGTAGTTCTTTAATTGAACAGAAAAGCAATTTCAGTATCAATCACAAGTCCAGCAAATGGAGCACTATGGCAAAAAAAAAAGAAAGAAAAAGAAAAAAAAGCTGATTTAGCATGCAAGAAAGGGGGAAATTATTATGCTTGAGACTGCAGAACCAACTTAGAAATCACCTTCCTCCAGCCAAGCTCAGCAGTTGGGAGGCTACAGATGTGCTTCTCAAGTTTTGGAGTCCCAATGAAAATACTTCAAGGGGTGCATTTTGATTTTCCATCCCCTTGCTGCCAGAAGAACAGTGTCACCCAGCCCAGCCCTGGGGTCCCTGGGGTGAGGAATGGAGTAAGCACTGGAGAGCTGTTGGCTCCAGCTGGCAAAGCAAAAGTCACTAACAATGCCAAACAGTGCAGGCCCAAAGAGGAGAAAGCACCTCCAGAAAGTCAACCTTCTGCATTTGAGATAGTTCTGTTCTCCCAGATAAAAGAGAACTTGTTGTGCTTGGTTCCCTCCCATGTGAGTTTCCCATCAGACTTGTGTTGCAATTCCCTCTTTTCACCCAGAGAAAAGAGCTCATCAAAGTGGCCAACAGTTGCTTGCGAGGGATATGTCATGGTGGGTGGCCTTCATGTGAAAAACCACCTCTGCCTCAAACCCCCTCAAGGTACTTGTCTTACTCTGCTTCAAGCACTCCTTTTATTTCACTAAGTGCAAAGAGCACGTTATTAGTGTTCATTTGTTCAATCTCTCATGCATTCCCACACTGTGGATATTGCAAGAGTTCATTAGAAGGCCACTAGCACAAGAGAACACAGGGAAAAAAAAAAAAAACAACAACAACAAAAAAAAGCAGAATCACTTTTTATAGACTGCCTCTTCCCACTGCTCCTGTGTGCTCAGCATTGGTACTCACCACACTTCTCTTGCAGCAGGCACAAGGAGACAAGGCACAGCAGCAGCCCAGAGTGCTGCCTTTGGGCAGTTCCCTCTCATGCCCTCACAACTTGCTTATCTCACTACACAGAGCTATTTCTTACATATTTCTATGGAGGTCACAGGAACCTCAACTCACAAGCAGAAACTCATTTTACACAACCTTAGAAAGCTGAAAAAGCTCCCCACTAGCAGACAGTGGCTGCAATTCTGGTCTATTTTTCCCCTTTGTTTTTGGGGTTTCTTTTCCCCTCATTGTGCTGCAGCACAAGCAAGGACTAGATCCAGCAGCTTCTAACAGGAATGGTGCAACAACCACACTACAATATCTCTGCAGGGATCTAACCTGGCACCCACATACAAGTAATTACATGCCTTTGAACACGCCCTCCAGTGAGGATCAGATAGCACAGTAGTGAACTTTCTCCCCCTCATTTTTCACCACAGTTGAGCATTTTCCTGTACGCTCCTAGGGAGCATCATACAGCAAGGAAACACAGCACTCAGAGTTGCAGGTATGAGAGGGTAGGCATCTGCTGGTGGAGCAAAGAGTCATTTTAATCCCTGCTTTTAAAGTCAGGCTAATCTGTGTCCCCTGCTTCACACACAGAACTTCTTTTACTAGGGGTGCTCAGGACAGGCCATTTACACTGCAATGTTTTAGATTAGGGCACACACCTTCCCACAGAGCCCATTTTCCCAGAGATGAACCAGCATCCTCAAGGGAATAACAAACACAGCACCACTAGGAAGTTATTTGACTCAGTACATTAGTGACAGGATGTGTAGGGCTGCACTGTGCCTCTCTGCTTGGAAAGTAACCATCTAAAATCAGGTTATTCATCACTCAGGTGATTTTAATTTTCCATCCATCTTCCCAGATGTATTCCACTTGTTTGTGTGTTTTGTTGTTGCTTGCCTTTTTCTTTTTTTCTTTTGGTTGTTGCTGTTTTGTTTTCCCTCATTTGTTGTCATTCTTTCCTTACGTGCAGCAGCCAACTGCTGGACATTCAAAATCCCTCATGAAGTCACTAAGTAATGTCACCACTTACTGTTTTCCACCTGCAGTCCCATCATCACTAATTACAGCTTCCATAAATTAGTTCACTGGTGACATCTAAATGAAGCCATTTACAAATTGCAGCAATGCCGAGCAGCCCAGCTCCCTGGTACCAGTAATGACTGCACACAGACTTCAGCAGGCAGCACAGGAGGGATGATGTGCTGCCTGTGCTGGTCCTACTGTCCACCCATGACAGCACAGATTTAATTTTTTCTCATTCATATAGGATTTGCCTGTGCTGCTCAAAGCAGAGAATGTATGCTTAGACTGCCAGTACTCCCTGCACTTTCAAACCAAAGGAAGAGGGGAAAAGCATCCT
This sequence comes from Urocynchramus pylzowi, assembly GCA_013397555.1. Lineage (NCBI taxonomy): Eukaryota > Metazoa > Chordata > Aves > Passeriformes > Fringillidae > Urocynchramus > Urocynchramus pylzowi. Next base: position 591,906 of record VZRH01006242.1, read on the forward strand.
AGAATTGGAGAGCTTCAGTTTCTTGAAAAAGCATTTCCCTCTCTGTTCATAAGCACAAAAACTGGGATTTTACCAGCCTTGCTTACATGTAATGCCCCCCATTGGAACATCAAAATGCCTCAAAGGATAAAAGCACAAAATAAAAACTATCGGGATAAAAACTATCATCCTGTGGTTAGAAAGAACAGCAGGTAGAGAAAAACTGTTTGTAGCCACCCTGTGAGACTTCCCACAGAAGTGGGTGTCTTTGGGCACCTCAATCACTGCAGACTTCTTTAAGCAGCTATCAAGATGCAAGAAGAGGTTCAAGGTGCCAAACAGATTGCATCCAGACACACTTCAAAGTACTTCCTTCTCATAAGCCACTCAATGAAGACACTGTATTCCCCAACATTCCTTACATGACACATGCAAGAGAGGCACCCACTCTGCACCTTTTTGGGGCAAACATGCTTAGGTCACTCAACCCAGCCTAATTCTAAGCAGCAACAGCCAGTGTCAGCTCCACAGCTTGGGGAGCAGAATTACCTGGCACCACAAAAGCCAGTTAATGTTCAGCAGCCATTTGGGGAAGTTTTGCCCCAAGCCACCTGATGCTCTGTGTGGACTCTGCTGCAGAAGTGGAAACTTGCATTGCTGCTGGTGGGGCACCTGGGACCAGGGAGTCCTTGTGGACTCTGGTTGCAGAAGCCTCCAGTACCATATTCCCAGCCAGCAATCCATGTGAAATGAAACCATGCCTTACACTGCAGGACTGGTAAGTACAAAACAATCCAGTACAGTTTTTCTCCTGAAAGCCACTGTTAATTCAATAAGCATTTGCAGCTTTAAACCCACCCTCCTCAATCCACAAAACAGAGTAATCAGCAGGTAGTCCTTCTGGAAACACCCACACCACAGACCTTCAGTGAAAGTGTGGTACAAAGAACAAGAAAAGAAAATTTAAAAAACCACTAGTTTTGTCATGGATGCTGTTCCAAGATTTTGAAGTAAGGTGCTTTTTGAAAACAACCCTTCCAAGTACATTGATTGTTTCTTGCTTGCAGAAAATCCCAAGTTAGGGCTCCCATTGATTTATGTCACTTTTAAAAGCCTAGTTCTCTTGAGTTATTCCACTATATTTCAAGCCAAGCAATTAATTCTTGTTTTTTTAAAAAAAAAACCTTCCCAGTGCATGAAAACTTTTTGGTACAACACACAGCATTATAGAAATGAGTCTCTCAGAAAGATGCTAAGCATTCACATGCCAACATATTTCACAGATTGAGCTGCTCTGATATTAGCAGCCTTTGTAGCACATGTGCGCATAATTGCGACACGTCTGGAACATTTTGTCACTTCACTGGTGTTTGGATGTCTAGCACAAAAGACTTGCTGGCAGTCAGTTTGAAAGCACATCCTATTCACCTGTTCCATAAGCACTCTGGGTGTAGAGGTAGCCCAGATAAAAGGGAGTTGTTTGATCACATAGATACAGGAACATCATTCTTTCCCATTCAGTTAAAATTTCATAGAAAAGAAGAATTAAAAGCAATATATTTTAGCAGCTGAAATACTGATGCTTGCATGTGCTGGTAGCCTGGAGGAAACCTGCAGCTCTCTGTAATGGTTTGGCTGCCATTCTCCCCATCACCATCTGCAAAAATTTTCCCTACTAAATATCCCAGTCTGTGTCTTTATTTAAATACACAAAGTTTTTTCCACCTCTTCAATCTGTGCTTAAATCACCACCAGCAGCACAAAATAGAAGCACCCTCACCTTGTTCCAAAACATTCCTTAACTTTTTTTGCCAGGTACATTCTTTACAAGATGTCAGATATGAGGACTTGGCCTCAAAAGACAGCAGCATACTCAGTCAGAGTGGCCCAGACTGGACCAGCACAAAGAAAACAATATTTCTTCTGATGAGGTTTCAGTCCAGCCATATGCTGCAGGTTTGCTCAGGATGCTGGAGCAGTTTTTTGTGCTCACTTTGGGGTAAAGCCAAAAGCTACAGTAACCCATGGATGTTGCCAAAAAAGAGGAGGGGTCTACCCACATAGCCCTCCTGGATAAAGGTGGAACTTGGGGCACAGGGAGGTGTACAGCTCCACACCTGCCCTGCACAGGGACTGTGGGTACAGGAGAAAATAACTCCCCAAAACCTCTGCAGTCTCTCCACATCCACCCCAATTAAGAAATTCCCCATATCTCACATGCCATGGGCAGCTGCCATGGCACTGCAGCACAGCTCCAGACTTATTTGCAGAGCCACCCCCAATGGCCCACTGAAGGCTGAAGCAGGGGCAAGACAGGCCGCTGTGGCAGCTGCTGCTGCCCCATTTCACACCAAACACAGCAAAACAGTTTTTCCCACTAACCTACAGTAGCAAAGAATTCCTTTCTAATTCCTTTCCTAATGCAGCCAGCACCTGGTAGACACCCACAAGAAGCACATACCTGTCTCACTTCAAAGTGGAACATCCAGGTTATTCCTTTACAGCCAAAGCACCAATCCAATATTATTTTTTGTAGGTCCTCACAGCCTTTTCCCGAGTTCCCACTCTCTGCTTTGTGAAAAGCTCTGCATTTCACAGGTAGAGCTCACGAGACCTAATTACCCCAATGCCTTTGACACCTATGGAGGTGATTTTATAGCCCTTACCAACATCAAAGCACCTGGGAACCCAAAGCTCACCAAGGACCATAACTTCAGACCCACCCCAAGTTTAAAATGACAAAGCTTACTTTTTGTCAATTATTATGGTATGATTTGAGATAAGTGTCAAAAATCTCAGACTTAGCAATGCTTCTTCAGACCATGATTTTCATGTTTCCCAGCTAATTAGCTAAAAACCTCTAGCATTTTCTCATTGGGGGGCTTTTTTATTTTAATAAAACCCCAAAACAACAAACCAGCCAGCCAAAACAACAAAATATCAAACCAAACCCAACAAACAAAAATAAAAACAACCCCAAACAAATAAACAAAACCTACTCTGGCTGAATATCAACTGTTAAAGAATTCTCAAGGATTCTCTAAAACTTGCCTTTTGTGTTCATATTTTTAAATCTTCCCTTTGCAGCCACAGTATCTAGAAGCATGTCTCCTGTTTATTTGCTTATTTTGAGGGCTTCATTCCTCTGCAGGGAACCCTGTAGTTGTAGGACTCCAACAGTCTTTCAGAAATCAGCAAGCACCATGACGGTGTGAGAGTGAGAACTGATAAGACTGCAGATCTGTCATAGCAATAAACAGGTTTTTCCTCTGTGATTGTAATAAAATTCATGAAGTTACACGAGGGTTGAACTTTATTGCTGTATTTAATTTGCTCATTAAAAATAAGCCTGGACATTTGGTTGTTTGTAGACATAGGGGCTGGAGATGTCTCTGGGACAGGGTTGCTGCACTTTTCCATCAATGCTGTGTGACCAGTGATACCTATTGAGCACAGGACAGCTCTCTCAACAAGAAAACTTCTTCATCTGCCCTGGTTTTGGCTATTACCTCAAGCCTCTCTGAGGATTCTGATGAATTTCTCTGGTGAATTTTGATTTTGCAGTTTAAATACCTTCACTCTTGGAGGCCTGTGCTGGAGGCAAACCCATGTACCCCCAAAAGCAGAAGAAAATCTGCTCCAAGACCTCAGTCCCTGACTATAAAAGCTCTGTCTTTGTTCCAAGCACTGGCAAACACAACTTTCCACCCAGACACATGACTATGACCGGTGGCAAACATTCCCTTTGGCAACTGTATGCAAATATAAAAGGACACAACTAATGCATCCTTCCTTCCAATCACCCAAAATACATATATATTTGTTTTCCCCCTTGGATTCAGATTTTCATGCTGAGAAGGGTGACAAAAGGACAGGCAGGTTTTGAGGTGATGGCCTCCTCTCTGTGAGCAAGGGGAAAGTCTTTTGCAAAGAAGAACAAATTCTGGCAGCAAAACTCTGCTTTCAGTTATGCTGAGGTACTTTTCCTTGCCTTTCTTCCCTGAGCTCTTCAGCCAAGGTGATGCCACCTCTGGGAAAACACATAAACTCTCCCAGGTCAAGACTGTTTTGTCAGTGATGCTAACTGTAAGTGACCTTTCTCTCTGTATCTTGACCCATGAGCCTATTTTTCACTTCATTTCCCCACTCCCCCATCCTTTTGGGGAGGGGAATGAGTGTCCAGGTGAGTACCTGGCAGCTGATCACTGCCAACTTGCTACACCAGCATCACAAAAACAACCACAACCAACCAAAAAAAAAACCAAACCAAACCAAACCAAACCAAACCAAACCAAACCAAACCAAACCAAAAAA
>VZRH01006242.1:596349-609572 GCA_013397555.1 Urocynchramus pylzowi
AAAAAAAAACCACCAACAAAACTAGTCTAAGAAAAAGCCTGTGACTAAATCTGGAGATTCACCAGTTGCAAACCTTTCTCAGGGACATTTATGCTTGTGGCCCCACTGCAGCTTTGCTGGGTGTACTTGTAAGGAGGCCAGCCTCTCTTTTCTTTACATCTGTTTGCTGGGGGTCTGACATGCAGCCTGGCTCACCACCTCTACTCTAAATTCCAGGACTGCAGAATAAAAATCATTTGCTGTTAGTCAACAAAAGCTGTCTTTTCTCTCTCTCTATTGATTACTCCTGAATAATCAATTGACATTTGGCACAGTCTTATTTATAATAATTCAAGTCAGCAGCAACATAATTTAGAAACTGGCTACCAGGCATGAGTCGGTAATGAATCAAATCCATGGATAATTCAAATTCATAGACTAAAAAATTACATTTAAATAATGTTAAGGTTGTGACAACCTGACAAAATACCACAAATTCAATGTGAAAACTTTTCCTCCCTCCATGGCTGAGGGGAAAGCATGGAAAAGACTTGAGAAGGAATTGGCATTTGCTGCCTCCTCAATGATCCTGCACCTTTGAGTTCATACCTAATTGACACCACCTTTGTGATCATCTGAACTGAATCCCTGGGTTCTTCTTCACACACTTCCAGTGGTGTCATTTTATCCCATGGGAGGGAACAGATGCATATTTTTACACAAATTGCTTGGCCCAGTACAAAGTCAATAGAGTGTGGTGTGCAAACCTCCCCTAGTTTTGTGGATTATGGAGCTGTTGCATGGAAGCAGGAGAGACCTGAGCCATCCCTGCTGGGCATTGAGCTTCCACTAACACCCACCTCCTGACACAACCCCAGAAACTGCCTTTTTCTCCTTGTTTCACCCTGTGACAAATTTTAGAAGTGCACAGTCCACAAACGTATCTTCTCTGAAATAACTGGGTTTCCCTAAGGAATGTTCTCCCAGTAGTCTTCAAAAAGCTATTTCCTCTTGGAGGATCAGAGTCAGAGACTTCAGGCTCAATGCAAATCCTCTCCCCACAGTAATGGAACTGACACTGGAATTTCAAACTCACAGCACCATCATCTCCCTGCCTGTCCTATTAAGACTGAACTACAGAGATAAACATGTTAAATTAATTATTAGAGAGCTTATGCATTCACCAGTAGGTTCATAAAGGCAGTACTTCATGGTAACCTACTATATATATATATATAAAATACAACCAAAAAAAAGCCCAGAGAAAGCTCATTGCTGTGTGCTGGATTGCAAACACTATGGGGTTTGCAGTGGAATTTCAATTATGGGAAAATGCACTGTCAAGCCCTCGTTCAAACCCTTAATTACCAGCGCTTAACCACCACATACTATTGAAAGAAACTATAATTCACTTTGAAAAGGACCTGGTTTATACCTATAATTAAATTAATCATAATTAATTCCAGCAGCTACTGCTATAACTATTGAAGGAGAGAAATATTAAAGAAACGCACTGTCAGGGATTGCTTGCACTGTTATGATGAAAAAATAAGAGCTCTGCTCCATGTTTCCATTCAGTTCTGCACCCAAATACTTAGCAAAACCCACCAAATTCTTTATCTTCATTTCATTCTTGTTTCTTAATGTAGCCTTCTCTCCAGCCAAAGCCACATCCATATCTTGGACATTTACTTGATAACATTTCTAAGATCCGGCCTTTCCTGTCTGCCTGGTGAGTTCATCTTTTGCTGGAGCTATTCCCTATCCCTTATGCCAACTACAAATGCTGCCAAGGGATGATCTTTCCAGCCTGTTGTTTGAAGCAACATCATTCCCCCTTCAGCAGCCTTCAGCTGGAACCTTAATCCCATGCACAAGAGCCTTTCCCCATGCCTGAGGGCCCTTTGCCCTCTGCTGTGGCAGAACCTCTTTCCCTGAATGTGGGAAATGGCAATTTCCAAAAACCTATTTCCAAAAACCAATTTCCTGCTACCTTGCTGATCTCATTTATCAGGTCCGTGTATTCTTGCCATTCCCTCTGCAGTGCCTGACAACACCAGGAAAGGCTAACTGTGAGGAAAACCCAGGCAGAAGAAAGCTCTCAGGGAGCAGCAATCAGGGCTGGGGGCATGTAATCAGCAAAAAGAGGGTGGAGAGAAGTCACACTTTCTTCTCTTTCTTTAAGCAAAATGACAGACATACTGAAAGGAAGGAAAGAATTCCCCTACAAACTCTGGGTTATAGTGACAGTATGGTGCATTAACAGATTACAGCACTTTATTGCAGAGTAGTGTTAAACAGTAGGAGACTTTTCAAGCACCAGTGTCAATATCATGTAATCTTCTAAGTAATAAACTATTAAAAGAATACGGGGCACATCACATTGCTTGACTCGCACAGTTTGCTCATTGGCTTTTATATGTGCCTGCTTTCTAATTTCACTGGCTGAATACACCAAGTTGCTTTTATTCCTTCCTTTGACAGGGCTGGCTTGTTTTTGGTTTTTTGTTCAAAAGGCAACTCCTTTTAAGTGTATGGGTTCATATCCCTCAACAGCCTTCAAACAAATCCAAGTCTTTGGGGCTTTTGGTACATCATTGGCCAGCAGAGCTGCCTGCATTGTTTCTTCTTCCTTGTAGCTCTATGCATTGCTTCTCTGGCTTCAGCTGCAGTGGAGCCAAAAATCTTTGTTCTCTCGTGATTTCTCTCTGCTCTGTGAATGGGCTCCCTTTGAAAACACGTCTGAATTTTTAGCAAGGTTAAAGAAAGGACATTTGGCACTTTAAGACAATCTTGCAGGGCAAACTTGAGCAAACTGTTCTTGTTTGAAGATGTGATCACTCATTAATGTCAATTTAAAGATGAGCTGAGATTCTTCACTTGATCAAGGCCTGAATTGCCTTTTCTGAGCTCTCCTGAGAAGGAGCTCCAACCTGAAGTTCCTGCCAGAAGTCTTCCCTGTTTCACTAGCAGAAGGATTATTACAATTGACAGAGAAAACCATAAGCAAAACTCCTCTTGTAATTCAAAGGAGAACTTGTCTCAAATGTCCCATTTGTCCCACTGTCACCATGTTCTTGTTTCCATAAACTTTTTGCCCTCTTCAACCACTTATTTTGCATATGTTTAAATTCATCTATTTCAACAGTCTTTGTTGAAAAGACTGGAGGTAGCCCTTGCTTTTTATTCCCTCAAGCTTTTATTCCTTTTATTCCATCTGCTGCGACAATTCTAAACCAAAAACTAGAACACCCTAATTTCAGAACAAGATGATTTTCAAATTTGTTACAACTCAGAAATACATTGCTAAAAGTAAATGTTCCCTACAAAACTGTTACTCTCCAGAAAGCCTTTCTATCCACAAACACAGTGCTAATCCTAGTCAGAAATATGGAGAAGCATGCAAAACAAGTCTTCCTTTTTGAAAATTATTCTCCTAGAATGCTCTCCCAACTGTTTCATGTTGAAACTTCTTTTTCTGTTGCAGTTATTATTACCACATCCTGAACAGACCCTGCAAGCAAGAGCCTCGAAGTTGATTATGAAAAAAATCCTTTAGGAAGCATGTTTGGTCATTTCTACTGGTCCTTCCAAGACTTTTTTTCTGCATGAACATAGCCCAGCCTGACTCAAGACACCCCACAGGTATTTGTACAAACCAATGAGTGAGCTGTGTGGGTAAAGAAAACAAATCTTTCACCATTTATCTGCACTTTTTCCCAAAGGCTTTGAAAGAAAGAGATTCAGTAGGAGGTAATATATCAAGATGAACAGCATCAGTTAGCAAGGTGTGAGGTCCGTGACTTCCCGAGGAGCTGTGCACATACAGGTGAGAGATTTCATGCTATCTGACGTGGCCACTGCTGGCAGAAATAAAAAATTTCCTTATAATCTTTCCCAACAGCTCAGCAAGAGAGAGTTGATCTTATGCTGCTGCTTTTAAAGACAAGCCTTTGAAAGAAAACAATGCAGACACTGGACAAACTGATAGAATGACAGCCACCTCTCCTAAAGTGTGCATTTATCATCCCTGTTGAGCAGGTCCACTCTTACCCACTGCTAGGAAGAATGAAGGGAGGCATAAAATGATCACACCTACTGTTGACTGCCAAGGTCCAGAGGCAGTTTGCCCGTGGGATGCTGTGTGTGTTTGACACATTTTGTGTTCTGCTTTTAGCCTTGTGTCACACTTCCCAGTGACAAGGCAGGGTTCTTTCTCAGCTGGCAGTACCCACAGAGCTTTGCATCCCCAGGGATGGTTCCCCAGATCTCAGCACAACTGCTCTGCTTCCCACTAGGTGTGACCTTGGCCTGTCCTTACTGGGAATGGTGTCTTGTGAGAGATCCTGTGGGCCAAGCACCAAATCCACAAAGGCAGTGGCTGACCTATTCTACAATGTCACTTTGATTCCCAAAGTACTATTAACCTTCCACCTGGGGTTTTCGTTCTGTTAACTTAGAGTGTTCACACATACCCTTAAAAGCTGTAATGAGCTGATGGCAGTGATTAACTATCTACAGGAGTTCTGTAATAGATGAATGTATATATCTCATTTATCAGGGAAATAACCACTTCTTTAAACTCCATGATCAATCAAGCAAAAAGACACAGGATTTGTTGACAATGCCAGATGCACTTAAGATGAGAGCATCTTCAGCTGGTAAGGAGACTGCTGTTTTAAAGAAATTATTTACTGAAAACATGATGTTTCCAGTTCCATTCTGTCCCCGCTCCTGCTGTAAATGCATTCAGTAAGCAGCCTGATTATAATTAGCACATCAAACACTGAATTTAAAGGGTAGGATTTTTGCCACAAATGGGAGAATCATTTACTTATTTGACATTTATATGAAGGCTCTAGTGTCCAGTCAAACTTTCAGTTGTTTTGATGGCTTTTTTAATTTATGTATATATACAAGGCATCACACTAGATCTCCAAAGGGATCAGGGCTCTGATTAGGTGGTAGAACAGTCTGGAGCCTACAAAGAACCTCTGAGTTCAGACTTGCTAAGATACCTGCCAACCAAAGTCACAAAAAAACAAAAAAAATCAGATTTAAATGTTTTCACCCTAAAACTGGACCTGCCATCCCTGCTGGTTTTGACAGGGGTAGAGTTAATTTTCTTCACAGTGGCTAGTATGGGGCTGGGATTTGGACTTGTGCTGAAAACAGTGAAGATAATATGGAGATGGTTTTGTTATTGCTGAGCAGTGTTTGCTCAGCAATAACAAAATAACAAAAAAATAACTCGAGGAACTGTACAATGTCAAGGCCTTTTCTGGTTCTTGTACAGACAAGAAGCTGGCAAGAAGTTTTGGGTGCATGGGAAACTGGGAGGAGACACAGCTGGGATAGCTGACCCCAAGTGACCCAAGGGCTATTGCAGACCATATGGCATCATGCTCAGATAAGGAGTGGGGAAGAAGAAAGCAGTGAGGGACATTTGCAGTGATGGTGTTTGTCTACCCAAGTCACTGTTAGTGTGATGGGGCCCTGCTCTTCTGGGTGTGGCTGAACACCCCTCTGGCCATGGGAAGCTGTGAAATAATTCCTTCTTTTGCTTTTGTTTTGGTTTTTTATTGNTTGCAGGGGCTATGCATATGGCATCATGCTCAGATAAGGAGTGGGGAAGAAGAAAGCAGTGAGGGACATTTGCAGTGATGGTGTTTGTCTACCCAAGTCACTGTTAGTGTGATGGGGCCCTGCTCTTCTGGGTGTGGCTGAACACCCCTCTGGCCATGGGAAGCTGTGAAATAATTCCTTCTTTTGCTTTTGTTTTGGTTTTTTATTGTTGTTGTTTTTGTTTTGTTTGTTGTTTTGTTTTTGGTTTTTGGTTTTTTGTTTGGTTTTTGGTGGGTTTTTTTTTGGTGTGTGTGTGTGTGTGTTTTGCTTTGCCTATTAAACTATTGTTATCTCAACCCACAAGTTTCCAGAGTCTTACTCTCCTGATTCTCTCCCCAGTCCCTCTGGTGGGGGAGTGAACAACCAGCTGCATGTCACCTATCTCCTGTCTGAGGTTAAACCAAGACACTGCCTTTCAAGATTTGAGTCTTTCGTTACATTCCATCCTTGAAAACTTGGTGAATAGGGTAACATTTGTTTTCTTCTTTTTATTTAGAAGGTGTTGTTTGCAGTGATACATTTCAAAAGTAAAAATAGCTTTGAAGCACCTATTCAGAAATACCCTATTTATTTTGTTTTTCCAGGTGTGAACTAAGAGTTGATGGAAAGCAAAGGGTTTGTCTTTTGCCAGCTGAGTGAGCTCAGGGATTGAGGTTTCATCTGAGTGACTCTTAAAATTTACATTTTATTTTGCTTTGTATCTGTCCATGATGTATGAAACACGCTGGTCTCATCAGTCCATTCCTCCTCTCTCTCCTTTGTCCACTGATGAAATATAGACAGATAATTTTAAAACAGCAAAATTCCCTGGGGAAAAAAAAAAAAAGAAGGAGAAGAAAAGGAGAGTCTGCAGTGTGAGGGAGCTGCTATTTGCAAACAGTTTAACTCCTGGCTAATCCAGTGCACCAGGTAAAATGACCAATGAAGGAAAAAGGTCTGCTCAGCTATTCTCTGTAGAATACATTATACTTTGGGTGCTGACAATCTTTACAGAGCCTGAAAACAGCAACAACCTGTGTGGTAACCTCAGTGTCATCTCCCTTTATCTTGTGCCAGGGTGGCAAGATACCTTGCTCAGAGCAGCACTGGGAAAGGTTTAACTCCTGCCTTTCTTTGTGACCTTGAAAAGGTTATCTACACCTTCAGCCAATACAGCTCTAAGGTAGAAATTTTTAATTGTACTCAGGGGGCTTATTTTTCAGGTTATTTGAGAGAGATTTGGATACCAAACTCCCTTAGCTCATACAAAAAACCAGCTCAGATTCAAAAGTAGTCCTGCTAAACAGATTCTTATCAGATTGAAAATGGGGTACCTGCCCAAGGAGCTATTTTTTCTGAGTTAGTTATTTTGTCTGAGAGTTCATTGTTATAGAGAGCTGTGCAACAGGCTGGCTCAAGCTGCCCAGGTCCCTGCACCTCTTTTTGTCCTTCATGCCATGTGCTCACCCACACGTGCTCTGTTGTCTCCACCCAGACAGGATGTTAGCTAGACCCTCCTCAAGTCAGTGCTGCTTAGTAAAACTAAGCATGGAAAATATAGCTCCTTTCATGGTGGGTCAGTGAGATGAACTGGGTCAGTGCCATGTGTGATGGATGCCAAAGCAGGTAAAGAAATGAATGGATAGGAGCTGGGATAGGAAGCTCTTCCTGTTGGCAAAACCATCGTGACACCAACTCAGTCACCTCGCAGAGGGCTGCCCCTGGTCTGCAAACTTCTTCTATGGGCTTTCTTCTCAAACTTGTTCATGCTAGGCATAACTCAAAGGACCCTGTGGTGAGTCACTCTCAGCTGGGGTCTCCACCTGCACAGTCATACAAACAGACTCACCTGTGGAGAGGAGGAACAGCTCATGGCAGAACCAAGGAAGGGGCCAAAATGGATGTGTGTGTTTTGAAACCTCATTAATCCAGGGCATTTTATGATAGTGTAATTAGCACTAGAGGCTAAGAGGAGTGGCAAAATACATTTATCTCAACAAAGGTGGATAAAATCTGTAATTCTCACCTGAATTATGGTTTTCAAAACCCTCTCTAAGGAGACAGATGTTACACCAGACCTCACAATTATAGATTTCATTCTTCTTGAAAATAACAAATAGCTAATTAGTTATGGGTACCTCTTGCATAACAAATGATTTTATTGCAGGGAGAAGTTTTGATAATAAACAATTCCTTTGCTCTGAGGCTAACCCTTTGCCCCTCTGGGTGCATTTCCAAACGCACAGTGATTACAAATCACAGCTATGGCAGGGGTAAAGTCAGTGCAAAGCTGTCATTTGTTGAGAATATATTGTATATGAGAACCAGGGAGCACCTGCAGAAACTGATGCAGAATTTGATGAAAACAGTAAACAAAGCAGGTCCCTAAAGGGATTAGACAAATTCATGGACAACATGTGAATGGTGTGCTCTCTATGAGAGTCATAGAGGAACGAGGTCTTACCAATATGCAGGGATACCACCTTAAATGTGCCTAATGAAGGATCTCTATCCTCTTCCTCCATAAACACACACATGCACAAAGTCATGGCTACCAGCAGTTAATGACAGATTTGTTAATTAACAGCATGAGGCAAAGCCAAGGTTGATGTTCTAATAAACAGGTCATTAACTTTGGTAATGACTAATTTGGGAAGATGATTGCTCTTACAAACTGTATTCCATGGCTTATGAAATGCAGCAGTGCAGGTCTGAAATACATCTGGCAGCCAAGACGTTTAACAGAGCAGTTAGTCTGAAGCATTGGCCATTCCCTGGGAAGTTATCATCCCCATTTTTCACCAGACACATCACGTCACCGGGAATCGAATTAGATGGATTTCAAACTACAGCAATTAAAATCCATACAGATGTAAAAATGAAATAAAAACCAGCTTTGAGACAACTGGCCATCTTTGCCAAGATTGTTCAGAAAAGGTACTTAGTGTTTGTGACTGCTTTTTTCCTGACTGGCTTTTTGAGACTGCTCTGCTGCCATGTAATTCAGGCTTTTCACTCCATTTTTCTATGAGACCAAAGGATACGCCTGTCCAAGGGAGTTGGCTACTCCAAGGAGAGAAGTCTTCATCAGTAGCCTGTCACTGTCAGGGATTTGTTTCCTCCCTGCAGAGGAAGGCAGGGTAGTAACCTATGTAAGGACTGGGATGAATAGCCAAGTTACCTAAAACAGCCACGGGGGAATGGGTTTGAAACATTAACCTGATTTCCCACGAAACAAAAGAACAGAAAGCACCTGCAGTTTCACTGCACTGCAAAGCAAGCCCCAAAAGAGACCTATATAGAATGTGTCAAGATCAGTGAACTACAAAAAGGTTGTGTTTTGAAACAGAAGCAGGCTGAGATCATGTTGCAAATAATTCCTCTGTTTGCAGGACCTGTGCCATTTTTTGGTGTTACTGGAATGAGAATCAGAAGCAAAGGAAGCTGACAGTAATGTGTGTCATGAGCCAGAGGATCCATTAGTAGCACTTTGGGGCCTTTTTGGGGATAATTAAACATCCTAAAGAACAGTCACTTAATATCACAGCACTTAGTATTTACTAGAGAGGTAGAAACCAGATACCAGCAGGAAAAAACTTACTCTTTCTGTAGTTTACCATCAAATGATTAGAAAAAATAATTTCAAAGTGTTGTATGTTATGAGGTTTGGTGAATAGGAATGGTAGCATCAGTTAAACCCTTGCAAACAGGAGCAGGATGGAAATGGATGGTGTTAGGGGAGCAGAGTTCATGGAGGATACTTACTTCAGAAAAGACAAAGCACTTGAAAACCTCTTAGGGAATTAGTCCTGACTGTGGCTGAAATTAGCCTGGGATCTAGGGTCTGGACTTGTGACACACAGATAAGAAGTACATACACACATGGCCTTAAAAATTCTCCAACTAGTAGTGCTGTCTACAGTAATGCTGTTAAAACATGACATTTAAAAGGCTAAAGAAAAGCAAACTTTTCCAAAAGAGATAAAACTGAGCTAAAAAGAAATCTGCCTGTGATACACAGAAGTGGCATTTGCTTGTGGCACGTGCTTTAGACTGAAAGTGAAACTACTGTGCTTTACCAGTGAGAATATAGGTTGTATGTTTTTCTTTTGTCATATTGCCCTCTTGCATTTCAGTCTGGCTATGCAGAGCCTTTAAGGTGAAAGCTATTTTGGAAGAGGTCACAGAAGTAAAATTTAGCAGGACAGGAACAACCCCACCATCAAGCAGGGAGCACTCAGTCTCCTTGATGGACAGCCATGTAATCATGAGCAATCTCGAGAGCTGTGCCAGAACTCCTCCAGCTCTAGCAGCCTTGCACTGTTATTTGAGTGCACAAGGACTGTTTCCTGCTGAATACTCCTATGGATTCTTCACTCTTGAAAAGGAATGAAAGGACAAATGTAATCACTGATTCAGTCTTCTCACAGAAGCTCAGCATCATGAAAAGCTATACTATACTGTAGGCAGCTATATGGATTTGGACTGGAGGACCAAAAGTACCCAAGAAGATTGTTAGGACTGCTTTCATACCTGAAAAAAAGGCACAAAAAAGGCTATATCATTTTAATTAGTAAAATTTAAAATATGGACTTCTGACTTTCAGGGAAATCCAACTGATTTTGCATCAAAATTTTTTACTAATATTTTATTTCTTGAAGTACTTTAAATGGGCTTTAAATGGCATTTTCTCTTTCTACAAATATAACATCTCTCTAGAAGCAAAAAATATTGATAAATTGGCGTGCATAAAAATGACAACAGAAGTGTTTTTGTAAACAGACCCCTTTTGTAATTTGTGATACAAAAGAACGTGGGAACCGACACAGATGAAGACTAAAGGGACAGAGGCTGACTATATCCATCCATCCATACAGCACTGAAAAGTCATTTTGAGTGCAGATGGGAATTTACCAACACAAGACAAATGATCCCATAAGGCAGAAGAGAATGTTACTGAAAATAAAAGTTAGAGATGACAGAGCACCTGCTATCACCTGATGTAGCAATCAGAGCCAACACATTCCAATTGTCCATCCTAAAAAATGGGTTTTATCACTAAAGAAGGTCTCAATTCATTATTTCTTCATTGATGTTATGTCAAATATGTAGGTCACATAATCAGCCTGCTATCCAAGAGTGAGAAAAAACTGGAGAACTCGGTTAAGGACACAGAATGAATAAAATTTACAGGGGTGAGGGAATTATTTTTAAAAGTCACAATCAAGTAGAAATAAAATTCAGCAAGAAGAAAAAAGTGAGCAAGCACTCCCTCTTTTTATTGTTACATTTCTGACTATATAAATTGTCCTAATATTTCAAAGTGACTGGCATGTTTAGTTCTTTTCTTCTTAGTGGGCTGAACTTGAGAGACTAATATATAGGCCAAGCCTTTCTACAGTGCCCCAAAGTGAGGCTGAGCTAGCTGAAGCTGGATATATTCAGAATAAAATAAGAGATGCAGCATTTAAGAGAGAAGTGGCTCTCCCTTGGAGAACACCTGCTGAAGGAGATCGTAGCTTCAACGGCTTTTGAGTGGATGGTGGGGATTTTTGACATATAGACCTTTCCATTCTTACAGCCTTTGATTTTGCTCCACAGGAATGCTTTCTTGTCATTGAACCAGGGAAAGACTAAGTGTAGAAGTTTAGCATTATCAAGGCCAGACTAGGACCAGAATTTTCTTACTCCATAAAAGGCAATGCTGGATGGAATAAGATGAATAGTCCAGTATCTTGTACACCCCACAAAGCTCTTAGCAGTGGCTTATCTCTGTCCATATGGAAATTTATATCGATTTCAGTGGGAAGAGATTTAAGACAACACCATGCCCCAGCTCTCATGACTCAAACAATATTTGTTGTCTTTCTTAAAACACTGGCTCCTGCCCTTATGTGATCACAGAGGAATCTCAAATGCAATCAGCACTACGGGCTATGCAGAAAAGCTTGCAAAATCAGTGTACTCAAAGGGAAGGGAAGACAGCAGAAAGAGAAAAACACATGATTTAGGGAGCTTTTAACCCTCAGATATGCTCTCTCCTTGCAATCACCATTCCTCCAAGTTACATAAAATAGTGCAGGTCAATTTGGCTAGTCAGGGAAGGGATACAGGTGAACAGAGGGACATTTGCATTGGTACCTGGCACCTGGACTCCATCTGCAATACAAAGAAACCTGCAGCCAAATGAAACAGCAGGGAAAAAGGAGCAGGATTTACTCTGGTTTATTTAGAGGAGTAACAAAAAGTGTACTCTAGTTTCCACCCAGACTTGAAAAAGGTACATTTGGCTCAGAAATTGAGTCAAGGCTCCCACTGGTAAGCTGTGCAATTCACTCAAAGATATTCTTAGCAAAGATAACAGGGAAGGAGCCAACACTATTAAACACAAGCAGCGAGTGCAGACAACAAACAAGAACACGCCACAAGGTTGCATCCGTTCTTTGGAAACAGGATACTAGGACAGTGATTTGCAGCTCTGACAGATGCACAATACAGCATTTGGCTCTGAGATTGTATCTGTGGTCATTGGAAGAAACAATTTGATTGCTTCTGGGGGAATTGGGATTTTTAAAAAGGGAATTAATCTTCAAAGGATTCAATGACCTTTGCTAACTTCTGAAAAATAAAAGAACTCATATGGATTTTTATATTCAATGTGCATTAGTTGCTCATTCTCTCTGAGGTGATTTGCTTTCATTTTTTTTCAGTTTTATTTGCATAAAACACAGTCTGCATGAAAAGACAAGCCAGCAAGCTTTGTACATGTTTATACAGGATTTTGCTGTAATATTTTTGGTAGATTTGATGGGGTTTTCTTCAATATTCGCAATCTCCCATCATTTCTGTTCCCAAGAAACAATTTCTTTTCAAACATAGCTGTACAGAGCCCTCTCGGACACGACCCGTTCCCCAGCCTTCCACTGCTGTTAAAGCCAAATCACATTTATATTTAACAGCTTAATTTTCCAAATTGGTTTTATCAGTGACCCTGTTGGCCCGTGAAGGCAGCGCCGGGGGGAGCTGCGACCTGAGCTGTGTGCCCAGCTGCAATGCTGACCTGCTGGCTGACACCACAGGGCATCCCTCTGCCTTTTTCTCCTCTAAGCTTTTGCCCATTTAAGGTGGTAATTCCCTCAGAACAGGAACTACCTTTTGCTGAAGGGCACACAATGGAACTGTTCTGTGCCCGACACAGCAACAAGATGGCCAACAGTGGAGGAAGCTTGAGGCAGAGGTGAGCTGACAAGTCCACAGGGGAAAGGCACAAACTGCCTGCAAAGGACAGGCTACAGCAAGCATCTTGTCTCTGACATGGCTTGCATGATTCTCTCAGCCTTACTACTCTCTCAGCTATTCTTCTCATACAAGGAACTGTAGTTCATTTTCTGCTCCTTGGCTGTCTGATATCCAGGTTATTTTGCCTTATTACCCTAAGAAGAGTCACCAGCTGCACTTTCTTTCCAGTCCTGCAGCTTCCCGTCCCAGCCTAGCTCCAGATATGTTAAAAATATCTCAAGCTTGTGAATAGCTTTTTGGGGTTTTTATTTAAGCCAGAAAACAATAAAGAATTCTGAGACAAAAAAAAAAAAAAAAAAAAAAAAAAAAAAAAAAAAAAAAAAAAGGGAAGGGGTATTTTA
>VZRH01006242.1:609586-658879 GCA_013397555.1 Urocynchramus pylzowi
GTGGAAGGGGGCATTTTTAAAACCTTAACCCGTGACAAACAGGTTGAAGTCTTTTTCTCTCATTACAGTGTGAAGAAAGCTTACATCTTCCTTGAAGAGGTTCAGGATTAAAATACAAATAACTTTTGAGATGGAATTCAAGCAGTAAAGTGTAAAACAGTAGGACAAATGCTGCTTCATGAAGCAGCAATGGCAGTAGAACAGTATCTGTGGTCCTGTGTATAGATATGGAGAGATGGACCCATTGATGAACCAGTCAGTGGCACACAGAAACCACTCCAGTCACACCAATAAGCATGTGCCTATGCTCAAAAGAGATATACTCCAACACAGCAATTTAGAGAAGTGCTAATGAGGTCTCAATTTCCAGGTTATGCTTGGATGTCAGTCTTGAATTGACAAAAGCACCACCATGGAAGGGAAATATTTTAATTTCATGTGTGCCAGAATCCTGTCAGTTTTCAGACATCTCTATTTCTCGTCTCACAAACACTCTTAAAATTTGTCCCCTGGGAATATTGTGTTCAACTGCATAGTGCCAACCAGGAACTAGGAAGAACAAACTGACTGAAAAACATGCAGACCTTCAAAGGCAGAAGAAAATTATTCTTGCTGGAAAGGAGATTGTGGCACTAAAAAAAAAAAAAAAATAATAATAATGTGGCTTATCTGTGCAGAAGAAGTCAGTCTGTCAATCTTTTCTCACCCTGATCAGCAGCTAATTGCAGAAGTGCTGACGATCTCTGTGGCAGTGAGCGCTCAAAGATCAATAGTTGCCTCAGTCTGTCAAGCCAGTTATTCCATTGCAGACTATGGAATTACTCCTGCCCTTATTCTTCTTTGCAGCTGTAGTTTCAGAGCTGCTAGCACCCCTTTGGGGTGAGACAGGAGCAAAGGCATCTGGCAGCAGGATGAGAATAAAATGTGTGTAAGAACAAAGGCCAGAGGCAAATTATGGGGACTTTGCCTGTACACATGCACAGGCAACATGACCCTACTATATTGTTCTCAACAAGACAGCTGTAAGCCCTAAACATCTGGGATATATAGGGCATAGGGAAGGACAGACAGGGGAAACAGGGAGAGGGACATTCAGGTAGTGTTTGTCAGGATGAACAGACACAGCAGATGAGCTGGTGGGATGGCTACAGTAGGACAGACTGCAAAAGCATGAATATGCCATGTGATGTATGACATGTAACATATGACAGGGCTGTCTGAAGGACAGATCTGATCTGGGAGTGCTTTTGCAGTTTTCACATTAAAGGGGATTGGGCAATTCCAGAAGGGTTCACTTTGCTTTGAACGAAATAACCTACCCAATATACTATATAATTAGAAGGAGTGTTAAAGTTGTGAATGCAGCAGGAATTTTTAATGTAAAGTATAACAAACAGCAATTCTTTTTGGTGTTTTTTTTTCTCCCAGAAACAGAAACAAAAAGCAAAGGAAAATAATACAGAAAACTTCTGTTTTGTTTAAAAGAAATGTGGACATTTTGACATGTCTTTTTTCAAAGGCATCAAAATATTTTTCTTCACCTCAGAGGCATTCCAAAGCTGACCTTTTTGTCCTTCAGACTGTCCCATCTGCCACTTTAACAGCTTTTTAATATATTCACTACATAATCAATATTTATATTTCAGTAGCAACTAGCAGCTTCAACAGACACCACAGGCCCATAGTGTTAAAGTGATAGGGAGCTGTCCCTTTCTAGTCAGATACAAAAGACAGACTGAGGAAAGGGAAAAACAAACAGGTAATAGAAATTATTTACACAAGGTGATTCGTCGAATCAGACACAAACCTGGGATTAAAGCTGAATTCCCTAGCTCTGATGGGAAGCTTTCAGGACTCTAAACACAGCTATCCAAAATCAAAGTTTTCCCCAAGGTCAAAGCTTCCTCCAAGTCCACTGAGTTCTTGTTTTTTTCTGAGCCCAGCCTTAAATTCTTCATTCAGAATGGAAAGGTGGGTACAATTCAGGTTTAAGTCAGTATGCAGTTTTAGGCAGGTCACTAAACTTACCCCTGGTCTTTGCCCTCATGGTTAGAAATTACACACACGCCAAAAAAAAAAGATTACAGGAATGTTGGGATCCCTGAATCCACTGTCAACCTCCATGAGTGGGAAACACATGAGACTGGTAGACTAATATGGACAGAATTGCAACAAACTTCAGATATTCACAGCACCAACAGCTGCAGATGGACTAAAGTCCATCTTCTTTCATAGTCAAGAAAACAAAACCAGCTGCTTTTAGGATCTAATTCATCTGAACTATTAAGGCAAATAACTTGAGGTGAGGTCATCTGAGAATAAACAGCAGGATTGATTAGAAAATTATTTGCTAGGCTGATGTGTGGATATGTACATGGGTATGTGGCTTCACCCCAAAACATTTTTTTATGATGGATTTCTTTATGTGGATAATGCACAGCAATCTACAAGGCATCCTCAGACCTCTGGTGATCTCTGCCCTTGATGGGGTCACATGAAGAGGTGCTGAGCTTTCCACCTCTGCTCCACGTTGGCTGCTACTGCAATAAAGCCACTGGAGCCCTGTTCGGGTGTGGGAAAGCCAAAGAAAAGCACTTGTGCACTTTTTGCCAAGTGGGAGATGGTTGAGGTCCAAGCCCAGTTGATTGATAGATTGAGCAGAGCCTGGATGCTTGATGGAAACACTGAACCAACAATACTTCTGTCAAGATAAGTTATTAGTTGGTTCAATGGCAACAAAAACTTTAAGACATCATGAATCGATATCTTGGTAATTGTTACATTAATTACTGTCTGTCATCATCTTCTAAAGTCCTTTCTGGAGTTCATATTTTATGAAAGTTATCTAGCTGCCTTACTAGAAGCCTGTAGGCAATATTCTCCATTATTACTGTCACAAATGAGGGAGCAACTCTCCCTTTGAATAAAAGCACTCCTATAGTTTCCAAGAGAACTTTGTTTTCCATGGGATTTTTTTTTAAGTATCCCAACATGGTGACCTAAAAGATGGGGTGGGAGATAAACTATCAGGGTCTGCTATCTGTAGGTGAAGAAGAAAGAGACACTGTGCCTTTGTGAATAAAGCAGAGGGTAAAGACTCCCAGGGAATATATGTTACAGAAAGGGTCAGAGGGCAGGCTGGACTTTGGCCCAGAGGACCTTCTTCCCTGCAACACCCCACCACAGCATTGAAAGGGAAGTGCAGCCCAGCACTCAATATCATTATGTCCTAGTCAAGGTCAGATTACTGTGAGGGTTTTGATTAATGCATAAAACGCAATCAAATTAGCTGAGTCGGCACCCGGCTCTGATGTTCATTAAAGAAGCTGCCATGCTCATTAGATGGAAGCAAGCCACCTAAAAGGTCAAAGCTAATTCTGAAAGCCCTGCTAAGACTCAGGGTGCCAAAGCAGGGTGAACCTGGCATGACAAAGAAAGAGACAGATGCCTCAGCACTCGAGCACTTCTGCTGGACTCTGTCACCACAGTCTTCAGTATGCAGCACTTGTCAGTGGCATTTATCCCACTGCCAGCCCTTAAAAAAGGATTCTGTCCTCACCAGGTGGACACCTCAGCATCACAGAATTGCTCAAGGATACTTAGGCTATGACTGAGCTCAGAGCTAAACCCAGTTTAACAAAATATAATTTGAGAAAATATAATTTGAAATGCTTGCAAAAGTAAAAAATCCTAATATTCTGGTTGTCCTTCACTTTAAAAGTAAAAACTAGCAGGATATCAGCAGAGCTCCTTTGTTTTTACCTTGACTACACATTACACTTAGGCACAGCTGTAATTATGGAGAGAGCAGATTAAGAAATTAGTCAAAACTGCTGTAAGTGTTAAACTCACACAGACAGGTGGGAAATCATATTTTGCAGTATTTCCATTAAGCATTGATCAGCAGACACCAGGCTTGGAATAATAAACTGTAAGGAACAAATGGATATTGTAAGGTTTTTACTGGAACAAAGGCAAGAAAATTGCTAAATTAATGCTGACCTTTGTAAAATAATAAAGCCACAAAACCATAGAACAAAGATTACAGCAATAATGTTTAATGACCACTGAGAACACTTCACCCTGTTGTATTCAAGAGTAAGACATACTATGACAGTATAGATTAAGAGATGTGCCAGCCAGGCTCTCCATATGGACCTGTGTTACCCATGTCTGAAAGTGCTGGAAAATGTTGGGTTTTTAGCAAGTATCTGCCCTAGTGCCAGTGTCACCACTTTTGAGTATTTTGGTCAAAAGGGGCCAGGCCCTCCAATATTTTTTTTAAATGTCTAAATATCATGTGAGAAGAGAAATTGGATGTGCATCCTAAAAAAAAAGGGAAATAACCCAGGCAATGGAGAGACAGATGTGCAGGAATTCCTTACTTAAACTATATTTATCTGGTCTATCTGGTAACAGTTTATTCTATGAAAATGAAATTATGTCAATTCTGAGTTTATAGAGCCAAATGATACTGTTTGAGAGACAGACTGAAACAAGAAGTCATTTTGAAGCAGTACATTGAAAAACACCAGTTAAAAAAAGCAGAGACAGTATATTCTGAAGTTAACTGTATTTCAAACCAAAGTTTTAAAATACCATTGAAATGCTTCCCTTTTCCTTTCATCTTACTCTCAGTCCTCAGTGGAAAACAATATGCACTCACATTAACTTCTCCAGCCCTGAGATGAAGTTGGGTTAAAACATTCCCACAAGCTCACTGCAAAGGCAGGAATGTGTTGCAGCCCACAGGCTTAAGCCCTTAAAAGAAATCTGGCTGTGGCAAAATTAACACGAAGCTGAAACCTTCTCTGTTCTTAATAAAATCATTGAGCTCAAACTTTTCTCACTGTATCTACTTTAACAAAACATTAAACAAAGAAATATAGGTTATTAAATAAAAAACTGTCCCTGCTCATTTTTCAGTTTGCAGTGGCTAAGGAGGATGGGTTTAATATTGCAGCTTCCAGTTCTTCGTACACGTTTCTACTGCACCTCCACATGAACATTGCAGGGGGAGGGGGACCATCGGCCTCATTTTGCTATTAAAATGCTAATAATCTGGAAGTCTTTTTCTGATTCATCCAGTCCTCCCAAGATTGCTTTGCTTAAATTGGAAACATAGCCGAGTAATGCCACCAGCTGAGCCATTCACAACAAACCAGCTCTGTGGCTCTAGAAGCCTGTCGCTTTACACGGTGACAAGTCACATATCCCTTTCTCCAAAGCAGCTTTGTGTGCATTAATGTGCGTGACTGCATGCATATATATATATTTCATATAAATATATACATGTGTATATATATTTCAGAAAAGAGACAGTATCAGGAAGAATAAGATTATAGTTTTGTGGGCAAAAATCAGAGTTCTTCCTAGCCTTTGTTCACCATAGCAACTCTCTCTCACACACACACTCACGGGCAGCACAAGAGGAAAAAGAAAAGCTCCAACACAATTTTCAACCAGGCCTTCTCCAACAACAAAAGCAAAGCTTTTATCTTTTAAATAGGGATAAAATACTATTCTGGCAGTTACTGCATAGGCACGCATGAACTTGTCAAAGCAAGTACACATTTTCATTCCCCTGCCTAGGAATTTAGCACAGCCTATTAAGAAATGCCTGGCTACTTCCAACACAAACATTTCTGTGTCTTACAATAGTTGTCCTGATAACAGCTTCCTTCTTCCTAACTTCCTAGGACAGTGACAGCTATCTACTTGCTTAGCACAGCACTACATGTGCACTCATAGATATACAGAGAGACATGTTACTTACCAGTTCATACTTAGCTTGTCCAGCAACACTAAAACTGAGGCAGGAAAGCTTATCTACCATGTTTGACTAACCATGACACGTGTTTTGGCAGTACTTAAAAAGCCCACATAGTAGCATCAGGATCACACCTTACAAGATACTGTGCAAATACATATAGGACAAACGTAAGTCAATTATATATTTCCAGTCCTTCCTGAAGACCCCAGAGCCTGAGGATATGAGCAATTCCTGCCAAGGTCACATGAAAAAAATCCACTGGCATCATCAAGGCCAAATTAAGCAAAAAATGTCTGCGGTTTACAAACAGGTCACTGCAACACAGGGAGGTTAAAGGACCCGCTCCCGGACACGCAAAAAGTTGCTTTCAGAGAAGCTCGAACATAAATCTCCCAAGTCCCCCCTGACGTCTTAAATGCGACCTATTTGCCCTCAGACAGGAACACACATTGCTCTGTCTGCTACTTTTCTTTGTGTCTCTTTTTTTTCCTTTTTCTAGAGAGAGCACCTCCATTCTCTGAAATATGCTACTAGCATTATTGAAAAAAAAAAAAGTAACATTCACCCTTAATCAAAGCCTGATGTCAGAGATATTCTTTTGCAACAGCTACACCTGTAATATTTTGAGTACCTGCAGACAGCTGTAGCTAGGCTATGACTGAAGTTATAACTCAACTTCTGTAGAAGGGATCTGATTTGCCATAGTTTTTCCCCAGCTTTAAACCGAGGCTCCACTGACTTTTGAATAAAAACTGAGTGTGCCAGCCATCAAATAAAGTCATTAAGAAAAGTCACATCTAAATGGCCTTCTTGGACAAAAAAAAAATAGGAGTGTAATTTGCATTCCCCCTTGTGTCACCTCCTTCCAGCCTATTTTCAGTGTGTGCACCTGGTGGCCCAAGGAGACTTCAATGGTGAGGATGGAGAGAAAGAGAGGAGACAGAGTACATCTCATCACTTAAAAAAACCCCAGCTTTTTCTACAACCAGGGAGGTTGAGGTTGTGGGAGAGAGGTAGATCCCTACTTAATGAGCCTCTTGTAACCACGAGAGGAGCACTGGCAGCTCGCTGCTGTGCAGCAGGTTACAAGGAGGCTTTGTAGAGCCAGTGCTGCTGAAGTACTTCCCTATTTTATATCGCCTACTGTGGGCATCTTTGAGCTGCTGATCTACCTGTTATTTCTCCCTCACACACTAAGCATGCCAGCTTGCCAAGCAAGGCAAGTCACTCTTACAGACTAGAGAATATTGCCTTCCTGCTGCTGTCCTAGCGTTCAGTGGAGCCTGCATTTGCAGAAGAATGATTGATGACAATAGAAACACATTTTCTTCGGGTTTCAAGGTCACGAGACAAGTCTAGCTGGCATGCAAATAGCTGAAGCCAAAGAAGGACCATTTCTATTTTGATGCACACACAGTAAGTGCTGGTCTCTGCAGCTGCAGCTCTATGACCAGGAGTTCCCAAACTGTGCATGCAGTGGGATCTCAGGCACATCTACCCAAACTGCATTCCCACACTGAGCTGCAGATTGACCCTCAGAGAGAGAATCAGATGACGTTTGTCTCCACTAGCTCCATGCTGCATTTTTAGTTTTCTCTCCTAAAAGAGTGCTTAGAAGTTTTTCTCTCCACACTCCCCTATCTTTGATTCAACACCATATTCAATTGCCCTGATTGTTACCTCTTGCACTTTTTGAAAATGCATCTCTGCTCAGTAGAAGGCTGAAAGGGTAAATAAAAGACATTGCCACCATGCTAGGAAAAGGCCTGCTGTACTCAATACCCTCACATGTGTCACTTGTTTGCATGTTGTCATTCGTGCTCTTGCTTGTACAGCACGGTGATTGAGCATTCCTCTAAGTAAATGTGTGCATATCCTCTTTACTGAGCCGTACACAGATGCACAAGGTCTCCTTGAGGACGTAAATTCATTTTCCTGTCTTTTTACCAGAGTGGCTGATTTCAGTGTCATTAGCTGATTCACACTGAAACTTCCTTGAGCCATTCATTGAGGCAAATGTCTAGGAAGGTGAAACTAATGTTACTCATTCCCATCTAGGCTGAACCAGTTCATTTCCTCAAGTCAGACATATTAAGAGCAGTAGTCTACTTCATAGTCAAGATTTTTAGAAAGAGGTGGCCGAGGGGCACTCAGCAAAATCAGCATTGATTTTTCAGCTTGGAACACATCCAGATCTCATGGGGCCAGAATAAAATAAATACAGGAATCAGGCCTAAAAGTTGTTAAAGGGAATAGTATGTAGAGGACTGTCAGTCAAAATTAGTTTAGGCAGGAAACGGGTTAGTAAGGAATAAAAGGCTGAAATAATTAACCTCGGTTAACATGGGTTTATGAGGGCAAATGACCCTGTCAAGTTAATGTAATACTAATTTTGGAAAAGTCCTAAGGTTGCTGCCACAAGGATTGCATCCTGCTCTGACTTCTGTGCTTGGGACCATGAGGAACTTCAATCATTGAAGTTTGGTACCAGATGAACAGATTGAATGGATTTAAAAGGAGTTGATTGACAAGTCATGATTTTGGGGAAAATCTTCAGCAGACAGGAAGATGCTGCTCATGGATATGCACACTCACTTGCAATTCTTAGATATCCTGAACACAGGAGCAAAGTTTCAATGAGAAACTTCCTCCTGCTTTTGTCTCCAGCCAGGCTGGAGTGTCATCTTGTGCAACTAAACCTGTCAGCCTGAAACATCCAGCTTGCTGTCTCTGCCAAAGAGGTTATAGTAAACTTGAAAACAACTGGAACATCTCCAGACTGCTGCTGTCCCAGCAGACCTCCCTCTGCTATTCATTTCTGGCAATTCTTAATAATTTATCTCTATGTCTTGGGTTTGATTAATACTAATTGACTGCCAAAAATGCAGCCAAGTGCCCAGTGCTCTCTACGTCCTCCTTAACGGGAACAGGATGTATAAAAAAAAATTGTTTCGCTGAGCTCCAGCCATGCCTCCACCTAAAACATCTGTCCCTCACAGTCTCTGCTCCATGGAGTGGGCAGAGTCACTGTACTCAGGATGCCAGGACCAGAGCATGGCAGCTATTGGCATTCATACATACCTGCAAACTGAATTCATAGTGAGATGAAACGCTTGTGTGCCTTATTCTCAAGCCTCATGTTGCTTAGCACCCTCAGTGCTCTCACAGTGACTTGGCCTTTGCCACCGCTTAGTTATTTTCCACAGCTGCCATCCACAAACAGTGATGTGAGGTCTCTAAAATGTCCTGAAGGTTCTGATTTTGGTCAAATTCAACCGGGCTCATTTGAAATTGCCCTATCTATGAAAAATACTATTTTTTTTTTTGCTGCAAACAGCTGGAACAAGTACAATTGAATTTATATAAGGACTGGGTTTGTTTTTGAACTGATGACTCATATTCTTGTCTATTTCTGATTAAATAGTATCCTTGTAAATGGCATACACGTTTTTTCATATTTAATTGTCCTGGCTGAAGGGATTTAATCTATGCACCAATTCAATAAAATGTTATCATCGACCAGCCACATGAAATGCAATCAGAGTACCATTGCACCTGTGGCTATGAGACATAGATGTGTCCTCCTGCTTTTGGGGGAAGGCATTGAAGATGGGAGTTGTTTTACTCAAAGAGAAAGAAGCAACTAAAAAAAAAAAAAATCAAACTGATGCTGCATTCACAGAGCCAGATGTCTTATACACAAACAAAAGTCACAAGCAGTGAAGGAGCGATCCCAGTACACTGTGATATTTAATTGATGCAAGTTTGATGTTCAAAAAATCAGCGGGCAATTCCCACATATACGTGTTCACCGACAGGAGGAAAAGCAGCTGGGGTGCTAATGGCATTATCCCAATCCTTCTGAAGGCAATGAAAGTTATTTTCAGGCCCATCTCTGGGAATTGCCTCATGTCAAAAAAACAAAGATTTTTAGGTTCTCAGGGCTGGATTTTTGGCTGTTTAATTCACACCAGTTGGGCCAGGTATCCAAAAGAGCTCAGCTCCTGCTAATGTAATTCTGATAGATTTTTTTCAAGTGCCCCTTTATTGGTATGCAACATGCTAAGAGGCACTGGAGATTTGGCAACAGTTTGTTGTTGAAGCCCATTAGGTTTAGAAGTTACACCATTCCTTGCAGGAAGGGCATTTTCTTTGGCTATGGCCAAAGTTCTATCTGTTCAGTCCCTGAGTCCCAAGTCCCTGAACAGGTTTTGAGCTGACCAGGCTGCTTGTACTGAGGAATCCCACTGCCCTCCTGATTGCCTGGGGGCACACCAGCATATTTGCAACATGGGATATAAATAAGTCGCCCACAGCCCATAGAAAAGCCTCCCACCACTCATTTCCAGTGTTTGTGGGAAACTCTCCAAGCCCATAGAAAGAAGACAGGCCATTGCCTCTGCATGAAAACAAGTGAGAGTTGCATTCCTCCCCAAAACATCTAGTGTACAAACGAGATCAGATTGTTCAGACTCCCATGTGGAGGGGCCCAGGATTTGCAATTGCAATGCATCAGGAGATAATGGTGAGTTAATATAGAACAATGGTAATGAACAATAAAAGATGTTTTATATAGTTTTATAATCATCATATGGAACCATTATTCCCAAATGTGCACATAAATCTGCCAAAGGAGGCAGCTCTACAGCACAGACACTTTTATATGTATTTAAAAAATGGGATAAAAGTCATATCAATCCTTGGCAGAGCTAATTTAGCATCACACAACATTTTTCATAATACCAGTACCATTAAACTAGATGCCCACTGCACCATCAGCCAGTGGCAGTTTATTGCAGGCTGAAGACAATGGCACATTGCCCAGACAGGGGCTTTGCAGGCAAGAATAAAGCATTTCTAGAGGGAAGTAGGGAACCCAAAATTTCCCTTTGTACCATGGAGCCTGCTGAAGAAAGCTAATGGAGGTTCAGACACTACAGATATTTTCAGTGTGGTCTGCATAAAGTCCTCATAAATCCAGGCAACTCTTAAGTAATGCACTTTAAACTGGGATGCAGCTCCAGGGGCAAAAGGAGAAGATACTGCAGAGGGACTTGTTCCCATCTAGTGAAGTGCTTGTGATACAATCCAGCACACATAGCAGGACTGACGATCACACATGCGTGGAGTAAGTCAGACCTGGAATGTTTTTCCCAGCCTAAGTTTTCAGAAATTACAATACCAGTGTTCAATATCCTAGAGCTGAGGGCTTGAGTTTCCCAAATTAGGCTGCAGAGAAGTAGTTGAAAATTTATTTGCCTACTTCAGAAAAACTGGACTTTCAGCTAACCACTGGCTCATCCACAAAGGTCTGAGATACGTAGGCTTTTTGCATACCTTAGTATTTTACATTTCTGTGTTTCACAAAGGCCATAATATCATCTATATGGAAAGTACTGAATCAATTTTCCCTTGTGTACATCTGAAAGTGAAGGTGGGCACAGCATAAATGGTGTGTACTGACACAAAGCATGGCATCAAATTTGCAAATGTTGCTGTGGATTTTACCCTTCCAAGTTATACCCTTCCTGACTGTCAGTGCAATCAGAACCATTAATCAACTTTTGCGGGCTCCCAGCTGAAAGTCAGAAATTACTTTCCAGAGAAAGTAATTTTCTGACTTTCCAGAGAAGTCCCTATTTTTTTCAGGATTATTTGCAAATATTGCTGTCTGTTGCTTAAACACACAGGTTACGTCTGACTAAATATTTTCACTCCTTGGTTTGTGACCTAAGACAGAAATCTGAGGCTATTTTAAGCAATGCTTTAACAGCTGTATGTATTCAATGAGCTGAGCAATCTTCAGAAGAGCGACAGAAAAGCAGAACTGGAAGAAACCAAGCCCAGCTTTAAAAGTGGAAAACAAAAAACAAAGTCCCTGCTAGTATTGCTGCAGGCAATCCAAAAGGCATGTCTGAGCTGCTTCTAATCATATCAGCCCTACTCCCCAGCAGGAGGTGAGGGAGGAAGCGTGACACTAGACTGACAAACATACCTTTTATTTCACATCAGCCAGACTACCATGCTGAGAGACGTGATTCAGTCTTCTCTTTAGGAAAACTCACTCTGGCCTTTTGGGAGCATCATTTTAGCAACCAATCAGTATGATCCCAATTAGAGAGAAGCCAAAGCCTGTGACGAGTCCCTCAACAAGGGTTGGATCCTGCATCACAGCCTGCAAACACTCTCTCCTCTACCATTGCTGTCCCTCCTGTCCAAAGTTGCCAGCCCATGTGTGCCACTTTGCCAAGCAATGTGTCCTGTGGCACAGCACAGGTGGGAAGGATGTGACCTCAGTGTTTCATGGAGCAAAAGGAGACTGTGGAGAAGGGTCACAGACCTGTGCACTCCCAGGTCTGCTTACGGTAAGCGGTTATATGCAATTGTGAATACATCAAAAATAATTTTAATTTGAACCAGACAAATTTGCAGTGGCTCAGCAAGTGAGAGCATGCAGGAGCCAAATGGCCCAAGTCCAGATTGAGAGAGACCACGTGTTGCATCGAGATGTCTGAGCTACCATGGTACCCTGCAGCTGGAAAGGACACTTTCCAGTAAGAGACACCTTGCTGTGACTTTTAATCACTGCGTACACGAGCTACCTCACTTTTACAAGACAAAAGGGCGCTGCGTAGAGATGGACTAAGTTGACTGCTTGATCATTTAATTGCCCTTGTTTAATTGTTTTACTGTTTAAATCACACAGGTATTGATTTCTCAGAAAGACCTTCCAGACCTTTCACTGGGCTCTATCTCAAAGTGAACTAATAAGTGTTGAGGAATGAAGTCTGCAATATAAATAATAATGAAAGCAAAGTATCACCCATGGACTACATTAAAGAATGTAGGTAAAACAGGAATATAGCCATAAAAACACCAGTGAAGAGGACAAGCTGTCAATTGATTTTCCTCAGAGTAAACAGAGTAAATTTTAGGGGGTTTCTTCAATGGCTCAACTCCAAATGTCAGAATCTCAATTTTTGTTCAAAATAAAAATCTCAGTACTGTGGAAATGAAAAATATAAGAAGATGCCATCAAAATTCAGACACAAATAAAAAAAATAATAAAAAAGAATAAGCAAAATTAAAATAAGGCATCCAAAGACAATTATTCCAAAAAACAAAGATTGCTATGCCAAAGCTATGATTTTTCACTCCATTCCTGAGCACTTGAGATCAGCAGTGTGAGAACATAATTATAAAGGAAACCCAGTACCTTTGAAGTTCATCACTTACTAAAGAAGCCAAAGTCCAAACAAATTTAGCAAAATGGATGAGAAGGGGCAAGATTTTGAGAGCACAGCAGTGAAATGGCAATAAATCCTTTCTTTGTGTTATGTTGTAAAGATTCTTAGTACTATTGAAAATAACTTTATTTCACCAAAGGACTCAGTGACAGAATTATTGCATGCCAACCTAAATTACAGCCTGTCAACAGAAGCAAAAGCCTTAAGACAGGAAAAGATGTTATTGCAACCTGTGGCAGTGGGAAGTAGCCAAGATGGTTTAATACAAAAACATAGGTGGTGCCCTGCACCCTTCTAGTAAAAATCAGTGGGACTGAAGTTTAGTGATCTGCCCAGAAAGCAACAGAAATGGCAACACTTATCAGCACTGTGGTTTCTAATGAATGCTGCTAACACCATGGATGGCAGGTCTTCAGCACACTTAGTCCAGCAGAGCTTTGCAGTCTTTTGTCCGAACGGCTGCCTGTCTCTGTCGGACACGCGTAGGGTGGTCCGCAGACAGCCTGCAGCGAACAGATGAGTCTGGACTCTTCTTTTGATCTTTTTCTCAGGTTGTTTATTTTATCTTATCTAAAAAGTTTTTCTTCTGCCCAGCTGAGATCCGACCAGCAAGGCAGCCACACGCAAACTCCCCGCCCCTGGGGTGGTAGAACATTCTTATACTGATAATTACGTATATTATATTTATAATTTTTCACCAATTCCCATCACCTTTGTTGAACAGTGCACCTTTAGCATAAGCCAATCCAAAGTGCATACATCACACAGAAGATGGATGACAAGAAGAAGAACCACGAGGTCGGGCCTAAATCCTCCATCTTGCCTCCATCATACCCCCTTGTACCAGAATCCTAAAACCTATGTTCTAGTCTAAAAAAGCATTTGTCCTTCACCATTTACACCTCAGAAACCTGTGAATCTTCATGTTGAGATAGTATGACTCTCGAAGGGTCAAAATCAAGCCACCAGGTACTTTTGGCTACATTCCAGGACTTCTGAGTCCCCCAGGGGCTCTCCCTGGGACTCAGAGCATCCGAGGTGATGCACTGAGTTCCCACAGTCTTTGTGAGGGATACAACAGGAAGAGGATTGTGCAAGGCCATGATACAAGCCTTAAACATTTTACTCACAGAGTTATGCAATTTTTGAAAAATACTAACTCTCAGCCGAAAGCCAGTTTGCTTTTAAGGTGCCAGTTCTCCTTAGGGCAAAGCAATATTTGAAAATATTAAATGAATGACAACTGAGAGTTTAAAAACAGGGAGAAATATTTTTGAAAATGAAGTTTTTGGCTTTGCAGTTGTTGGGTTTTTCTGTGCTTTCTCATCTCCCCATTTTGAGATAAGAACCTCCGAATTTTTCTTTTTAATGTGAAAACAGTGTATATTGGAGCATATTTCCCTCAGCAGAACTCATTCTCTGCATAACTGTGTAACATTCCAGCTCTTTGGCTAGGCAGACCCACAACTGAGAAGCAAGCAGTGGTATTTATGCAAGGTCATAGACCCATTTGATGGAAATTGATGTTATGGTTCCCCAGGTTGCCACACATTTGTGGGGAAAATCACTTTCACCTGGATCTGAACTAACTCCCAGGTGACTTCAAGCAGGAACTAGAAGACCCCTAAATGCTTTGTGGATTAGTGTTTTACCACCTCTGTAAAAGAGGTGCCTGTCAGTTTGGCAGGGTGGGAGACTCAAATATAAGTGCAACAGGGAGCTGTATTGATACCTTAGAGCAAATCAGTCCCTCCTACTTCTGTTACTACTGATAGCCCAGGCAAGCCCAGAAATTTAACTCATGTCACAGGGAAAATTAATCAGCTTGAGTTCAGTGTTGCCTTCTCCATTTGCACGTGGGACAGCCACAGTGCTAAGAATCCGTAATAAGCCCAGAAAATAATCCTTATTTTTCTGTTCTGAGCTAGGTATGCAAGGCAAGCAGGTAGGTAGTGAAGACATAGTGTCCATGATGGGACAAGGATAGGACCAACAGGATAGACCTGCTGTCTAAAGAGAACCATCACGGGAAGTAGAAAGTAGGAGACCTGTTACAGAATTAAGTCTCATGCAAACTTTAAAATTTCAATATATACTCCTCTTTCTTTAATTCCTGTTGAAAATGATGCATTTAGAGCATTTGGAATAATTGTATCAACACAGAAATTCCTTATAAGTAGCAACTGTTGTTGCAAAGGTTAAAAAATCAGGGTGGCTGGTTATTACTGACATTTAAAACACTGTTTATTTTAAAAGGATGTATTTTTCCATAGACATTTGAGTAAGGACTGAGTGCAAAATACTCTCAACATACCTGTCCACGAGCTGGCACCTTTCAGCCCTCCTTGCTTCATATAGCAAGATGTGAACAAGCAATTCAAAGACCTCTTCCACTTGTCTTCCAGTACTTTTTTCCAGGTGTCTAAGCATCTTCCATCATTACAGGTGGGAAATGATTGCATCCATGATAATTAGAATCCACTTGTTGTTGTTATTATTATTATTATTACCAATTGCTATAATCAACACAAATCGGAAGCTTTCCTTCCTGGCGCTCCGCCGCAGCTTTGCTAAGGAAATGTGCAACACTCAGCACCTCCTGCAGCACCTCAACCACAAAGGCAGACTGCTAAGGCCCCTGGCACAATGTTCTACTGCTGACCTGCTCACAGACACATCCCAGGTACTTAGTGCTGCTAAGTTGTTGTTTTAGGTGTGTCCACACCTGACAATTTCAAGTGATCCATATATAATCATTGGAAAAAATTTGGAGATACACAAGGAGCTGTGCTTTTGGTTTCATCTTGGTAATACGAAAAGGAAGCTCGTGGCATAAAGGAAACGACCAAGGAAATTACATTCAGGAAGAATAAAAGTTGTTGAAGCAAAGATTTAGTTGTATTTGAGCACAAAGAATAAACTGAAAAAGGTGAATTAGGAGAACCATGATAGATACATGTTTATGCACAGATGTGAGGGGCTGGATATGTTTATTCTTGTATTTATTTGCAATTGTTGTCTCCAATGGAAATAAAAGGATGCAGTACAATTCATGAAACTTGAACTGATTTAGCAGAAATTAGATTAAATAGACTAGAAAATATAAATAGGTACTAATTTAAGACTACAACAAATCCAGCAGGTAAAGATTCAATATAATACTCAAAAGACTGCAAATACTTAACAGAAGAGTGAAACAATATAGATATACATTTTATCTATATTCTAATACATTGTATTCTATATCTGTGTATTTATAGAGCTGAAATAGCGTTAAATGAGAGCCAAACTTCATTAGGATATTCTATGTAGTAAACCTCAAAAAGCTGGATCCTAAAAGATTCTTAACTGTTCTGTCTTTAGAAATTAAACAGCAAAGGTAACAGAAATATTTGAGGCTGTAACATTCCTCCTGCATCCTTCTCCTTTAGCTCCTGAAAACAAAAGAATTCATTTTATGGGACTTCAGCCACAATAGTAATGAAATGACTAATACTCTTCCCAAATAATAGCTCTCTTTCCCACATTTCTCCACTGAAAGCTATCTGTATCAAAAATAAAGACTCCCAGACAGAGCCATTAGGAAAGCCATTTAAATTTTTAAAATCTGATCTTTTGGCACTTCACTGTCCACTCAAATTTTATTCATCCATCCATAATTTTAAGACTTGTCCACATAATGTGTCTCACGTTCGGACCCTGACAGACTGAGGGACATGCCTGAAAGCGAAGCATCAGTGGTGCAGGTGGTCCTTTGTAGGTAGCAACGGCTGTGTCTTGACTGCTAATTTCAATTTTACAGCCTGCAACTGAATCCCAGAACAGTCCTGTTTTCTTTTCTCTTTGGTAAGAAGGAAAACCACACATGTTCCTGCTAGAAGCAAGCCAGGCAGTGCAGAGTGTGCAGCGGGTACCTGGCAGTGAGGCGACTGAGCTAACACATGAGAGACAACTTTTATGCTCTTTTGGAGTGAGTGAGGATTGTGCCAAGCCCTAATGTTCCATACAAAGGAAATGAAATCACTCAACATATTTTACAGCTCAGGGAAAAATGTTGCTTCATTTTTCCTCAAATGAGGTGTTTAGCTGGACATTTTTAGATTTATTACCATGTCAAGCCCAAGAGAGCCACCAGTTTAACTCTCAATACAGACAAAACGCTGTTTGGAAGGACAGAGAGAAGTGCACACATTTGAAGTAGGCAAGAATATTTTAAAAATGCATTAACAACTCCAATAGACTTGAGCCAGTAAAGGACATTAGGAGAATGCAATTGTCTTGGTAGTTTGAAGGGAGACACTAGATCAGAAAACATCATTCCAGTTTAGAAACCTACATATAGTCATGTGTAGGAAGGCTAATATATGGAGAAGAGAATCATGCTACAGCTCCTGCTTCTTGCCTGAGAGCAAGCAAAAGTGTTTGGGGCCCGATGCAATTTGGACTCCACATGGTGTTTTCAAAGGTTGCTTGGGCTCTGTATTTAATAGGATTTAAATCCCCAAGTGCACTGCAATTCCTTAGCTGTGCTAGGATCAGTTATGTTCTAAATGCTTCAAGGTCAGAGTCCAATATCAATAACTCCTGCTGAGCAGCCCCTTACACCACCATTTCTACGAATTTCACTGCAATCATTCACAGAGTAATATCTAATACACAAAACTGTATCCTGCTTACCTCCTTATCCATCTGAAGGGTAAGGGAAGAAGAGAAAGAGAGTTTACTACAATCATAGAATCATTAGGGGTAAAAATTACCTCTAATATTGAGTCCAACCATTAACTCAGCACTGCCACGGTCATCACTAAACCACGGCCCTAAGTGCCACATCTGCATGTCTTTTAAATACCTCCAGAGATGGTGATTCTACTGCTTCCCTGGGCAGCCTTTTCCAATGCCTGACCACCCTTTCCTTGAAGAAATGTTTCCTAATATCCAATCTAAACTTACACAGGTGGAACTTGAGGTAATTTCCTCTCATTTTGTCACTTTTTACCCAGGAGAAGATATTGACCCCTACATGGCTACATCTTTTTTTCAGGTGGTTGTAGAGAGCAATAAGGTCACTCCTTTTCTCCAGGCTAAACAACCCCAGCTCCCTCAGCCAATCCTCACAGGACTTGTGCCCAAAATGCTCCACCAGCTCTGTTGCTCTTCTCTGGACACACTCCAGCACCTCAATGTCTTTCTTGTAGTGAGCAGCCCAGAACTAAATACAGGATTTGAGGTGTGTCCTCACCAGCGCCATGTACAAGGGGACAATCACTGTCCCAATCCTGCTGGCCCCACACTGTTTTTGACAGGAGCCAGGACACAGTTGCCCATGGATGCATTGCCATATGGGCACACTGCTGGCTCATGTTCAGATAGCAGTCAACCACCACCTCCAAGTCCTTTTCTGCCAGGCAGCTTTCCAGCCACTATTTCCTTAGCCTGTAGCAATGCCTGGGGTTGTTGTGACCCAGGTGCAGGACGCAGCCCTTTGCCTTGTTGAACCTCATACAATTGGTCTCAGCCCATGGATCCAGCCTGTCCAGATCCCTCTGCAGAGCCTTCCTAGCCTCCAGCAGATCAACACTCCCCACCAACCTGGTGTTGTCTGCAAACTGACTGAGAGTGCATTCAATCCCCTTGTCCCAATCATTGATAAAGATTTTAAGCAGGGCTGACCCCAAAAATGAGCCCTGGGGAACCCCAGTAGTGACTATCTGCCAGCTGGATGTAAATCCATCCACCAACACCCTCTGTGCTCAGCCACCCAGCCAGCTTTTTCACCCAGTGAACAATGCACCTTTCCAAGCCAAGACCAGACAGTTTCTTCAGGAGAATGCCAGGGGAAACAGTGTCAAAGGCTTTGCTGAAGTCTAGGCAGACAACATTCATAGCTTTTCCCTCATCCACCAAATGGGTAACTTTGCCATAGAAGCAGATCAAGTTGGTCAAGCAGGACCTGCCTCTCCCATGCTGGCTGGGCCTGATCCCCTGGTTGTCCTATTGATGCTGTCTGATGGCACTCCAGATGATCTTCTCCATAATACCAATATACAATGTAATATCTCTTGAGTGAATTTACATAAAGTGTCCCATAATACACTTTTACTATCCCCTATAGCATCAGTGATTGCTGTCAAGCCCCTCTATTACCATAGTAACAATGGGATACAGTAGAGGGCTATGCTGCATGAAAAAAAGAAATGAAACAATAAGCTTTAGCTGAAAATTAGAATGTGGATGGCCTGATTTAATGCTTAAGGGCACAAAAGGAGGAGTTGCTGTACTGCTGGGCAAGCAGGAGCAAAGGAGCCAAAAGAACCCTGACCAGAGAGCACAAAGGACAATCTCAATCCCACTTACCCAGTGGATCTGTGAGCCAGTTTCTGCCTTAAGAACAAATAATCAGCAGCAAAAGCCTCCAGTGCTTTGCAGACTGGTGATACAAAACCCACAGCAGCTCTTGTGCTAATGCAGAGCATCAATGTGTTCTGTGCTTACTGGGCTAATATTTATTTGTGCATAAACAGATGCCAGGTCTGAAATGCTCATGGTGTGGCATTTAATTCAAGAAGCAACGGGAATGACCCTGCTTTTATGAACAGCTGTAAAATCATGCTGGTGTGGGACTCAGGTGCTTTGCACCCCCTGAAGTGTTTTGCAAAAGGCTCGGAGAGCAGATGCTGGGCTGCTAACCAAACCAAAAAGCAAATAACACCGAGCATGGGGAGGGGGCAAACAGGACTAATGAAACCCTACAAATGTGCTTGATGGTTTCCACAGCCAGGGCATCCTTCTGACTGACAAATAATTCATTTTTTACCAGCTCCTGTTGCCTAAAGATAAGTCTCTTGGTTGTTTTCAGTGAAACCTACATAAAGCAAAGTATTTTCAAACAGGAAACCAGATGTGATGGGGCCTGACCCAGCCTGTGATAGGGACACAGGGGTTAATTATGATTGATGGCATATCACTCTTCATAAAGGACCCACTTGCCACATCAGGTGTTTTTACTGTCATTTATGAAGGGATGCTGGAGATGCCAGCAAGCAATGTCTGGGGTCAAGGAGAAAGGGACAGCGGTATGAAATGGCCAATTAAGTTTTCCCTGCTTGCCAGGAGGAGGAAACAAAAATACACATTAGGCAAAAGTCACAGAGTGATATTTTTTGTTGTGTTTTCATGCTGTCTGTAGTCCCACAGCGCTGCTCTTATTGAGGAAGACCAAGATGAGGAGGTGGCTGCCAGGTTAAACTGTAGCTCATCATGGATGAAGTTGGGAAGGGTACACAGAGCCACGTGTCTGCTGCACACTGCTGAGGAACACATGACTACAACCACTGCTGTAAAACCATTTCAGACATGACTTTGCCACACAATTAACATTGCTTCTCTAGGGGCTGCATGCTACTCATCTGTTTCCTAATGCATCTTTGTAAGGGAAAATTCTAGGAAGTTCCAGTATATGGGAATTAGTGTGAAAACCCGCTTGGGTCCTTGGGATTTTTGTCACTTCTATCCAGTAATGGATATATGTGGTATACACAAACATATGCAGAGAAACAAGCCAACACTTGAACACAGTGTAAGGTGTAATAAAGGCCTGGACTTAGTATTTCACAAAACAAAGAAAAGAAGATGCAAGCCTTTCATGCTTAAAATATGCTCACTGCTACATGGTGTGCTTCATCTGTCTTCTTTTGCATATTAATCCCTTCTACAGCAGCTTTCATACAAGACACATCGAAGACACTGACATAAGCTAGTGCTGCTGTGCTGGAACCTGGTAAAAATATGAGCAAGAAGTGAGCTGGGAGGAAGGATGAGGCGCTGTTCTCCGCTTTAACTATTCATGGTTTGTGTAGCACTTCCGAACTGGGTATGACTTCGCATATGACAGCCATAGCCATCGTCTTCTGTGAGTAGCAAAAATGGATCAATGTTAAATGAACTATTGTCCTGCACTTTATCTATTTTATGGGCTAGAACAACTTATTGTATTTTAATGAAAAATCAAGATAATAAAGCTCATAAATTCATAAAGGGAATAGGATCTGCTGAGCCTCGTATTGAACAAGCTGTGTAATTTCATGTGTGGGGTTATTTATCCTCCTGTTCAAGTAATCTTTTTTTTCCTTTCTTTCTGCTATTTAAACTAATTAGAGCCATTTCAGGGAAGGAACAAGGTAAAAAGGAGGAGTCCTAAATTTGTTTGTGGCTCTGAGCTCAGTTCCAGGACAAAAGCAGCTATCAGACAGTCCAGAAAGTTTTTGCAAACTATTTTGAAGTTTTTTGCCTGCTATTAAGGATAAAAAGAGCACAGCTGGAGAGCACCTTTCACTGTCTCCTACATGTCCTCAATTTGAATAAACCAGCTCACCATAGCAAATTCCATGTCCAGCAGTATGTGTGTGCAGAGCTGCTAAGGAGGCAGATTTGAGAGTGTCAGATTTGAATGGCACGTGCATTTGCACATACTCAGAGTCCTCAGAGTAGGTAGATCCTCAGAGTGTTCACCCAGATGAGAGGGGGGGAACACTCTGGGGAGAGCCTGATGCCTGCACTGCAGGGAAACAGGGTGGTGCTGGATGGGTCCTGTCTCAAAGTGTGGCTTGTCCAACTAACTTTTCAAGACTTTTTTATCCTAAGCTTGCAGCTCTGACATTTCTTCACAGAGAAACAATAAATTTTGAAACGAGGGATCATTTCTAGCAGATCATCTGTATCTCTGTGTGTGTGTGTGTGTGTGTGTGTGTAAAAATAAACAACTTCTACATTAGTTGCAGAGAAGTGAACAAATTAATTACCTGCTGTTTTCAGCCAGTCATGAATAATTCAAATTCCCCTGTGTCGGTGGATCTAATTAGTAATCATCCAAACTATTCTTAAATTATCTAGTTTGGAGTTACTTGCATAGCAACG
Organism: Urocynchramus pylzowi; assembly: GCA_013397555.1. NCBI lineage: Eukaryota > Metazoa > Chordata > Aves > Passeriformes > Fringillidae > Urocynchramus > Urocynchramus pylzowi. Next base: position 631,520 of record VZRH01006242.1, read on the forward strand.
ACATTCATTTCCGATAGTATTATTAATCCATTTGCCAGTGTGAGATTGCCAGGGCAGAGGCAGTGGGAAGCCATACCATCAGTTAATGTTATTAATGTTTCTTTAACAATTAACCTATGTGGTGCTCAGGGACAAACAGCATATGTCATGTAGAGATATTTTTAAAGCTCTGTGGATACGTGCCACACGTCCCGCTGATTCGGCCACCTTGAAACGCAAGGAGCTGTCATTAGCGAAGGCTTGACCCTGGATGTGCAAATTGCATAGGAGCCAAGAGAAAATATGAAATAATAGAGTTACCAAGATAGCTTAGAAACAGCTGAGGTATGACTCACTTCAAAAAGTGACTTTGCAAATGCAAGGAGGATCGTTGGAGCACTTATCACCATTTCCCACTTAAGTAATAAAGATCTGTAATTTGTTTTCCGTGATGCTAACGTTAAGATTCCCAAATGCAACCCATCTCTGAAGCCCACACAAGAGGTCCTTTCCTACTTTGTGTATCCTGTGAGTCTACAACGAGTTCTTTTGAAAAGGAAAATGGCAGTTCAGTGTACTCCAAAAGATGGCACAGCTGAGTGGTCAGGAAACTGCATTTTTTTATTTAGTATAATTCAGTATATAATGGGTGTATCGTGAGCTTTCCCTGTCCACCAGGTATTCATAGTAAAACACCTGCTCCAGGATTGATCTATAACTGTGCAAGGTCAGGGTGAGACCTTTGTTTAAGGCAAATAATCCCACAACTATTGCTGTGGGAGTTTCATATCTTACTTAGAAACATCTGGCCCTGGTGCTTCTTACAGATGCGATACTGGGTTAGAGGAAGCTTAGATCACATGAAAACATGTTCCCAAATTTGATTATTTTTAAAGGGCCCTTTAAATTTACTGATCCAACATTCCCTTCCGATATCCTAGCAGAGAGGCAGTGCCTGCTTGCAAAAAGGTAACAATTAGTTCCACATGAGCAGCATGTGGGCCCCTGGGTATCTGATTGTCTCAGCCCAATTCCCTGGACAAACCAATTAAAGAGCAGGAGGGTTGTGCTCGGGGCAGCTCCCAGCCCTACCTCTGTCCAGGGTGCAGCACTGGCACCTAAGGAAGCCACCCTGACACACTGGCTGTCAATAGAAGCAACTCACTCCTACACATTTAATACTTTCTACATAATGTTAAAGGGACCTAGCTCATTTAGAAACAAAATCTTGCTTTCTCAGTCACTTTGGGGCTTCACTGGAAACTGATATTTGCAAGCATAATACAAAAAAATACTTTTAAAGCCACTAAAACCTAATATTTAAAAGACAAAGGAGAATTTAATTTCTGCCAGCCCAGGAAAATCAAAGAGACCTGTCATTATTTAGAATTGTTTTCTGATTAGCGCAACATGTTGTGCTAGAGCTGTCCATGTGGAAAAGTTCTGGATGATAAAATAGTATGGGAGAGAGCACAACACATTTTTTATTAAATAAAAAAGTAAACACACCGATGCCACTGAAGGAAAAGAATAAAGTTGTAAACATATTTCCCAGACTTCAGCTAACAGCAGGAGTTTACAGTTTTTCTGCAGTGGCCAAGTATAATAAATTTGATCTGTTGACTATATAGATCCATAAAATAGCTTACGCAGAGTTATATTATTGCCAGTTGGATCAGAAACAGAATTCTTCTGCAGCAAAGTGGCCTTATAAGCATCCTTTTTCCATTACACATCATGGCAACTGCAGGGTAAATGAGGTCCAGGTTTCCTCAGAATTTGGCACTTTGGGTCATTCTGCATTTTAACAGTGCTCAAGGACCAAGTATAGGAAGATGGGTGAGCTGAAAAGGACTCAAAAATCCTTAGAAATTCTTCTTCTCACAGTAAATGCAGATTGTAGCCCTTCTGTGGGCATTGCACTTGCCCTGCCAGAGGAAACTGGTTTGTAAGGTACTTTAAAGATAAGTATAATTTTTTTTTTTTTTTTTTTTTTTTTGGGCAGGAGAGGCAATGGGAGCTGCCCAGAGCTGCTCTCTCTGACTCCAGGAAGACAAAAGGGCAGAGAAGTGCAGGTGGAAAGAGTTTAGTCCACCATTAGCACCAGTGTTCAAAACTAGCAGTGGTGTTTAGCCTCCAAGTCTCTGTCCTCAGCCTGAACCAAATGTTCTCTTCAGAACTGTGTCCTTCAGACAAACCCCACCAGACCAGGCTTTCAGCATTGTTACTCCTTGTCATCAATTCAGGTCTACTATCTGGGACAAAGTAATTAACACCCAAAGAGAAATCTTTAAAAAGTCTCAGTTAAAAACCTCATTAGCATCCAAACTTTGATGGTATATGGTTCATAATCTTGATCCAGGAATCTAGATCTGCAGATGGAAACTCAAATGAGTGGGGAATCAAGGAGCCTTTTTTATAAAATCTCAGTAAAAGGGATGTTGGGCACAGAAAAGGAGAGCTACCTTCCCTCAGGACTACAAATCCATCCCTATGATGGATCCTATCTCCATTGCACATGTAAGATTAAAAGACCTGCAGAAGGCAAATGCAGGACAAGAAACTGAACCCAAAGCTCCAAAATGGCTGGCTAATGCCCTAACCACTGGAGTAGCCAGCACATTACTGCACACCTCTTTTCCCCAGCATTAGTCTCAGTGTGACTAAAGAAAATCAGTGTATAAAATATGCAAAAATGTAATTCATTATTTCACAACGCAGTGTACACAAAATCCTCCCCAACGCACCAGCATTTAGTTTGAAATATGCCAAGGTTAATAGCTATAATGTAAAATCGTTATCTGCAGCAGAGTATTAATTAGAGGCCTCATGCACAATGCATTAACAATTTGCATGCAAAGAGCACTGCAGTGGTTCTCTGCAGGAGGCTGGGAGCACATTATAGCCCTCAGAGAGCTGGAAGACTTCAGGGAAAGCCTCGCACTGAGCTCTCTTGCAGCCCAAAGCAGGGCTTTAGGACAGTGCCAGACACTTCTCCCCTGCTCTTTGCAGTTGTCCTCTCTGCATTTCTGCTTGGACAAAATTAATTAATTTGCACTTCTCTAGGTGCAGAGGAGCCCTGCAGGCACTGAGGGTGTATCTCAGCATGGGCCACCACAGGTGGCTTTCTTCCAAATTGTGCCAGAGCTCCCTGGTATGAAACTGTTTTGGCCTGCAAGTGCTGTATATTTTTTGGAAGAGTGTTATTTTGATGCAGAAAAGGTCTGATTTGTTTAATGCTACTATTAACAGTCAGCCAGTCCTGAAGCCCCTCAGGCCAGTAATTCAGCAGAAGCCACTTCCACAAGTCTGAAAGACAAAAGCCAAAATTTCTGCCATTTTTGTGAATTTTATAACTTTGGAGGGCCTCACTCTCCCATGCACAACACTTGAATACTCAGCCTTGCAGGACAGCTCTAGGACAAAGCATCAAAACTCTCACCAGGGACACAAAACTTGTTCAGCTGCAGGAAAGGAGCACATTCCTCCTTGCAAATATTCAGAGAGCACATGGGTTTCCATCCTTCTCTTTCCTCTACTGATTAACCATAGTATCAGATATTTTTTTTTCTCATCTGTATCTTTCCTTTTGTTTTTCTGTAGAGGTTACTGGTTTGGTTCTTGGAGGCTATTTTCCTTCAAAAGTCAACATAATCAAAAATATTTTTCCAAACAAAGTCTTGTTTTCCACACAAAGTCTTGGTGAGATCACAAAACCTCAAGTAAAGATGCTTGATGGGACTTTGAGAGCTGCCATGCACACCCTTTCCCCCCAAGGCAAGCTGGTCTTGATTCAAATGGCTGATACAGACCCTCATGCAGAAGAACACACACCCCTACAAAAGACCTTTGACCTCATGGACTTTGCATCAGACTGGCAAAGAAACCTGGGAAAGGTGCTTCTTCAGGAGAAAAAACCCTTCCTTATTTTTCATCCTGGAGAAGAAATTGAGATTTCTTATCTCAGACAGCTTTCATCTGAAATGAAGAAGGTGCTGTCCCAGCAATTTGCACTTATTTTTTGCTATCTTTCAGCTAAAATACTACAGCTGGGACAGACTCATGATTTGGCTGTGGCGTATCTGAGTCTTTTATTAGTGTGATGTGTTGCCATGCCAGTAGTTAAGATATCAGTCTTTTTACAAAGACTGTTATCTTGCTGCTGAACTCCAGATATGGCTGTGTGACTTGCAAATTTCTGGGTATAGTCCATGACACAAAACTTCTCTAGAAAATTCCTCTTCTAATCAGGCCTGGATTTGATACAAAAAGGACAAAGCCATTTTCTTCTGGCATTTTTAGGCTAACTTACGAGAGAGCTCACTCATGCTTACAGCATGTGCCAGGATGTTTGCAAATGGTGTTGGCAAAGTTCAATGACTCTAAGGTTTCCTCAATGCCAGGAGTGAGCTGTCCATGAGTTTTAAGATGGATCTTGACAGCCATATAAACAGGATTGTGCAACACGGCTGTAAGCAGTCAGGGGAGATAAATCATGACCACCCCTCAGCCCTGTTCCCCAAGGAGATTAAGTTTTTATCAGAGCACTAGGAAGATAACGCCAAATGTCAGGTGTATTGTGCTCCTGGCAGGTGCTAAAAGATATTCAATCAAATTCTTTCCCCCTGCTTTTATTCTTCAGTAAAGCTTCCTCTTGGGCTCCTTTTGGAGCTCCTTTTCCTCCCCAACCAAAACCTGCAGGAGAGCAAGTATTGGTGAGGCTTTGGCCAGGGCTCAAATGGCTGTGGGCTGACTCCAGCCTGGGAGGACTGATGAGAAAGCAGGAAAAATAAATCTCTGCATGTAGATGCTGTCTAGCTCCTCACCTGCTAAGGGATGCCTCTTTAGGGCCATTTTGGCTTTTAAAGGATTTGTTTTATTTTTCTTTAAATAACAAACGTACAGTTGTTCTGTGTTTCAAATTACTCCCATTCACTTTTCTTTCACATTTTTTTCTCTTGTTTCCAGCTTATTTAGCTCAGGGAAAGCATCTGACATGCAGCAAAGCCATCAGTCAATGGCCTCATACGCTTGAACCCCATGAAAAGGAAAGTTGTGACTCAGTAACAAAATCCACTCAGTGACAAAACCCTGCCCCTGTCCCTCTTTAGGCCGTGACTCCCCGCTGTACTCTTTTTCACCTTGCATTAGTCAGCATTCTCAGACTTCAAAGCGGTATCTTTGATCCCCTTGACCTTTTCCTGCCATATGCTTCTGTCACCATTCAAACATGAGGCACAAGATGAAAGGTGTGGAGATGAAAGAGCAGGAGACAGAGCTGGGTCCCTAAGCAAAGGTGGGACACGGCAGAAAAACCAGCCCACAGCCACTGGCACAGGCACCGGCAGAAAGCACAACTCGCTCTCGGCAAGAAGCCACTCGGTTGCAAGCAGTTTTTAAAAGTGAAGGGGAGGGATGCAAGAAGCAGAGCTCTGCCAGCTGATGCTGCCCTGCTCTGACCCAGAGGGTGAATCTGCAGGAAGAGCAAAGTGCCACAACACCCTCACAGACACAAAGACAGATCCTTAAAAACTCTATACCCATGGGCCCTGATGAAGTCCACAAGTGTCACACAATTCCCACAAACTAAAGGCTCTTGCAAGCACACCATTTCTAGAGCCTCTAAAGGAAAGTTCCTTCCAAAATTCCCAAAACAGTAACAGGAAAATTCAAAAAAATGCAATCCAGGTCCCTGGAGCACACATAATACTTTTTTGGACAAAAGCTGCCAGTAACAGGAGCCTCAAATGGAGTTTCACATCTAAATAACAGGCCTTCCCTTCCCTTCAACGTATTTAGTCACTGCTGAGACCTCTGCATAATTTTGTGAAATCAGGCATCATGATGAATTGCCTGAATACACTCATTTTAATACTAAGAATCTATTCACTATGCCAAATTCTGCTCTCATTTCTACCAGGGTTGCTTGAAATAATGAAGTCACCTTTTTTATCTGGGTAAGTTCAGGATTGTCTGGCAGATCTTTTTGAATAACAGATATTCAAGTATTTTTCAGCATCTCTTTTTTTCAGAAACAGGATTTTTTCTTTAGCATTTAAGTATCCAAAATATAGATTTTTTTTTTTTTAAATGACCTGGGATTTTCTTGCAAATTGCATTTGTAGTGTCAGGCTTTTGTCTGCACAAAACTATTTTGATAATTCCTTTTGGTCACAGAAGTATTTTGATGACAACAATATTTTGAGATAATAATTTGAATGATGTTATTAAAAAAAAAGCTTCTTCAGAGTCTTACAATTTCCTGACAAATTTGGGCAAACTTGGGCAAACTAACTATTTTAAATGCTGCAGCTTGCTTTAAAATACTTCCCCTCTCCAGTCTGTGCTTAGATGTCTTATTACATCCCTGACCTAAGATCACAACAAAGACAAAACTTCAGATTTTCTATGCTTCACAAGAAAAAAGAAATGAGAGGACAGCAATTCTGGCAAGTCCTGAAGGACAGAACAATTGGATTCAATATTGTGACCCCAATGGCTATTTGATTCTGTGAATATCTGTGTGGCCAAAACCCACTGCAAAGGCATTCCAGATTTACATACTTATTTTGTAGGGGGGAATTGAGAGTATCACCTTTTTTATTTCTATGTGTGGATTCTTACATTAAACACATGAAAAACACCCCAGCATACTCAAAAAGGGCCTGTGAAGCTGAAGAATTGCGAGAAGTGCCTTTCTGGAAGGAACTGATCCATAAGAGCAACCCTCTACACTCTGTCCAAGCTTTGTAAAACTACCTGGGTCAGTGATAATTATCATCAAGGTAAATTATATTCACTGTCATGTCATATCACAATTAACCAAGCAACCATAATCATCATCTATCTTGCAAAGCCTCTGAGTCAGCAGTTTGCTGTTGAGAGATAAGACAGATGCCCACACAGCTGTGAGAAATGTCCTATTTCCTGGCTACACACAATCCATTTCAAAGGCAATAAATGCCCAGCAGTGTGCTAGTCTGCTCTCTGCCACAACCCTTCTCTTCCTGCCACCTGACTATCACAGGCACTCTGCCTTTCTCCTGGCAGCAGCCTCCTTTATCCACTTGTCCATCATATCTCCAGGTGTGGGCATGCAGTAGGACATACAGAATGCCTGTCTGCACTTGGAGAAACCAAGAACCAGCGGATAAATGTACCCCTCTCAGGTGTGCCCATTGGGATTAATCAGCAAAAGCAATAGATGGCAAAGAAGAAGAGTCTCTGGTGCATAAAAAGCACCCTTAGCACTAGAGGGTGCCTTCCTTATTCAGTGCAGGTCCACTTACACCTCCATGAGCCCAAAGTCTCTAAATACACCAGATTTCCTTCAGTGTATTCTTGTACCTCTCTCTACCTTGGCTGCATCTGGCTTCTGGAAATCAGAGCTGCTGACATCAAAATGTTTATAACCAACCTATAGCACAACTCCCACCAACAGCCAGTCAGCCCAGAGTCATCTTTCTGCTGCTCATAAACAGCCTCAATGAGAGCAAAAATAAAATCTCACAAATGCTAAATTTTATAAATACTTCTGATCATTACTCACTGGCCTCATAAATCTCTCACACATTAGACAGTCAGACTAAGAGGACACAGAAATTTTGCTCTTAGTGCCATAAATCTTTCTCATGTTCTTTCTATGGCTATAATAATAGAAATTTATTGTTGCTTTCGTTTCTTCCCATATTCTGTGTAATTAATCTCGATGTGTTGCCATGTACATCAAGAGACAGTACATTTTGTGCCTGCCCATTTCTATTTTTTTCAACAGCAAGTCCCATCTGAGTTAATATATTGTTTTATATTATATATAACCACTGACCATAACTCAGAACACAACACATTTTCATTTTGTTGCCCCATTATTTTTGCAGTAAGTCGATACGATATGAGGTGAAGCGTGCCTTGCTCAGCACTTATTGATCTGTCTGTTTGCCCATTGCTTACATCAAAACACCACTTGTCAGCTCTGCTCTGTTATGATTATCTTATCACACAGGAAGTGACAGCCTCAAAGACTAAATGCTAGGCAACATCCAAGGTCAGGTGACACCAAAAACCAGCCCAAATTCTTTTGAGCAAGGCAAAGATCAGCATCGAGTGCTTCAGGATCAAGTCTCCTTTTTATGCAGGGCACCTCTTCATTGCATTTCAGGAAAAGCAACTATTGTAGGTAGGGGAACGTGTCAACCAGCTCTTGCAGCACTGAGGCTCAATGTAGGCATGGTGGTAGAGTCACAGTACTCCAAAATGAGAGGAACCCCATGGACCACAAATGACAAGACAAGCTGTCTTCATTTTTTGGTTGAAAAAGGAAGTTGGAGTTTACCCAAAGCTTGTCCATCTTCCTATAAGGAATGCTGACCTCATGGGAGATTCCACGAGTGGAGCAGAAATGTTGTGCATTGGTTTGGACTTTTTACTTCCTCGGCAAGGGCTTTGCACAGTAGAAGAGCACAACCCTGCTTGTTGAGGACACTTGTGTGCCAATGTAGCATATCAATAACCCTTTGGACCAGGATCAAATGCCCAACATGTCACATCTCTACATATTCAGTGAACCAAAATAGCGCGTGATGTTCATCCATCTTGCCCTGGTATCATGCAATGACACATATGAGCAACAAAAATCTCTGCCCCCTCTTTCCTGCATGTTTCTATGTCCCCTGCAGATTTTGGCTCTCAAGAGCTTTGAAATATATCTCTGTTCTTACATAACATGCAGCAGGGCAGTGCCTGAATAAATGAATATGATTAGTAAACCCTCGCTTCAAGGATCGATCACTTTGTCTCTAAAAAAGAGAGACAGATGCCAACTGCTAATGTGCTGATGCATTTTGGAGTTTGTCAGCAGGGGGGGAAAGTAGGGCTGTGAGTGACAGCAGAGCTTCTTGAAGATTTGGGTCATGTTGATTTAAAAATCCAGACAGGAAAGATTAAAAATTATGCCTGGATTACTGAATGACTGAAATAATGTACCCTCCTATCTGGAAAATGGCAAAGGCCCACTAGCAACCTCCACTGTACAGTTGTCCTTCTACATGAGGGTCACAGTTTGAAGCAAACAGATTTCCTGTACTTGGGCTTCTGCATAGGGGTGAGCCTCTGCAGAGAGAGAAACTTACTACAAGGTGGTTCAGAGGAAAGAAAACCCCAAGTATCCCCTGACACAGAGGCAGTCTAGGGCACTGTGCAATGGCAGCGTGCAGAAAAGGTGAAACCATTCTAGACAGAATGTGTTCATTACCCATTACTAAATTATCATCTGTTTCAATCCCATGCTTTGGAGGCACTAGGCAAGATCAAGAGATGCTGCCAACCACCATAAGCACCCAAGAGCCACAACGGAGGGGTCGCAAACCTTTGCACATTATACTAAACACCACCTCTTTCTTTTTCCTCCTCGTGGAAAAACACGTAGAGGACTTTCTGGAATGACAGCCAGGGTTGGTATGCAATGGCAGGGAACACAAAGAGCCCATTCACCATGTGAGGCTCCAAGAACTGTGTCAGGGAGCAATGTGGAGAACATAACTTCTACTTCTCTCAGGGCAAGGCTGCAAAACAGGTTTAGAGTAACTCATTTACACTGTACAATGCCAGCACCCAGGAACGCAACAGCTCACATAAATACAGACCCAAATTATTTCTTGTACCATGCTTATAAAGAGGAACTGAAGAGCATTTCCATGCTCTGTATGGTTTGCAGTACTGGTGCGGGTTTTTAAATAATCGAATCCAATACATTACAGCTAAATCTGATAAGGAAACAGCTGACTAGAGCTGACTTGTGTTCCTTAATTTACAAGTGTTTAATTTCCCTTTCATGTGCTAGATTTCTAATTGCAACCTATCCTATCCAAGTTGCAGCCCTCATACCACTCACTGCTGGTTACAGAGCAAGGGGAACTCACATCCCTTCCCTCACCTGATCCTGCTCTTACAACAAAGCCCACTTGTGCCCTATACAACACTATGCTTTTCCCTTTGATGCACACAGTTTTTCTACCATTTCTCTCCCTTAAACTTTCCAGCTTCAGCTTTTGAGTTTCTCATTTTTGAGAGTTCTTGTTCTCTATCAGATGGTCGTTGACTTCAAGGTTCTCAAAAGCTGCCAGCAGCAATCCCCTACTGCAGTTTGCAGAAAACATGGGCAGCATCCTTTAAACTCACTTCTCCACCAGAAAAATGAGGGGCTGCTGGCACTAAGCTACTTGCATTGCCTGGTGTTTCCATCCCCTGGGAGGATGGAAGGGAAAGGTGCTAATGATACCATGTCCATTTTGCAGCTGCAATGTACTTCCAGAGGGAGGTAATCTAATTGGTACCATATTACTTTAACAGCAAAATCAGTGACAGGAACATGCACACTGAAGTGCTCGGTCATTTGAGGAGAGTTCATATGAACTGTGCTGGCTGGGCTCATTGCTGTGAGCTCTGAGAAAATTAGATAGAGGTGAGCTAAGAAAGAGGAAATCCTAAGCTAAACTAAAGCCTGTGTGGATCCCAGAAAAGCCAAATAAATTTTGTCTCTTATTCTTCATCTATTAGGATGATTTTTTTTTTCAAAACCTGTAGCTCGGGATCTCTGATCTTAACACTTCACTTTCTGAAGTCCTGGGGAAGCTGGTGCATGGTCTGGGGAGTCTCCACTAAAACTGACCTTGCCTGTAAATCAGTGCAAGGCATGCCAGGGTGCACCAGCCTCTGTGGGTCTGCGGATGTCCTTTGGGTGTTTAGCCCTTGGCATCATCTGTGCAACGGGAGCACCTCCAGCCTGCTAGCACTGATGACACTGAAATGGTCAGAAACCACAGCCTGGCTGACAGAGTGCAGCTGAGCCCTCATTTGAATACTCACAAGGGGGAAAAAAAGGGTGGGGGGAAAGCTCTTCTATTCAGTTTGTTCCTTCTATTATTCTTCTTTGCACATGCTGCGTTTGTTTTTGTCATTAGGTTTCCAGTGTCCCTAATAAGATATTAATGAGATGCTAATTCAACATGCAAATTACAGGAGACTGGCATGGCAAGATTGCTATATTTAGAGCCAGAGCAGGATTTTAATGGCTGTCTTCACCCATCTTGTGCCTTTTGTCAATTGCTTTCTTACTCCAGTGAGCAGTCTCACATCCCTGAAGTGTCTAGGTGACCTTGGAGGTTAGGAAAGAGACAAAAAATCTGGACTATATTTCCATAGTAGTAATGAGAAAATCTCACTATGTTTCAAAGACACTGTCAAAATGAAGCCCTCTTCTTCGAAAAAAAATAAAATTTTGAAAAAGAAAGACTTTGGAGCCTTGCCCATTCAAGAGCAATAGCAAGGGGAAGGGAGAAATGAGATGCTCATTGCCCCATTGCAGAGTTCAGGATCCAGGTCTCACTCCATCACACAGCCTGGTCTGGAGGAGTGGAGCAGAGGAGAGGGGTTTATATATATCCTGTGGTCCAGCACACACAGCATAACCTGTCCCATGGCCTGAGGCATAGGCAGGGTCTCTGCTCCTCCATCCATAGACACAGCGTGAGTTGGCTGCCTTGAGCTCACAGCAAGCACACCAGTACTTTGCTCTCCTAAAATGTTCCCTTAAGAAAGCAAGCAAGCTGAGCACTCAGGTATTGAAGGATGCTAAATACTCAGGATGACACCATCCATTCCTACCACCTTTGCATTCCCATGATGTGCATCTCTCCTGATGAGTGTGAGAGAGCACATTCTCACACCAAACTTGAGGGCCAGCTCTGCAAGTCACACCAGAATTTGAGGCTTCTATTCTGTCACCTAGAAAATTGAGAATAAGGATAAACTCTTCTATTTACAAATGTTGTAGCACCACAGACTACAAGAAGAGATTTTTAAACACAGTACCTCTAAAGGTGCTTAAGCCTGAGAGAAGACCTAGGTAGTAAAAGCAACATGCCTTTTCTTGCCTGAAGCTGTTAGCAAGTACCTCACTTCAGAGGTTATCATGAGATGCTTGCCTCTTCAGAAGCTAGGTAACCATGTCCCACTGCAGTTTAGGGTCCATTTTTAGAGTGCTGGGACACCCTGTCCTGAAGCAACTGAATTCTGCTTCTGATCATACCAAGGGCCAAGTCCTTCAAACTACCAACTCTGGAATACTTTTAAGAAGAAACTGATTTTTAAATTATTATTCTCATTACTGAAAGGTACCAGCTGCAAGCTCACTATCTCATTTGCTGTCACCATGTTATCAGGTACATATCAGATACCCCCAGCTTCATGACAAGTGCACACCCAATCCCTGCCAACAGTCAGTCCCATTCACAGAGAGTCTTTTGTGTGCTTCTCAAAAGCTTAAAACATCTTTTTCCAGTCTATATGGACACATGTTAAGGGACACCCAGAGGGACTGGGTTACAAAGTTACCAAGTCCCCAAAATGGCACTCTCAGGTTGTGGAAACCAGTCACAGCCCCTGAACCACATGTCTGCTTGGGCAGGCATTAACTCATTCAATATTTGCAGCTCTTCATGTACCAGGCTTCTGGCTCACAAACAGCATTTTTAGTGTTACTCTATTTTTGATATTACCCTGAATTTCTGGCTGGACTTTAGCTTGCAGACAGACGGCCCCATGGCTCTGATGCTTCTTTCAGGTTTTGATCATTTGCATCAACTGAGAAACTGGCTCCTATTTTATGGATTTTTTTTTTTTCCCTCTGAATCACGGTCTCCAGACTAAAATGGTACCAAGATCTCTGCAGACTTCTCCCTCCCCCAGTGGTTTCAGCTGTTTTTATTGCTCTGAGGCACCAGACAGTTTTGTTAATAAGAGTAAATCCTTTTAGCCTTTGGTTAGTGCAGGTTGTGCTGTGATTGACAAGGTAATAAAAGTGTTAATGAGAGAAACTGGCACAGCCAGAGATCAATAGTTGCCAATAAGAAAAACAATTCTGATACTTAATTTTGTAGAATTCCCCCAAAGCGGTTGAAAATACATCACAATCGGTCTATTTTATTGTTTAATAGATGTTCTCTCCCTGGTGGTCTCAGATAGAGATCAAATTAACTGGAGATTGGGTGAAATGGCAAAGAAGAGAGGAGGATTCTTGTTCCTCCCAAGTTTGCAGGACTGTTGGGACATGGAGCTCTAGGGCAAAGCCATTTCTGAAATAAATGTGTTTGGGGCTACCTTTCCCATCCAGATGATTTCCCAAATCACTCCTTTCTGCAGTACAAATACAGGGTGGGGAATAGCACACAATGACAGCTGCAGTGCCAGTGGTCACATTGAGGTTACAGCCAGATCAACCATAATCAAAATGCTGATTCAGCAGTGCTGTCCCAAAGGGCAAAGATACAGGTATGCTGAAGGAGTCAGGGAAAATGCCCTTTGGAAAAGAAACAATTTTAAGATTAGTGCCAACCTGGGTTTCTGAGAGCTAATCAGAGTGGTAAAAGCAGATGAAGTGCATACAACTTGTATCACAGTTTAACATCAGTTTCTTGCTAACAGGCTCCCATAGACAGCACACCCTGTGTGGCCCTAAACACCCTAAATCTCCTCTCACAAATCTGTCTGGTGCCAGATGCAAATAAAAGTCTAATCTCATTTTAAGGGCAGCTGTTCTCCTAAACTTAGGAGAATGTGTGGTGGCAGTAGGAAGCACTGCCAAACTGGAAATGCTGTGAGGGAAGGGAACCAATTTCAAGAAGGGCACAGAAAGGCTGGAAGTCAAGTGGAAGAGAAGCTGCTCTGCATTTGGGAAAGTATGGAGAAGGGGAGAAGGACCAGCCTTTAACTATACAAAAATGACTGTGAGTACATTATCCAGAGGCTGGTTGGATTATGCATGGATGGCAAGACTCTTTGGGCAGCTTAATGACAACAGCTTGTGCTGTCCCACTGGCTGTGCACAGGGAGTACCAGCAAAGTCAAAGAGAAAGATGAGAGGAGGCCTCTTCACTTGGGCTGTGCTCAGTGGGGACACTGCTGTGAAACCCCTTCTCAGGCAGGACAAAGAAATTGCCAGTCCAGTTCTGACAGCAATTATTTGTTATATATATACATTATTATTTGATACAAAATTTCCACTTCTATCCCTGTATTATGAGGGGTTCGAGCCATTTTGCTGAACTGTGGTACAGAGAGGAGCAGTAGAGGACACTGGTACAAGGCTGACTGGATTCTAAGCCCACCAGTCATAAAAATTGGTGGCAAAACTTCACCTATCTTGACAAACAGCAGAGCCTGGGAAAAGTTGAAGGCTTTTAGAAATAACTTCATCCTTTTTCTACGTGTAGGAATGATATGAAGGCTCTAACATAGACTCTTCTAGTATTGCATCTCACAGGTGTCTGTGGGCTTTAGGGCAGGCACAGGAAGGCTGGCAAATGCAGATGCTCTCACTTTACATCAAGAAAGTTCTGCACAGTGATAAACCAGGCTAATTCAGCTACACAGGTATGCAGACAGCAGCATAACAGAGAAGTGCTCTTTCCTGAAAGTTCTGGTGTGAGCTCAAAGGTGCTGTGAGCCACACTCTCACCTGGCAGGAAAGGAGTCGTGCCTGAATTTTCCAGCATGGGCCCTTAAGTTTTTGACTAAAACTACATGGAGCCAATCTGCAGGTCCAGTTGGGCATGCAAGGTCTCCAAATGCAGTCTCTGACAAGGTAAGTATGGATTTCTGTGGAGCAAATACAACTACAGTAGAGCCAAAAATGGTAGGTAGATCCAAATCTATTCTTCCTTGCTCCTCCCATCCCATAGCATAGTTAAACAAATATTCCTACCTGTAAAGAGAGGGGAATAATTGGAATCAAAGAGCATGAAGGGAGAGATCAGCATGAAAGGATACCCAGATGAAACCAAGGGGTTTGGCTTATCCCTTTGGCTTTATCCCCCTTTTCTCATCCTGTCTGTATTAATGTGGTGCTAAAACCTTATTGTCTGACTGCATTATTATTAATGACAACTGGTATCCCAGAGGTCAGGGTGGCACTGCAGCTTGCCATTCACTTTAATTATCGATGCACATCACCAGCTTCAGAAATAAGAAGAGATAAGATGAGGATTATTGAATCCCATCTTACGCTGTGTGTTATCGTACACTCTACATCCTGATCGGCTCCTATCAGCTTTTCTCAGCTCACTGCAGGAGGGGAGAGGAAAATCAAGAAGGTTTTCCCTTTATGTTTCCATTTTGCCCACATCTTTACAAATTTGGCCAGAACAAATTCTGGCCATCACATTAATGGCTACATCTGCCCAGTGACTTGGCTCATTACCACAATATTTAGGTATTTAGCTCTTTAGATATCCAAATGTAAAGGTATTTAGCTCTTTAGAAACACAAATATTTAGATGTGTCTACAGTAGTTTGTTGCTGTACTTCAGGACTATCACTGAGACAGATACAGGTACATGGCTTAGTCTCATTTGGTGAGAATGGATCAGACTAAAGAGAACTTAAACTTAACAGACTCTTTGCATCTACAGAGAGTTTGTTCCACATATCGGGCACTCCACTTTAATAATAATAATGTATTATTCATGGAAATGTATGCAAAAGCCAAACAAGAGGAGCTATCCATATGCACTAAATACCCATGCTAGTTTTGAAAAGCAGCTCAGAAGGAATGGTAGCCTTTTATCTATCCTGTCATTTACCAGCCAGGTAACTCAGCTCTCAAGTTCCAACAGATTGCACACTCCCAAATGTAACTCATCACGTTTGTTGGTGATAAAACAAGATTAGGAGAAAGGGGGTTGGGATAAAGCTGCCTGTGGGGAGCACTGCCCACACCAGTACATGGCTTTTCCCCATTTTCATGCAAGGCACAGTTAACCTTCTTAGCTGTTTTAATACACTTCCAATTACAATCAAGAGGCAGGTAGGCCTGCCACATGAGTTAAAGAAAAGGTCTTTCTGAACTGCAGCAATGTAATACATATATTTTATATATATATATACACACCAGCTCAGCTTTGCTCCCTTTCAAAGCATGATGATTACCTCTCACAGATGCAATGACAAGAGGCGCCTTTGGCAATCCCACGGTCCCCTTCTCCTTCTGAGAACTGGCAGAATGAAGGGGAAAGAAAAGCCCAGAAGCCTTTTTTAGCCTCCTTATTTTTCTTTGTCACATCATTAAGGGTTCAATGAATCTCCAATTAAATTTCCCTGACTGCTGTCACCATTTTGATTGATAGGTGTCCTTGGATCAACCTCAGTAGGGCATGTTGTTGCACCGAACTCCCCCTTTCCACTCACCATCCATTATCAGCCCCTTGTCATCATTACCTTCACATGTCAGTTCATTTACCACAGAAACGGTGTCACCAAGCGATAGGGGAAATAGAAAAACATTTGTTACAAATAGGGAAAAACATTAATAAATCAGGTTGGGCTTCAGCCTGAAACTCATGGAGAAATAGTTTATCTCTGGTGTGCTTGTTCACCAGTTGCCCTTATATAAAACTCTAAACAAAACACACACATAAATACTCATTCTCAGAAGGAACAAACAAACAGGGCAGAGCTGTGTGCAGATAAAGCTAGAACAGGTTTTACAGCTTTGGACTTTCTTCATTTTGAACCCCTAAAAAATCTGGATCCTTGAGTTAACTTCAAAACCCTGACACACTAACAAGATTTAAGCTGTAGAGGCTAAGAGTCTTTGCTACTGACACTATCTGGAGATTTTCTACCAAAACAATTTTTCATCAGAAAGCAAACACTTTGTCAAAATTAAAGCTATTTTTACAAAAAGGTTCATTTATGATGAACTCCTGGTTGTAAAAAAAAAAAAAAAAAAAAAAATCAGGAANGCTTCTAGAAATCTTTTTTTTTTTTTTTTTACTTCATCTGTTTAGAAACCTTATAATAAAAAAAGTATCATTAAAAATGAAATGCACGAAATACAATATAAAATTTTGAATTTGTGAAAAAAAAGTATTTAAATTTAGTTTAAACTTAAATCTAATTCAAAAGTTACATAAAATTTTTCTTCTGACTTGCAGCTTTGGGTCAGAATTTGGGTCTCTTTGGGAACTCCTCTGAAACTCAGAATACCTGCATGGGGTGGGAGCACCATTCTGTGTTTGGCACCAATGCAAGGAGCTGTGCACACAGATTTCAGGTTACATATGAACTGACCTAGCTAGGACAATAGCCAGGTTTTTGTTCCCTGTTTGTTCAGCATCTTGTGGAGTAGGAGTCTGTTTGTGACAGACATGCCTGTCCCTGCTGTGATTTATCATATAAAAAGGTCTTTATACATTTCACACCAAGGACTGTATCCCCAAGGACTGACACAGAACCACTGCTGCAATCCCTCATCTTTTTTTCTCTGATCACCATGAAAGGATGGAAACACTCCTAGATGCCTGGCAATTGACAACTCAGCAGGGAAGGCCTGCCCTTCAAAAACAAGTAAGTAAAACCAGAACAGCCTTACTAAATTATTTGTAAATGAAACCTAACTGCAAGTGTTCTGCAACACACCATCATCCCCATTGCAGCAACAGCTCCTGGTATGGGAGGCAGCCAGCACACACTGCCCTGAAACCCTTAGGGCTCAAGGAGCCACGGCTGCCTCTCATTGCATGAGTTTCATCCTTTGCTAGAGGTTTATCCACCACTGTAAGAGACACATGTGTCCCTGAAACATACTGCACAGTTTTACCCAAGATCCAGTCCAGTCCTTACCTGTAGTTCCCATGAGCTCCTTCTATGCCCAGGAAGACAGCCAACCTCACAACAGGGGAGGACCAGCTTTTCCCTTAGGAAATGTTTGGAAGACCATCTCGGCAATTAAAAAGCTTCACCGCTATTGAAATTAAGAGGATTAATACTTTTAGACCCCAGGGATCCCCGGTTCATCAATCCACCAGCACACACTTTTTCCTATCTGCTTATAACTAATTGTAGCTGATGCTTCCAGGAGCAGCAGGACAGTGAGTTCACACGGGGCAAGGGCTGCTTGGTGAGCAGAGGCTGCAGGTTTGCAAAGGCCGCTGCGGAGCACCACAGCACCTTGCAATTTGCCCTGATTTATTATGCAATTAGCAGTGAGTGCATCTCAGTGCACTGCGAGACACAACATTGGCAGAGCTCAGTGTTTAAAGCTGACTTTGTACTCAGGTACCTAAATAACTGCCCTGGTTTTCTTCACTAATTTCAATGCAAATTTTGTCTGAAAATGAACTTCTACAGATTTTCAATGCAGAAAATCTCAATCAATGACTACAAAACTATGAACCACGATTTTAAATGGATGACTGTCATGTAGCCTCATCAGACTGAATGCTACAGACACAGAGAAGAAACTTATTTTACTGTAAAACCACAGTGCAAATGCTTACTGTGGAATGGAGATACATAGACAGACCAGAGATGAGGAATTCCTGTGGGAAATCAAGTCATGTAGTAGCTATAAAAACCAGACTCACATGGAGACATGGAGAAGGTTTTCAACACATATGCATTGACCATGATAAACATTGGGCACACAAGGGCTGGGTGGACCACATATGGCTGCTCCCCATACCCAGACCATGGCACCAGGTGGCAGAAGATGGGGTGAACATAACCTTGCAAAGGTCAATGTGGTTTCAATTGCCCAATTTTCTCTGTACTTGCTTTTGTTCAGCTGAAATCCTCTGTTTGTGGCAAAACTCTCAACTCCTGGACCCCTCACAAGATGGATCAGAAAAATGACAAAGTCACCCACTGCATTTCTATTGAATATTTGTTCCAGTGGCTGCCACTTGCTTGGTGGAAAAAGGGAGACAGGGCAAGATAATTAACTTGGGGCTTTTTTTGGATGGGTATTCTGAGGTCTCCAAGTGTACCCCATCTCTCATAGCCTATTGAATGTGCCCTCAAGGCAGCTTCCTTTCCCTTTGCCATTCACAGCAGCATCTCTGTTTTAATTCTTCTGTGTATTATTGAAAGCCTTTAACCTAGCAAATAATTTTGTAGGGTAAAATCACTTGTCTTTGACCAAAAAAAATCTTCTTCTAGCTCTTACAGGAACATGGACAATCCAGAAGTACAGAGAAAGGAAAAAATTAAGTTAATCCTGGACAAGAGTGTCCAGAGGTGAACTAGAGCCTTTCACCAATAAGAATGGGATGTAATGCTGCTCTTGCTATCACAGGAGAAAATTCTGCTGCCATAACGTGTCTTTTTCCAGTATTTGTACATTTCTTCCTCTCCTTGCTAGCAAACTGAGAAGATTAAGATACAGAAATGCCAAGCTGCTAAAAGAGCCAGACCAGACATCAGAGAAATAAAAATGAAATAAAACCCAACTGCACATACCTTTTAGTGATCCTGTTTGTAGGAGATGTCTGAATTGCAGTCATAAAACTAGGGAAAAGCACCAAAGGGATGGGAGAGCTCTCCCCAGCACTGCAGGCCTAGAGCAAACCCTGGGCTGTCCTTGGGCATTGCATGCTGCACTCTTGCTTTTTCTCAAGTCACCAGCTTGACCACATGAAGAAGAGTTTACTTAAAAATAAACAAAGCAACAATTCAGCCTTTTCAAGGAAAAAAATAATTAAAATCAACTATCATTCACAGTCTTAAGACCACATTTTTCAAGAAACTTTGGCAAGTTCTTCCCTCCTGTAAAGCCAGGCACGCCAGCCCTGAGCCTCTACATAGCGGCCATACCTGGGCCGCCAGGACACCCGAAACAAGGCCTGCAGAAGAAGCTCAGCTGGAGGACATTTTCAGCCAACACCAGGTGGAAAAGCAGCAAGTTTGCACTGTCCTCACATCTCCATGCCTGTGGCTCTGTGTTGATGCAGGTGCTGGCCTGAAAAGTGGCGCTCCCTGCGAGTTCTGACCGCCCTGCAGCAGCCCCACACCTGAGCACTGCACAGCGCCTTGGCAGCACCTCAGGGGAAAAATGCATTCAGGAAAGGGCAAAAAGCCACAGTGAGGAGTGAGGGGGGAAATGCGGAAAGCAGCCCGGAAAGCACTGTGAGGAGAACAAAAAGAGGAAGGGCACAAGGTGGTACCCCTGCAACCGCTGGAGCAGAAGCCCCATGCCTGAGTTGAGGGGTATTTCCTGCAGCTGTGACTTATTTAAATCAATCATCATTAAATTATCATTTTTGAGAGATGGAAAACAATTAAAAGATTATTCCTGATGACTAAGCAAGCCTAAGTGCCATGAAAATGAGTTGTTCAGCACCATCACTATCAAAAATGAAGTTCACTTTGGATGTGAAACATGTCTGATGAGCATGATGAAAAAAATGGTGTTAATTCAGGCAAGTGAATAAAATAAGAATTTTCTGACTATCTATCAGCTGTTTAACAGGGTATATGCCATCAAATTAAGGCGAGTGAATCCAGAGAGAGGAGGTCTTGTCAAGTTCAGCACAGTTCGGCTTTTCTGGACCTCACTCAGCTCAGCACAGTTCAAATCACGAAGGGAAACCATCAGGAACTACTAAAAAAAGAATTGATTGCAAAGGTCTTCTGAAACTATTTCCCAGTGTTAGATTGAAAGGAGATTTTATATTTTTTCCTCACACACACACCAAACTAATGCGCAGCCAGGAAGATTTTCAAGGGTCTGAAAGCTACAAACAGTGAACAGGGAATTTGCTATGCCTGCAGCTGGGCTGGAAACTTTTAGTCTGAGTCCTACCACATGTTTCAGAGAGCACAGAGCTTTGCTATGAAGACTTAAAGCAAAAGGACACACACCACATCTCGCTGCTGCTTCCAGAGTTAATTTCCTCATTGTTAAAATCTACCTTTTGTTTGGTAGCCCTCAGCTTTCAGCCTTCAGATCTCAACGCACCCTTGTGTGCTCGACTGAAGAGCTCTTTAGCTAAAGAAAACATGGCTACATTCAGTCTTTGATCAAATCACTTTCTGTTTTTTTCTTTGTCAAAGGGAATGGGCAGAGATTCCCAGAAGCTCCTGCATCTTTCATTGTGAAGGGCAATCATGGAAAATGCAAAGTGTTATTCCAGAAGCATCTTCATAGAGGCTTGATACAGACCTTACCCTCTTATCTTTACACCTCTTTTAAAAGACTGTCATTCAGCTGTACCTTCTTTGAGGACTTATAATCACACTAGAAACAGAAGCTGGGCACTCCCCCATATTGGCACAAGAGGCCAGCTGTTTCCCAGCTCTGCATCTTACAGAATTCAGGGAACCTTACACACTGATCAGAAGGAGGTTAACACGGACCAAACAATTAAAAATATTCAAATACACAACACAGAGAATTCTACTAACTTTAAAGAACTGCTTCAATTAGCATCTGGTTCTTTGGGGTTTTTTTCCCCTTAAGCTAATTCACTTGTATTTGCTTTTTAATAATAACTAAAATGAAGGATTCCCCCCAGCTGTTTGTATGAAGGAAGGCACAGACAGGAACAGTTTGATGTCCATTTCACTGCAATAGTGAGTAAAAATGCAAATAAAATAAAATTATGCATAATTATTATCACCATTAACACCATCTGTCATCACCCAAATGTGCTGGTGGGTATACTGTTTATACTTTTTTCATATACGTATACACACACACACACACACACACACACACAAACCTGGATATAACCCCAGGGAGCAGATTCTTTGGAACAGAGCATCTCTGCTGTGCTACTGCAGCATCACAGTCCCAGCTCTCTTGGAGCTGCTGGCTGCTCTTGTAACATACCCAGCAGCACTCAGGGGACACAACAGATGCAAAGCAACCCATGGCTCTCAGCCCCTCCGGTCATCTAAGGAGGCAGAAGGTCCATAAGGTGACACCAGACTCAGACTTCTCTTTGTAAGCACAAAAATAATGGTTTAAATACATGATATCCAGCTCCTGAAGGGAAAGACCTCCTGTTTTATTCTACTCCCATGATGTCCCGCAGCTGTGCCTTTGAACTAGACTTTTTTTCCCCCCATTGTTAAAGAGTCATGACATTTTCTTGATTTAGCACTTGAGGTTTTGTTTAAAAATATGAACCACCTAATTTGTAAATCTTAACCAGCAACACGAGCCATCTGTGCATATTTATAAAGTACACTGGCTGGAGATACGTTAATGATGGAATATGGCACACATGCATATTCCTGCTTGGGATAGATTTTTTAAATGCTCTTTTTCTCCAGAGGAGGCAAATGACTAATTGCTTCTGTTGTTTAGGTGCTTGAAGTGGAAAATGGGCATTTCTGCTGTTCTGCCTCCATTTCCAGGTGTTAAGTCCACACATGTACAATAAACATAAAGTAATCCACAAATGTTCAGACCTTGGCAAAAACTCCCTCTCTGCCCTCTTGCCCTAGGCTAGGACTAATTGCTGCCTGCACGTTTATGTCAAACTGTCCCAGATGTTTTATGATTTACTCTTGTGAAATGAAAATCGATCTGAAAACATGTGAATGAATCCAAGGTTAATCACACTTCTGCTACTGACTCCAACTTCCCTGCTGCCCACCTTCAAAAATAGGGGTACTGCCCATGTTTTATCCTCATTAAAAAACAAATTCAGGTTCCTAAGGCATTATCTCTTTGGAATTTAAATGACCAAAGACTAACTATGATGCTGAAACAACATCATAATATACTAAATTGCCAGAAAGTTTCCAGGTGCTCCAGTCCTGCTCTGCACACTGGAAAAATCAAGGCCAAGCCATGGATTTCTACTCACATACAATCCTAATAACAACATGAAACCAAGAGTACCTCACCCATTTCCTCTGGGCTTGCTCCAAGGCCTCCTGTATCCTGGGAATTCAGGCCAAAAGCAATGGAAGCTTTTGCTGAGAGAGAGAGAGATGTGGTCACAGTTCCCATCTTCATGTGGTGAATCTGGACCCCTTCACTGAGCAATCCCAACACCTGGAAAGAGCATTGCTGACACTCCTTCCAAACATTATAGTTGTGCTTGAAGAAACTAAAGATGCATTTG
This sequence comes from Urocynchramus pylzowi, assembly GCA_013397555.1. Lineage (NCBI taxonomy): Eukaryota > Metazoa > Chordata > Aves > Passeriformes > Fringillidae > Urocynchramus > Urocynchramus pylzowi. Next base: position 654,409 of record VZRH01006242.1, read on the forward strand.
GCCAGGCAGGTAAACAAAAGAATTTTGTGTTCCTTCTTCTATTCCATAAATAAATGTATGCATTGAAAAATAGTGCATGGTTGGACTAACCCTTTCCAGCTCACTGGCTGCAGGAAAGTATTTTGAAAATGACTTTAATACATATTTACTCAATGGACCAGAATGATTCACTTCAACACATTAATATGCCTTATTAAAAACTGCTTACACACAGGTTACTCAAACCAGCCCTTTTTGTTAACTCTCTAAGGCATGTATGAAATCCCATGATCATTACATGTAAGCCTGGGAAACCATTATATCACCTATCTTCTCCTAGAGAAAAGAGCATGCCTTAAAAAGAGCAGAATAAAAAGGATTGCAATGAGTGCTGCAAATGCCATGAACTGGCTGGAGAAAATCTGTCTGTAACTGAAGTTGAGCAATGAGCCAGCCTGGGGTGGCAAGGTTTTAGCAGGGCCTGTTGTGATAGGACAAGGAGGAATTGCTTTAAACTGAAGGAGGGTAGATTCAGACTAGAAGACAAGGAAGATATTCAGACAAGGAAGAAATATGGATTACTATGAAGACAGTTAAACACTGGAACAGGTTTCCCAGACAGGTCATAGGTGCCTCATGCCTGGGTCAGGCTGGATGGGTTTTTGAGCAACCTGGTCTAGTTGAAGATGTCCCTGCTCATTGCAGGGAACTTGGCCTGTAAAGGTCCCTTTCAAATTAAAGCGTTCTATGAATCTGTGTTTCTTTCCATACTCCATATAGAGCTTCCTGCAGAGGGTGCAGCCCCCAGGGTGCAGAGACACTTCTGCAAAATGTTCCAAAAAGGCTCATTTTTCAGTGGGATAACAAAACCTTTCCATTATCCTCATCCTCTGTGACAGGTCAGCCCACCCTCTATGCGAGCCTGCATCGCGTGATGGGCTGGGGCTGAGCAGCCTCGGGGAAAAGTGCCTTAATTGCTGGTAATGCAATAGCTCCACTTAGCACCAGCAAAGCAATTCAAAAATGGAATCCAACATTTTCTGGATACACATCTAGGGAGCAGCAGGCTGTGTTGGCATGTTGCTCCATTACTTAACCACTGGGTCACATATCTGTGGCTACAGATGGCTTTTACATCCGCACCTCTTAAGCAGCATCTGATACCATGACCAAACGCTGGCCCAAAGGGAGGGATGCAGTCATTCTGACCAGAAAGACTTTTTCTTTCAAATTAAACATCTCAGGCAAGGCATCAGAAGGTTTTTCTGTGGCTCCATTAGACCCAATGGAAACAGCCTTCTTCAGCTCCAGCATGGGAAGCACTACCCATCTGTAATTCAGCTGCAGCTCTGCCTTGCAAAGTCCAAGGATGGGCAAATAAAATTGCCTTTCCCCTTAAATCCCTCATCAGCACCCAAGGACACCCACACTGCTTCCCATGGTACTTCTAGTGGTGTTTCCTAAAGACATTTTTTTCTCCAACTCCCCTTCATCTCAGTTTTTTTCTTCCAGGCATCTCTAAGGAATCCACAACCTCCAGGGGCAGCTGCAAAAACATCACCATGGCAGTATTTGCAGTGTAAATCTGCTGGGCTCAATGCTGACACAGCTACAGCTGCTTAGCTATTGACTGCACAGGGAAGGCAACACAGAAGATCAGAAAAAAAGGGCTTTGGTCTACCTGAGCCAGCGTACCAGTAAAGTCAGTGACAGCACAAAATATGAAAGCAGAATGGTCCTACAAACAGACCCATGGGCAACTCACCAAGTACCAATGCAAAGGTCACACTGTGCATCCTGCTGTAGGCCAGGCACTCGGTGGCCCAGAGAAGAAATGGTGCAGACCACAGACTCATGGTCCCTGGCTCATTGTACTTACACAAGCTTTGACAAATGCCTTGGTGAACACCTGGGGTCTCTCATCCCCATCCTCAACCACAAGCTAAGTGCCCAAATGCCCCAACTTTATCAGAACTACTTACTTGCTGGAATATTTTGATGCTTAGCGTTATATAGTAAAGAATTGTTTTGTTCAAGGAAAAGAGTGATGGGTGAAAATTGCATAAAGCTCCTCAGAATGTATTTCCTTATTTGCATGCTTCTCATGCAAGGGAAGCCACACATGGTAGCAAATATTTTACAAAATCTATTCCACTTGTAGAATTATCCTCCAAATTATTCCATGTTATCAAAGACCCATGGTATATAAGATGTGAGCCGTACCATATGACACACTTCAGGTTAACCAAAACCATTTGTTTAACTCAAAATGAAACTTCTCACTCCATGTTTGAAGACAGGCTCTTCATATTGCTGAAAGCGATTGCTCCCAGAATTAAAAACTGGCATTTCTTTTTTATTTCCCAATTTCTCCATGCTTCCATATATTAGTTGAAAAAATCTGTCCTTTCTTTTATGCAAAACTGCTTCCAGGACAAACTTGAAAATAGAGCATCAGCCCAAGCTGCACTCTTATAGCAAACACAACCCTCACTCCAGCACAGGTGACACATATGTGAGGAGAGTTTTGCTTTCTTCCCATATAAATATTTAACTAGCTCAGACCCAATTTGCCTACAGGATCAAGCCTTCTCTTCTCATTGATTGCTCTGCTAACTTCTTATTAGTGCTGGAGATCATCTCCATGTCTTTAAAAAGCTGCAATAACCTTGAAAATGAAGAAATATTTACTAGGGAGAAAGAGGAATGAGGCTTCAATGTTGAGAAGAAAATTAGTTTGAAATCTTCAGTCTAAAGCAGGGTGGGAAACGGGAAAGTTTGTGGGGTTTTTTAAGAGTTCTCAACCAAGCCATTATTTTTCTTTTTCTTTTTTTTTCTTTGTTTTTTGTTGTTGTTGTTGTTGTTGTTGTTGTTGTTGTTGATGTTTTGGTTTGGTTTTTTTGGGGGGGTTTTTGGGGGTTTTTTTGGGGTTTTTTTTTGAAGTTATGTAGGGGGCAACCTTCCACTTCACTAACAGGTGCACAAAAAAAAGGAGAGGTTTAAGAGGAAGCAATTTGGTTTTAGGGTAAGAAGCAGGCCAGTTAGCTTTTGAAGATAACTATTGCTGGATGCTACACAAACCTGTCCCTTAAGTAATGCCATGTACTGAGAATGTTGTCCTTTGCATGTCCCTCTCAGTGCTGTGCCCATGGGATTGCTTGCTGAGATTTTGCAAAAACATGGATAGGATATGGTGTCCCAAACCTAGAAAAATACAAGTGCAGAGAAATTTCCAGAGTCAGCTCTGGTTTGGGATGTTTGTCCAAAACCAAGTCATTTTAGCTCAGCACTGTCTGCTGATCCTTCCCCATGATCCAAGACAGAGCTGTTACAGAATGCCACTTGAACATGGACATATGGGAATATATACTCTCAGCACGAATCCAAGGGCTCAGAGGGGCAGGTAGGATAGACACAGCTCCAAACTGCTGCTGGAAACAGGAACTGGCTCCTCACTGCATTCACCTCCATCCTTAAACAGGTGTTTTTCTCCAAGGCATCAACCCTTTTTCATCTCACAACCTTGTGGAGGCAAAGCTTGGCACTTGGTCTATTTCTTTGGTTCTTAAATCTGTCAAAATTCATCATAATTTGAGAGAACTGTAGAGAAAAGATAGGGAGACATCTTGTCCTGAAGACCATATTTAAGATAGTTTGGCTCAAAATAACACATTGCTCTCCTCAGCACATGCTGTGTGCAGGTAGCAAACTCTAAAACAAACAATTTAATTTCTAAAATCTGAAAAAAAAATCCTTCTGTGATAAGATTAAGAAGCAGGCAAGAAAGCAATTCTTCTGGGAGGAAACAAACCACAGCTGTGAAATAACCCTTAGGGGCTTTAGAAGGAAGGCTTGATCTTAGGTGATACATGTGGTCCTGCTTGAAGAGACGGTGCTGGATGACTTATCTGGGGCTCATTCAAAAATCCCTGGTTACCAGCATCCTCAGTGCCAGCAAACATGTGTTGGAGCCAGGCTTTAATTGAGAGTTCAGATACAGAGCATGTTTTCCACTGGGGAATTTGGGTGGCATAAATCTGTACGCTTAACGGGTTTGAGTCTCCAGGGTAGGCATGCTCCCATTGCAAGCGCTTTTCTTACAGCTAGATAAAAGCCTCCCATAAATAAAGCTTTGAAATCTTCCAGGAGAAGTTAGCTATACAAATTTGGGCACATGAAGCTCAGTGTAAGCAATAATTCCACAGATTTTTATTAGAAAGTAGATATATGGGAGCAGCAATGCATGATAAATCAACATATCTGCCTCTTTACTGGCTTTTATGATAGGCATTAGCAGTAGTGACTGTCACAGAGATCATAACAGCTTTATTTCCACCATTACTGTAAGACAAAATCAAATATAAGCAGTTGATATTATTTCTTAAGTATAAAATCTTTTCCCTTGCTTTGAAGTGGTGACAAAATCATTCCTGGTAAACATCAAATTTGAGGGGAGGAAGGAAGTGGGGAAGAGGTGAAGAAAGGAAGGGGG
>VZRH01006242.1:661939-687891 GCA_013397555.1 Urocynchramus pylzowi
GCTTGGTCCATATGTTGCTGCTGAGGCTACAGAAAGGATGCTATGGAGTAATTACAGGAGGGGACACTCGGAGGGGGGAGCTTCGCGCGCGCTGCTCTCCCACGAGGTGCACAGTTGCGAAGCAACCTGCCACATCTGCCAGGGCTGTCTATGAAACTATTAACCACTTGCTACCTCCTGTGCTCAAGAGCTGCAGGCAATTTCACAGTAATAGTTTCTCGGCTTCTTTCACGCAGGCGACCGTGGTGCCGAGATACCGACTTAAATATGGATGGCGGAACGGCACCCGTAATAGAGGCTTTACAGGAGCAAAGTGTCTGTGGGCAATCCACAAAGGCTGGCTGCAACTGACAGCTTCCTTATTGCTCTGAGGATGCATGGCAGGCACTGAGGGCTGGGAGCAGGGAGCAGCCATGGGAACGGACAGCTTTGATTCGCAGGAATGATGCTGCAGCCCACCTACATGGGCTCAGGGGTAAAATCAGAAGCACCTGTGCAGGGAACCCTTAAACGTGCAATATTACTGCATGTGTTGGGTTTGCATGGCCAGGTTGGGCAGGGTACAGTAGGAGGATGTGCTACAGGGGTGGCTTCTGTGAGAAGCTGCCAGAAGCTTCCCCCATGTCTGATGGAGTCTGTCCCAGACGGCTCCAAGACAGAGCCACTGCTGAACAAGGCTGAGCCCATCAGTGGTGACAGCAGTGCCTCAGGGATGACAGATTTAGGGGGTGAAAGTTACTTTAAGAGCAACTGCAACCAGAGAGTGGAGAAAAATATGTGAGAACAGCCCTGCAGATACCCAGCTCAGTGCAGAAAGAGGGGCAGGAAGTGTCCCAGGCACCAGAGCTGAGATACCCCTGCAGCCCGTGGTGAGGCAGCTGTGTCCCTGAAACCCATGGGAGGCACGTGGGTGAGAAGTGATCCCATGAAGGATTCCATGCCTAAGCAGGTGAATACACAAAGGATTCTGTGACCCTGTGGAAGTTCACGCTGGAGCAGGCTCCTGGCAGGACCTGCCACCCTGTGGAGAGAGGAGCCTGTGTTGGAGCAGGTTTTCTAGCAGGACTTGTCACCCCACAGGGAACTCACACTGGAGCAGTCTGTGTCTGAGGGACTGCACCCCATGGAAGTGACCTACACTGGAGCAGTTTATGAAGAACTCCAGCCCGTGGGAAAGACTCATGCTGCCAAAAGATCATGAAAGACTGTCTCCTGTTGGAGGGATCCCATTCTGGAGCAGGGGAAGAGTGAGAGGACTCCTCCCCCTGAAGAGGAAGAAGCAGCAGAGAGAATATGATGAACTGACCACAATCCCATCTCTCTACACGGCTGGAGGTAGAAAATTTGGGAGGAAATTCAAGCCCAGGAAGGATGAAAGATGGGAGAAAGTCTTTCAAGATTTAGTTTTTATTTCCATTACCCTACTCTGATTTGATTGGTAATGTTAATTTTTTCTCCAAGTTACATCTGTTTTGTTTGTGATGGTAATTGCTGAGTGGATCTCTCACTGTCCTCTTCACAACTCATTAGGCTTCTGATATATTTCTTCTTCTCTGTCCAGCTGAGAAGGGGACTGATAGAATGGCTTTGGTAGGCACCTGAATCCCAACTGTAGAGAAGCAGAGGTGAGTTTTTGGGAGCCTGGAGCTCTAGCTTGCAGAAAGGACCACGAGCCAAGTTCCTTTAAAAACACAAAAAAAAAGGGAGACTTCTATGCAGTAAAGCTGGATTGAGTATGGAAGTCCCTGAATGCGGTCTGACAATGAAGTGAATAATGTGCCTTTTTGTTTTTTTAGTAAGAGCAAAACTGAACATGAAAGCAAAGGCAGTACAGGCATATGCATGTGAAGAATTAGGTTTAAGGCTCATTGCAGGTGAATGAGGTAGGAGATCATTCTGGTACACGGGACGTTGATTTAAAACATCTGAAAGCTTAAATGGCACTCAATGTCTCCAGAAAACTACCTGAATCCTCAGAGCAAGGGCAAGGTCTAAATTTTCACAAGACGTATATCCAGTACCCAGAGACATCTCCTCCTGATGCACAGCTTCCCCTTCACAGTATTCCCTGCCTAAAAAAAGGCAAAAAAAAAAAAAAAATCCACTAAAGAACTGGGCCCCAGAGGGGATGCATTAGTTGGCATTATTTTCTTGGTCGTCGAGTTTCAGCGATTCAGACCAAGTAGCGATGCCTCTCTCTGCGGCTTTAATGACGTTTGCTCTCAGAGACGTGAGCCACAGGAAAGGACAGGGCTGTAACTTTATTTTAAGCCGGATAGGCTGCAGCTAAATCTCCTGAATCCCTTTCAGCTTTAGAAATGGTTTTCCCCTATCTCTGCCTTCTACCTGGTGCCTTCACATTGTTTGTGCTAAAAGGGGAATGATACTTTTAATCTCGAAAATGCCTTTGGAGCTCTGGAGTGGATCGTTTTAAAGTCAACAGTGTTTAAAGCACATTAATGAGGGTATTCACCATAAAACAGTTTTATTTCTGTGTGTAACTGATAAACATGAATATGAGAGAATATAAGGGAAAAGAGGTGGGGAAACAGTCCTGCTTGGAAAAGCAAACAAATCACAGATCCGTGCTAAAAAGGATAGCAAATTATTATAACACTAAAGCCGGCTGTGAATCTTCTGGTGGAACATATTTTTCTTTTCTTTTTTTTTTTCTCTCTGTGGGTTTAAGTTCACAGCCCAGCACTTTGCCTGGTGTTTGGAAAATTATAGTCAGACTACATTGTGAGAATAGCATTATCTTATAAGTTTTTTAAAACAAAAATGGTAGCTGGTGCTCATCATACTGGCTTATTCCTGTGCAGACACTGGGTAGTAAAAAATAGATGAGAGTAGTAGCAAACAGGACTGTTGCCTCCTAGCAGGCAGCAAAATTAAAGAAGAAAATTTTAAGACTGTTTAAAAATTAAGATAAAAGCAGGTCAGGTTGGTTCTGAGGCCCCAGCCATCCCTTTATCACAGCTCTCCAGATCAATATAAGGTTTTGATGAGATAGTTCACAAAGAGGTGAACTGGGTACCATCTTTGTTTCTTTACGTGGAAAAGGCAAAACTTGCAATCAACCTCACACAAAACAATATACACCAAATAAACCTTGAGGGCATCAGGAACATCAGGAACATCAGGAACAAGATGTACTTACCAAATAACCCCAGCAGCACGATGTCCTGGTGTCACTGAACCTAACACTCCTTTTGCTATTGACTGCGATGTGATCCTGAGCTCTCTTGTTACCATTTTAACCACACTTTGGTGCAATTGACTTTGGAGAATCACTGAAATGTTACAGTGAGGTGAAGAGTGAATTCTTGTCTGTATCCCCTGCAAAAAATAAAAAGAAAAAGGAAAGCTTTTGACAAAGAATAACTATTCTACGTCAGCTCTCCAAACTAAAATGAAAAACAGTTTAAATTTGAGGGGTTGGGGAGGTGGTGTATTTATTAAAACCCTTTTATATGGGGAAAAAAAAACACACACAAAGAAAAAGAATCATGAACTGTTTCTCCCAGACAAATTCTCATGTTTGATTAAATCTCTTTCCGACATGCAAGAGGATGAAATATATCAAGCCTAGGAAATAAATGTGTGAGCAACTTTCAAGAGTAATCAGGATTTACAATGACCTTTTATTCTAGGCAAGCAATGGCAAGTGCTATGATGGATACAGAGAAAAGATTACTGAGAAACAAGGAAATTTGCATCCAGGACCAGCAGGAGCAAAAAGGGCACTGAATTGTGCTTGCTTTACACAGAGGGTTACAGTGCCATGGTACTGCAGACAAATGAAGGGCTTGCATTAAAAATGCATAATTTAATCAAGAGAAAAACTACTAATCAGATTGAAATATGCAGAACTGATATTGGTTTTTTAATATTAGTGTTATTAAATTCTGCTATAGTTTCTCACAGAATCACCCAAATGTAAATTAATATAAGGGGAAATGGTTAACAAAATTACAGGCCCAGATCAAACATTCCTGCTCATTCGCAAGCATCCTGCTGACTTGTGATATTGGGGACAGCGTAAAAGGCTTGGTATAAAATACAACATGCACTGATCTCATAGTACTTTTCCCAGTCAGAGCAGCTTGAAGTGCACCCTGATGCAGTTGTTGGCTTAGCTGAACAGCAGCTGAGGATCGATGCCAGCATCTCTGCCTTGGCCAAGCACAGAGCTGCCACCTCCATGTGCCATAGCCTGAGCATGGCTACAGGACTGCCAGCTCCCGCCAAAGTCAGCCTCTGCTGTAAGGAGCAGGAACTAATTCCCTGGACAAAATTAACCTCTAGAATTAAGACCTGCACCAAGAAAACAGGGCTGAACATTCCTCTAATTTAACATATTAAGAAGCATTAAAAGCATCCCCTATTTGTGCGTCACACATGATGCAAGAGTCACTGCCTTTGCTCAGCATCTGTCAATCCCAAGGCTCTTCCTCCACTGCTGCTAAAGTGTGAGTTTCCAAATCACCCATTTTACATGAGGGTCAAACAGCTGGGCAGGAAGGTACTGTCACCTGCCAAAGGAAATAGCACCTTGGAGTTACAGCTAGGAAAATGCCCCAAGCCCCTTTTCTCATTTGAACATTTTTGATGTGGCAAACCTCAGCAGAGAGATGTGCTTGTCTTGAAACTCCACCAAGAAACTGGGGGCTCACATTTTTGTCTACACACCTGCTTTACCAAGGCAGTTACCCTGTAACACCATTGTTCAGAAAATGAAGAATTATTAATATTAACTTGGTTTATAAGGGTGGCCCCACTGTTTCAAGGAGTGTACAAACACCAGGAAAATTACACAATTATTTTCCCCTTGCCAGTTAGAATATAAACACTGTAGAATAGAGATTCTGGGGTTTTTGTTTGCACAGCACTTTGTATCATAAGGTCCTAATCTTTCAGGTACATCTGAACACAAAGTGGCTCACCAAGCCACTTCCCATCATTTATCTGCTGTCCTGGTTAATTGAGGAGGCCCCAGTTGACAGGAGGTGAACAAATAAGACACCCACAGGTCTGTCAGCCTGACCTCAGTGCTGGGAAAGTTTACAGACATCATCTTGAACGCCATCACAAAGCACAGACAGGACAACCAGGGGGTCTGGCCCAGTCAGCACAGGGTTACAAGAGCCAGGTCCTGCTTGACCAACATGATCTCCTTTTGTGACCAGGCAACCTGACTAGTGGATGAGGGAAAAGCTGTGGATGTTATCTGCCTGGATTTCAATACTGCCTGGACCTGGATACTGCTTCCCACAGCATTCTCATGGCTGGGACAGGTGCACTGTTTGCTAGGTCTATGATCATCAGTGGTCTTGGAGGTCTTTTCCAAACTTAATGATTCTATGATTCTATTCTAAAACAGGTACTGAGCATTTAACATTGATTCCCAGTGACACTTTATTTGACATCCACCTATGAGAGAAAGAGAAGATGCACAGCAAGAAAATAAGGAAAATTAAACAGCATGTGTGACCAGTAATACACAAAACTGCTCATTTTGCAAAAATAGCTGTAGACTCTTTTACACTAAAACCTGATGTGTCAGTCTCACTTCCTACTTACTTTTCAATTTATGTGATAGACTGTATGAGTGTTTCTGACACTACTTGCACCAGGGGATAAATAAAGCTAAGCTAGATTCCCTTTTCTTCCTTTTTTTCCCCCCATTTTTGCCAGCTGCTACCTCCCCTGATCTCAGGTCCTGCACAAACACAACGCCATAGCACGGCACACACATGGCCATCAGCAGCATCAGATAACGGCCAGGAAGCTGCTGCTGCTCTCGATTCCCTGCTGTGTTACATCAGTGCTAATGAGGAGTAAATAATAGTAATAAATCAGCTTTCTGCAGTTGACAGTAAGGTGTTCAATATTCACTGAAGCCACTGGCAACTCAGAGGCAGTTTCCAGAGGCCCCTGCCTAGCACACAGTACAATACTGCAAACACCATTTATTCTGGAAGAGTTTATGCCATACTCTGTGGTATAAACTTCAAAGCAGCCCATCCTGCCACATCAGGAAATCCTTTGCAGACAGCAGATGAATGAAATTGGAAGAAACACCTTATGGGTTACAGCCTGTCTCATGCAGCATTTGCCTGGGCTTGACCTCCCCACTCTAACCACAGAGAGCAGAGCCCTTCTGGCTCATAGGTTGGGTCAGGGGCTTGCAGATGCTGATAAATCTTGGGGTGCCATGGGTGTGCCCTAGCTCAAAGGGCTACATTACGCCATGCCACCACGTGATTAGAGATAGCTAAGGCAACTCTCTGAGCTGCAATGCCACCTTAGGTTTGCTTCTTACCACAGCAGCCTATTCATAACAGTATGTCCTTCCAAAGGAGAAGCCCAATTCCCTCTAAAGTCAGGTTTCCCTCAGAGAAATCTCACAGGTTTAGGATCAGCAGCCAAAGCACAGTGCTCTAACCAGGCCCAACAGTGTGGCATCCATAAGGGCTCACACATATGTGCCACCCACAAGGCACCTCTGCCAGGCAGCAACAAAATCCTAAATCATCTTCCAAGCTAAACCCCCAAGCAGTGCCTTTGTCTTACTGTAAACATTTCTGGCTTTAACCAACACATTAGGCAGCATTATCCTTCACTTACTTGAGACAGAAAATGTGGAGTAGTTCCTAGGCAAAGAAACATCATCCCAGATGACTTCTTCTGTCTCTGACACAGAGCTGGCACCACCAGCATCACATTTGAGGACTTTTGCTGTTCTGGACCTCTTAAAAACTTTGTAAAAGTTCAGTGTAATTACTTAGGACTGAGATATGACCTGAGGAGTCAGGAGGCAAAGGCACTCAGGCAGAATGATGTCAAAGTAGAGGCAAGACCCTGTGCATCAGCTGGAATGGGATGTCATTGGCTCGGTCACTTGTAAGCAAAAAATTTAGGAAGCTCCCCAGTGAAATGTAGTTAACTGAAACTCTTAAAAGTCCCAAGCACTGACACTACTCACTGTTTCCATTGCCTTTTCGATGTGCCCTTTATTCCATGGAGGCTGCTACATAGTTAACAGCTGGGAATTGAAAACGTGGAGGGAACACATACCAGCAAATGAAGATGCCAATTCTTGAACATTCTGAAGATTTTGGGAACAAAATGCTGGGAGGAAGACAGCAACTGAATTCCACTTCATTAGAGGGAGAACCATTTCTAAAAGAAGAAATAATCATCAAGATGGAGATACCACTGTTCAGCAACAGGTCTGGAAGGGAAAAAAAGATGGGGTTTTCCCTGAAAGCCTTGCAGCAGCCTTGTCCTGCACTTCATTGGCCTCTAGTGGAAAACAGAAGCTATGTCTTGTGAAATAGCTTCTAGTGGAAGCTATGTCTTATGGTCACAAAACTTCATTTACAGAACACAGACAAATGCACCACTGCCCACATGGAGCTTGAATACATACCTGGTGAAGGAATGCAAGGCACATGATGAAAAAGGATGACTATTCTGTATCAGGTATGTACAGAGTCTCGGTTTTGCTATCATTCAGGGAAGAGATTGAGTCAAATATTGGTCTTTTCCGACACATGTTCCCATTCTAGTGAGCTCCTATCTTGTCTGTCACAAAAGAAATAAAATTTCACCTGCAGAGGCATTAAGTTTGTTACATTTGGGCTAGAAACTTGATACCACTGTATGTGCTCCACTGAAATTTAACTCCTGCAGCATTCACACCACAGCAGTTTGGCTGTAAAGAACAATCTAAACCAGGATTTCAGTTGCTGTCTTCTTTAAACACAAGCTCTCAAAATGAAAGCATATGTCTGTGTGCAGCAGGCAGTGAGTGCAACAGCAGTCCTGTCTAGGTATAAATTTAATGACTCAAAGCCCATGGCTCCAGTTTCCATGGATATAAACAAGATGACTCCTCTCCTCAACTCATTAAAAATACAAACAATAATAAAAAAAAAGCACTATGCAGGATCACAGGAATAAACCTCTGAGAAGGTGAATGAATGGAGGGCAGGAGGCTCAGTGCAAAGCTACTAGGTAACAGACAGCAGCAAGACATCTTATTGGGCAGAGCAGAACCCTCAAAATCAGGGCCAGCTGAAAAAGCAAACAGTGCCCCCAAGCAGAACTGTGCACAGCAGCAATGAGCAGATACCTCCTGAGCAGGGCAGGGGTGCTGGTGCCATCCTCCTCTGGCTGAGTACAATCTCTCTGCATCCCTCCAACAACTCCGTAAGCTTGGCTTGGTTTCCTCCCTCCTCCAACGCCTGCCTTCTGGAGCCCAGGGCAACGCAGCAAGATTTGCTCCCTGGGAAACAGCATCTGTCACAGCAGTCTGGAGATGTTGGGAGGCAGATGGAACCTCCACCCTCTGTGTGGAATGGGCTGCCTGGCTGGCCTTCAGCAGAGGCACAGTCCTGCCGCCAGCTCCCAGGGTGTGCCTTCAATCCTCTGCAGACCCTTGGCCCTTGGGAACCACAGCACACAGGAAAAAGGAAAAGAGCAGCAGGCATTCTCAAACATGAGAAAAAAAAGTCTTCAAAACTTACTTTGAGTGTATTTTGACTGGGTTTTGTGTCCACTTGCTCCTGCATTCATATAAACTGTTTCTGTGCTTGCCAAGGTTACAGGGAGTTGCTATTAGAAGTTCATTTGGAGGCTGAACTGCCAAAAAAAGTGCAAACAAAGCCCATGCCAAAACAACACAGCATTCATTCATTCATTCAGAGCAAGGTGATGTGAGCTACATAAAAAATCTGAAAAAAAATTTTTTTTGAAAGCCATATGCAATTTTCTGACTCATTTGTTTTGGTCAAATTGGCTGCATTCCTTTCAGGGAGAGAAGGGAAAAGACCAACATCCAAAAGCCACCACTTCAATACATTTTGTGAGTTCAAAAGTGTTCCCACCCACTACCTTGTGTGTCTGTGTGGAAGAAATGCAACCAGCAGCAGGGAAGCTACCAGGCTACCTTCTTTTTAAGTATCCTTGGCTCAGTGCTGGTTCAAGTGCCTTTTTTTCTGCAACATTTAGCAGAGTAACCTAAAGCAGCCTGATTTTAATGACATAAATGTAAAATAATCAAGCACAGGACTTCAAGACCATGAATCCTCATCAGGGCTGGCTGAACTCCCATTTGTAAATCCTACAGATTAGTTCTATTTACTTCCTTCATGAGGAAAGGAAAAAAAAATAAAAAAGATTAAATACAATCAGCCTGAGATAGAAATGGGCTTCTCTCTGTCTCTTGCACAGACAGGGATCTCAGAGCAGTAGAAAGCAGACACAATGGCAGCAGGACTGGTGCGTGGCAGAGCTTCACCAGGCTGGGGCAGCGCCTGAAGCAAAGCAAGGCTATTGTAGCACAGGAAAGCTCTCCTCAGTGTGAAGAGAAGCAGCCAGGAGAGCTGTTTGCACCTCACTCACTTTCATCTTAATTCCTTAGGCCACAAATCATTTGGCACTGGGTTGATATACAGTCTTTCAGTTAAGCATGCATATGGATAACTCAGCTGAAAACAGAAAAGAAGAAAAAATAAAAATAAAAATCACACTATCCTTAACAGACAAGTTAAACCTGCTTATCTGCAGAGGAATGAAAATCTTTTTTTAGTAACAGCTGAATGCCATGAGAAAGCAGTCACAGATGTGCACCAGCAGATCATATACCAGCGTGACTGAGTGGCTTCCTACAGGAGAGAAACTGTTTAACTCGAGATACTGAAAATACACAAGAGACTCAAATGGTAAAACCAACACTGAGTTGCCAAACACGTGTAATAAATGTGACTTTTAATAATCTCTTCCACTACCACTGAACAACGTGAAGCTTCCATGGCTGCTCCCAAGTCCTGAGTACAAGCATGTGCTTTTATGCTCACATGTTACAGCACAAGTAAACAACAAGCTCAGAACTGGCTTGGCAATCCCTAAGCAGTGACTCTGTGGCTTGTGGCCAAAACTGGGCTACTGTATAAACACAGCACCTTTGCTTGGTATGAGCCACAGGAGATCCTACCTCCCCCTGCTGTGCAGTGGGGAAAGACAGATGACTGGGGTAATTTTTAAGACCCACACTTTGCCTTCTGTCCCCTAAGATAAAAAGATTTAAGTTGAATTCTTTCACATGTAGAATAAATTCAGCCTCATCTTCCAACATGCCCCCATGAACCTGTTTATCACTTCTTATAGCTCCTCAAACTGTGACCTTCCTGGGACACAACAAACTCCAAACAATACATCCATGTAACAGACAAAGCTCCTTGCTTCCAAAAAGTTTATACTGGGTCACTGTGCAGGTTTTACTGGAACTGCCCTCCTTCTATGAAGTTATGACTGAGTCTAACTGGAATAGGAAGGGCAAATGTTCCAGTTCTTCCATGTTAGGGCAGGTAAAAGAAAAAAAATTTTCTTGACTATCAAAATACAGCACATGGTTTGTGTGGTTATTGCTGTTTCTGTTCGATGCATTGGTTTGAGCCCATTAACAAGAAACTGTGAGACTGTTCTGAATGAAAGCATCTCCTAAACACTGCAAAGAAGATAAGCAGCAACCGTTCCTCATATCAGACTACAAGAAAAAGAGCCCTGTCTGAGTGAGTCAGGGTGAGGAAAGAGACTCCAGATCCAGGTCCTGCCCTGGAGAGATCCTACAGGGACCTACACTGCGCTCAGGCTGCACCAGGTCTGGGCTCTCTGGAAAACACCAGCACCACACTCCCCTTCCCAGCCTGCACAGCCCAGGGACACAAGCACTGTGGATGGGTGTGGGCTTACCCAGGTGCACAGAAGAGGCCACAGGAGGCTGAGCTGCAGAGCCAGGTTCTCTGCTGCTTCAGTGAACAGCAAATACTTACTGGAAATGAAACAGGGCTTCAAGAACCACAAGAACTGCAGGTAGAAATGCTGCCCTCCAGCAAGGCTCTTGCCAGCAAAATGCTCTCCATTGCTCCTGGGGCATGGCTAACAGGAATGAACGTTATAAACAGAGCTTCCAGAACCTTCCAAGAGTGGAAAACCTCTCTTGCTCCCTTCTCTGCAATGCTTATACAATGATATACTATCATTCATAGAATAATATGCTGCTATTCAAGAGGATTTTTCCTCATCCTTTCACCTCCAAAAATTGTTTTGGTTCCGGAATTATTTTTAATACTTATCCAGACTCCTGAGTTTTAAATGCTGGACAACCCTACAACACTCACCTTATCATAGAGAACAGTGACTTCAGATGAGGGAAAGATGCTTTAGGAAAAAACAACCAACCACCACTACTAACCACAACAGCCACCCAGCACTATGCATAAGACACTTGAGTTCAATTTGGATATTAAATAATTCCTGGGGAGACCTACTTTTACTACCCACTGTAAAGATTTCTGAGAAAATGAGCTCGTTGCTGTGGAATTAATAATATATCTATGCAGATTGATATTCCCAGGAGATAAAGGGAAAGGGAAAAACATTAAAAACTGATGCTCCTGGCAAATGAAAAACTAATGGACCATATTTTCCTTGAAGGAATGGGAGGTGTTTTTATTTTATTTCACTCTGATGACTAGGCAAGACTTGTTCTCAGGGAGCACCATCTCCAGCTAAATGGAAACACCTTGAAAATTTTGTAGAAAATGTGGAGGAGAGCACAAGTCATCACATACCAAATATGAAGAGCCCTGAATGATCACATGCTGCAGCAGAATGTAATTCTGATTATGATTTACTTGAAAACCAAAGTAATTCTGCACCATTCCAACCAGATGTTTCTGTGTAAGTTTGGTAGGAACATCAGGGATTCAAACTGCAACCAAAGCCACTGTCAACTGTTTTTCAAATCTCACCTCCATTGCCATCTGAGGTTCAACAAGTGCTCAGAGGTGACCTTCTCTCTCTACAACCACCTGGAAGGAGGCTGCAGCCAGGTAAAGGTTGGTCTCTTCTCCCAGGTAACAGGATGAGAGCAAATGACCTCAAGTTACACCAGTGGAAGTTTACACTGGCTATTAGGAAAAGTTTCTTCACTGAAAGGGTGGTCAGGCACTGAAACAGGCTGCCTAGGGATGTGGTATCACTGTCCCTGGAAGTATTTAAAAGACACGGTACTCAGGGACATGGTTTAGTGATAGACTTGGCAGGGCTGGGTTAGTGGTTGAACTGGATGGTCCTAAAGGTCATTTCCAACCTTAATGATTCTATGACTCCATCCTTTGAAAACCATTTTACTTTCAAACTCCCTTTGAATGTTTCAACAACTCCAAAGAAACAGTGAAACACTTCAGTTCACGACATCTTTGAAGCCACTCAAGGTAACTCACATATTTATTCATAAATATTTACAAGTCAAACTCATGCAATTACTTGCATTTTCAAAACCACATGGAATGCTAGAAAACTGATTCTAAAATTATTTCGAAATCAAAGAAATCAAAACTGATTTGCATTACTTAATATTTATTGATACAAAAGAAAAGATAATTCATAACAAACTATGTATTTACCATTTACACTGAAGAAAGATCTTTAAGATCAATGAAACATGCCCCTAAAACCAGGGTGTCCGATGAAAATGTTCAATGTTCTTTAGAACTCTTCTGCATTAGATGATCTTCAATCTGCAGGTAAAGTTATGGGGAAGAGGTGTCCAACAACACATTTCTTGCTCTTGTTCTAAATTATAAAAAAACCCAGCAATTAGTTCAAATGAACACAGTTAAAAATAGGCCTATCTGTGCCATAATATTGGGGAGTTACAAGACAGTAAAGTGGAACAACAGCAAATTGTACTCACAGCAGCAAGGACATCACAGTATTCACCTACTCCAGTGGCAGATCAATAAAAACATTAGTATCATTTCAATTATGCTCAAAAGAACACATTAGCCTAATTTAATTTCACTAATAGTGGTCTCTGACAAATGTGTTCATCTGTGCAAAACCTGGAGCTGTCAAAGACACACCTGGTTGTGGCACTGACACTTGCTCTCTGGGTATTTTCCTAAGCTAATTCGAATACGAAATGTATCTTGTGAAGGACCAAGAGGCCTCAGAAGTTAATGTGCATGTGAGTTTCATGTTATTTTTATAAAGATCTTGCCTGTATTTGAACTCCCTTTAACTTGGGTTTACACAAATGGTTCACCATCTCTGGTCCACAGTTCCAAAGGTCACAAAAAGCTGCTTACAGTAGGGAAAATAACCAGGAACTAAAATGCTTGCTGAGAGAATAATATCTGATGCAATTCCCCACATCAAGTGACAGCTGAGGACTGCTACTCCACATGTAGAGTTATATGGGAAAAGCAGACACTTGATAGCCTGGACTGTGCAAGATGTCAAATTTTCAACTGGTTTAAAGCCCATGCACAGAATAAAGACTGCTGTTAAGACTTGCAGGTGAAAATAATAAGCCACTATCCAAATACAGTAAAATGTTTTGGGGTGTATGTGCAGAACAGTGTTAGCTAATTCACCCAAACTGAGCAGTGGGCTTCTTATCAAACCCAGTTTTGTGTCTGTCCTAGAGGGACTCCTTAGAGCCAAGACCAGAAAGGCGAGCTTACATGTGACACTTGTGACACTACTTAAGGTGCACATTTTGTCCTTCAGTGTGGAGAAAGGGATGGCAGTGGTTTGCTGTTCGGCAGTGGCTGAGGCTCAGGTACACCCCATACTCTGGTGGCAAGACTGGTGTGACATGGAAAAGACTGCACTTGAGGGGTACAGAAATAAGGGTCTTCCCAACAAAAGCGTGAACTAAACTTATAGAAGAGCAGCTTCCACAGCACAGGTTGCAACTTCACAGCATGTCTGAGGTCAGAGGGGACCTCTGGAAGTCATTTGATCCAACATTTCTGCTCAAGCACAACCACCAAGAACTGGTTGTCCTGGATTCAGATAAGCTCTTTCCCCTCATACAAGCTTCTGTTTGCTGATCTCTTCTGTGCCTCTTGACCTCTCTGCAGTAACCACAGCAAGAAGAATGAGGATGCCAAGTGTGTACACCAACACTCTGATGGGCTTTGCAAATACACACCCCCACCCATGGCACTAAGAATGGTAAAACGGAGATGATGGGGTCTGAACTTTGCGGACAGAACTGTTCCACATGGAAGGGTATGTCACATGTCCTTGGCCAGGTCTCAGCCCCATCTCCAAGAGAAATGTTATGAAGCTGATCCTGAGGGGCCACCCAACACAGCTCTTTCAGTCTAGACTCCTGAGACACCACAGAAACACTAAAAAACCAGGAAGATTACTTTCTCCTGGAATTCACCAGAAAAGTCAAGCAGCAAGAAGGTGTGAGAGGGCACATAAGAGATCCACACCCACACAGTGGGCACACCTCTGTGTCAAAACCAGCTGCTGCCAGGCGGCATTCCCACTGGCAAGAGGAATGAAGATGTAAAAGCAGGTGAATGCCTGGACTAGCCTGCCAATAAAAAATCAGGGTATGGCGTGGTGCCTAAGTGATGGCAGACACACATCAAGATTGTGCCAAGGCAAAAGAAGTCACCAACCAGCACGCCGAATTAGTGCTCTAAGAGGAGCAAAAAGCACAGTGCTGTGGTGCTCCAGGGTAAGTCTGGCCATGAGGAATGGTGCTAGGATGGATTCTTCCAGTACTGCAGAGCCAGCCTCAGCAGATGGACAAGGTTCAAGGGCAACCAAGTGGGCCTGAAGCAGTCTCAGTTCTGCTTCTGCAGCCAGGAAAACGGCAGATGATGACAATAACAAACACCTTGCCAGTGACATCCTAAGCCAACCTTCTTGGGATTAAAACTACACAAAAGTCCTTCAAAGAACAGAGGCCAAAGAAAGCTTTGCATCACTTCTCTGAGGGTGAAAACTGGAAGCTATGCCAGGCCCTGTTCAAAACTTGCAGGAGAGGTAGCAAAGGAACCTTCAGGCACAAGAACACCTCTGAAATGATTCAAACACCTGGAACTGAGCTAAAAAATTATTCAATCCTTTCAAGTGGCAAAAAGACAGAAAAGAAACCTTTGGTAAGGAAAATGCATCCAAATAGGGCAGGAAATTAGTTTAGGCAGCAAGACAAAAAATGAAGGAGCAGATTGAAACTTGATGGAACAGCTGAGCTGAAACAGCAGCAGGTGTATGCCTCATCCTGCAGCCAGTTCCATGAGGAGGAAGAAAAAAGACAAAAGTGAACTTTGGGCAGATACTTCAAGAAGACAACTGCCAACTTGCATCACAGAATACATCACAGTGGCATAGTGTTCACATGGAATTTCATGAAGAAAAGGAAATTATTATCAACATTTCAATAAATACTTGAGGAGACCTCGCCACTGTGATTTCTGCAATAATTCAAGTTCCAGATATGAGGGGAGGGAGGGAAAAAGGGAGCATTTACGCAAATCTATAGCCCATGCTAAGTCAAATAAATTAAGAGAGATTTTGTACTTCATTAGCATCACAGTTCAAGGAGGGATGCAGGAAATCTGGGGCTTGCACCTCATCTAAAAGCCTCAGCATCGCATCAGAGATTAGTTTTGCTAACTTAAAAAGTTCTTCAGAAGAAAATTTAAAATTTTCAGTTAAAACAATAGTAGTGTTGTAGGTCCCTCCTCTTTTTTTCCCAGCAAAACCCACAAATATCTCATGCAGCATGAGTGCAGGACTGTGGGCTGACCCTGGCTGGATGCCAGGTGCCCCCCCAAAGCTGTTCTATCACTCTCCTCGCTCAGCTGGACAGGCGAGAGGAAATATAAGGAAAGGCTCCCGGGTTGAGATGAGGACTCGCCCATTACCTCACAGGCTGCAGGGGAATCTCAGCTCCAGCGCCTGGATCTCATCCCTGCTCCTTCTGCACCTCCCAGGGTGTGGGCAGGGCTGCTTCTCTCCCATATCCTCACTCCTCTCTTCTCTGGCAATAATTACTTCCGCATAGTAACATTTTTCATTCTTAAATGTTACCATGGAGTAGTTACCATCAACTCTGGTGAGCTCAGCCCTGGCCAGTGGCAGGGTGGCACTGGAGCTGTCTGGCATTGGCTCTGACAGACACAGGGAAGCTGCTACTGGCTTCCCACAGAAGCCATCCCAGTAACCACACCCCACCACTACCAAACCTAGCCATACAAACCCAATACAAGGTCATAAGCAGCAGAAACCATTTCATGACAGGTAATGATTCTGTGAGCTTCAGTGGGATGAGCAACTGAACAAAATGAAGCTATTCTAAATTCTGATAGTTTACCCGCTGTAATTTGTCTGAAAGGTTAAACAGGATGCTAACATGGTCCTGGTATGCCACAAAATGAAGAGGGAAATAAAGCAAACATTTAGTTTGTCTTTAAAACACAGTGGGGCTTTTTCACTATCTAAAATACTGTTCAAGTCTGGGAGCTGAGTTCTAATTTATAGCTGTAGCAACCTCTCTGCTTTACCTGTGAATTACCTTAAAAGTGCATAGTAGAGCTTAGCTGCTCATCAGGCACATGTCTGCTTCTACTAAGAAAATCAGCCATAATAAAAGGCAGACAGCATTTGCTAGATGCAAAAAGGCCTCTGCAATTATCACTTAATTGTCCTTCATGGGCCAGTACTGGGAGTCTCATACTTTCCCCTTAAGGTTGCTCCCTTCTTCAGCACTTTTCTTAACTGTCTACTTAATTAGTCTTCCTTCCTGGGCTTAATTGTGAATTTGTTTTGATTAATTAGCCTCAGAGCTCACTTGGCACTAACTGAAATATAGGAGAAGTGCTCAGTTTCTTCAGTGAATAGACTACTGCATCCTAGGGGAGCCCCCTCTTTGTCAGCAATAAAATTTCAAGTCTAGATAGTGTTTGAAAAAAACTTTTTTGTAATTAACTTTCAATTCTTGTAATTACCCCCACTGTACTACAACACAAAAGTGTTGCTAACATAAAGAAAGGGTAAAATTCATTAAATTCAGGCCTCTTCTTAGGTGGATTATACATCAGGTTCATTAGCTGAACCCTGTAGTTTTAGATAAGATGACATAATGCTCTTAAATGCAAGTGATCAGATCACTACTAGAATCCCAAACCAGGAGTGTGGGTTACCAGCAGAGACAGCTGTGTCCTTGTGGCACCAACACCAGAAAACCTTTCCCACATCAATCTTTTCAAAGTTATTGAGCTTCATTGAAAATGCTTTGCATAACCTAGACCAGTCAGTCTGTAACACCTTTGAGCACTAACAAAGAGCTCTTCATACATTCACACCTCTCATATCATTCCTTTCCCCTCCCTCTTTACAGCACCTCGACTCCAGAAGACACCCTCACAGCATTACCATGCATCTGCCATCTTGATCAATTCTCATTTCAGAGACTGTTACTGAAAACACAGGAAAAGGCATCTTTAAACACCATCACAGTGAAAAAATTTATTAAGCTAAATGAAATAATGTGTGTTAACAGCTATCATACCCATTTTAAAACTTCCTAAATATTTGCCAAGAGTATTGCAATTCTTCAGTTTTCAAATTTAAAAGTCCTTACCCATCAAGCTGCAAAGAGAAATAAAAAAATCTTATTCTAGACATTAGTATTTTCTTCTGTGAACGCTTTTAGACTTGCAACAGTCAAGCTGACAAAGTCAACCCTTTGTTTCTTCCAGCTCCTTGTTTCAATCACTGCTGCTCCTGTGCTCCAAACAGGACTGCAGAAGGAGTGCAAAGTACCTGTGGTTTTACAAGCCTTGGTGTTTACCTTTACTTGGGCACAGAAGCTCAAATGAAGCAGAACAGGAGCTTTATGAGTGGGCTTAAAAACACAGAGCAGCTCTGCAGACAAACCTTTTAACATATTTGTTTCCTAATAATCTGCAGCCCACTGCTCTGACTGATGATCAACCATGTTTTCATCTTAAAACTGGACCATAGGACTCACTTTGGTTGTCAAATCCTAACTGAAGCTCATCCATGCAACCCAAAAAGTTTGCCTCTGAGATCTCTTCTGACTACATTTGTGAACATCTGTGAAGTGACAGGATTCTGCCAAGGAAATGTACAGCTTGGAAGAACTAAGATATTCAGTTACAACAGCTGTCAATACCATTAAAGAGGCATGGCCCATGCTCTTCAGTTAGATGTATCCCCTGCAATCAATCACCACTTAAAGTAAATTCTGTATTACAAAAGACATCATGCAGAGTCTATACAGCAGTAGAAATACAAGAAATATTCCTTCATGCTGAAATGCCTTTTCAACTGTTATGAAATGAGGAAATAGCTCTTTAGGCTTATTGCATTCTCCAAATGTTAATTTAAAATCATCTGCAGATAACCAATTTATTTGTGCACTTGCAAAACAGAAGAAGCTATATATGTGTCTCAACAGTTTGTTTTATTGGTCCTGTTTATTTTGTCTGTAATTACTCAAATCTAAAACCTCCTATTTTAGGTTTACAGAGCTGTACAAATATGGATGTGCATACACATCTGACCGTTCTGCAATCACTCTTCTGCTAATTTAAGCTTCAAAAAGCTTTGTTTAGTAAAACAGGAACAGCTTTCTAACCAAATGAAACTACAAAAAGATAGATTTGCAAAAGAACCTACTAACCTGTAATTCTTTTGAAGAGAGCCACAGCCTTCAAAGCTGTGGCTTTTTATTGTGGCATGACTTCTCAGTTAAGCCTCTTAAAAGAAGCCCCTGGATGTTACCATAGTACCTGCTATAGAATACATGAACCTATTAAGAACAGGTTATAAAGCTGAAATATGTGACTTGGCTTTTGTTTCCAGCTCTCTCAATTACTGCTGATAGAAAGCAATGAATTAAAATACTGAAACAGGGATACCCACAAGGATATCAGTATGTATCCTCCAGAAACATTAAGTCTATCTCACATTTTGTCTCTTCCAAGACAAAGATCCCAACTTCACTCCACAACAGGTAATACTGGTTAACCAGTTAAAGCCTAGCTCCACAAACACCTGGCTAAACCACAGTAGCCAGTGGAATCAAGATAACTCAGCAGAGCGAAAAACAGGCTGGCAAAAAGAATCACACATATTCAGGAACACTAACTTCTCACATTTCAGAAAATATCCTATTTGACCTGCTGTACACAAAATGTAGGAAGCAGGAACTAAAACAAGACCAGGCAGAGGTGAAACATCAGCTGCTGCTTCTGACTAGCAACTGATTATTGATTGACATACTGCAGAACTAAGCAGCCATAGGAGTCCTGGCATTCCTGATTCTCCTGCACCTCCCCACATATATTTAGGCTAATGACACAGCAGCAAATTTCTATCAAGTGCCAAGATGAAGAAAAAAAATTGAAACGCAATCCAGACCAACAGTGAACAACCCAGGTCCTGCTGTGCACTAATGTTTTAAAGAACAATTTTGTGCAAGTGGCTGCAACAAGTACAACATGAACGTAACTGAACGAACTTAGCAACGTTCAGTAGTTAAGTCCTACTGTGAATGGCAACTGATTTACATCTCCTTGCAAGAGAATTCAACTAAATTTATCTCCACCTGTAACACACTGTTCTTCCTGCCTTTCAAAAACCAGACCCTAAGGAGCACAGAGGCCAGCAAAGGACTAAGAGCTGTGCTTGAAGCCCCATCTACTGACAAATAACAGAATTGTTGCTAGACCAGAGCAATATTCCAGAGAACATTCCTTGACAAACCGGATACTGCTTCTTAAAAAAAAGTAAACCGCAAACATATTCAGATGTAGTCCAGATAGAAAATGTTCTCTGCAGACTACACAGGACATTTCTCTCAAAAAACCAACCAGACAGACAGCAACAAAACCATCCAGCCTAAAAAGTGACATACTTTACCAAATGTGCCCTGTTCTCCTTGACACTCCCAGCCATAGAATTAGGAAAACACGAACAGGCATGCTGACCTGAAACCTGCATTTGAACATCTGCACTTTCCAGCCTGTGTCAGGAAAAGGTCTGTACATATTAAATCTGCTTTAGAAAGCATCCTGAAGAACTTACTTCTCTTGACTCAAAAGAAAACCCCCTCACGATCTTGCTGCCCCCAAGTTGCAGGGCGCAAAGACACATCCGTGCCTGACATGACATTTTCATCACTTCTCATCCCAGCCCACCAAATGAAAACACATCCCTGGCAAGCAACAGCCTGCTGAGCTCTGCCACAGCATCCACCCACACTCTCCTTTAGGACCACAAGCCCTGTAGTCCATCCACATAAGGTAACTACTCTAACCCCTTAAGTATCCATCCTTCTACTACCCAATCTGCAGACAGGTAACACAGAAAAGAACAGGGCATTTTCTGCAGGGCATTTTTGTTCAGAACTCCCTGGCCATTAACACAACTGAAAAGTTTTCTTGTTCTCATTTTTAACTGGAACCAATTTGCTGCTGGGATCAGAGATCATCACATCCATGGCCTGACTGCTGGGAGACCTGCTTGGGTTAGAAGCAGAGTCTTAAGTTTAATCCTAGCCCTATACTTTTTCCAAGTGGCAAAGTTCCAGATCTCTATAGGCCTGAGGAGCTGAAAGACTTAAAAACTAAACGTTTTAGTGGGTGGGATCTCCTCAAACAGTGAGACAGCATGTGTGCCCATCTGGTAGCTGGTATGGCTCCAGCACAGGAAGGACATTATTTGAATCTTGCTGACCTTGAAGAGACCAACCCAAGCCCAAAATTTAGAAAAGCTGCCAACATCAAATTTATATCTAGTGACTAAATGACTTTTTTCTTTTTTAACTCTTAAACTGCTTACAAAAGTTGAGGCTGGAGAAAAAAAGGACTTTCTGTATAGTCTGAATTCTGATAGTAAACAGCTTGTTTCAAGACAGAACTAAATAGCAGGAGGCATGCTCCTCTTTCATCTTCTCAGAGTTACATGTGACTTAGCCACGAATGAAAAGACAACACACAACTTCTATCAAGTATTTCCACTGTTAGTCTATATATGCACTAACCATAGGAACTACTGCTTGAAAGAGAATGACAGAAAGTATTAGCTCAAATTCCCCAATCCAAAGGATCTTTCACAGAGGCATGGTAATCTTGGTGTCCAAGACCTTTCAGAGACACAGGAAATTAGCTGACAGCTGAAAGCCAATTCCTCTTTCCTACTTTAATGTATACTCCAGATTTAGCATAAAGATCATGGCCAAGATTGGTTACAAGGTTAGTGCTCAATCCTCAAGTCCTTAAGAGTTCACTATTCCAATTCAATTTTCCTTATCTCCTTCTCTTCAAGGATAGCAATGACCAGAGAGAGAAAGCAGCATATGAGAATAGCTGTAGTTTATCCTTATCTTCAGCCAGAAGGAACCTTGAAGAGCTTGGGAGACAAATGCTATGTATACCATCTGCTGTCTAGACTTGGCTTCTGGAGTATACAGTATAATTACAGCCTTCCCAAAGGTCCTCATTATTATCCAGGAACACAGCAAGCAAATCAAAAGGAGATATTAAAGTAATACATTTGGCAATGACCTATCACTGTTACACAAAATAAAGCTATCAACAATGTTCAGAGCTAATCAGGCCGTAGCTTCCACACAAAAGACACAACTGATAAGCTCCTACTTAAGAGCTCCTATTTTCCTATTCAGATTGGAGGCACTAATCATCCAGCTGCCAGACAAGGAAGGGTTGCCTGTCGTTAACATATGAGAAGGCAGCTGGACCCCAGCACAGCAGCCTTGCAGCAGCCCATCTCCTAGACAACAATTACTGGAATGCAAACAGCAGGTTTGTCATTTAAACAGAGATTATTCTGAGCAGGTTGTACCAGGTAGTCGTTAAGACTATCTATCAGATGTTAGCTGAGGATGCCAACATTTCTTCAAGTGCTAAGCATCTTTAGGGAGATTAAGCATATTGATACAATTTGGAACAACAAATACACCCACACATTTCATACTTATATCTTTCTGTCACTGGATGGCACAAGAACAGTAACTGATGGAGAGCAAGGCACTTTAGTATGTCATTTCAGTTTGACAGCAAACTACCAACATTCTTCTGGGTTTTTTTCCTCAACTCTTCTAATCTTGATTTCAGCTGCTCTGTACTCACTTGTAATGTTAGGGTGGGCCCGCTCAAACATTTTTGTATGTAAAAAGAACTTCAGAACATACAAAAATTTGACAAGTGTTTAAGCAAACTTCTTTGCAGAAAGTTCTTCACCTGTCTTTGAGTTGTGTGAAGAGAAGAACACTTTCTTCATTCAGAAGATTACGTATGTTATATCCATTTCCTACAAAGAAAAACAGAGTAAGTTTTCCTTAGGATCCACTGGCAATTTTTGAAGTCCTCTCCTGTCTTCAGCCAAGTATAGTTTCATTTTATATATTTTAACAGAAGGAATATTAGCTCTTAATCTAGGATGCCACTCTTACAGACAGGTCAGTGCATTTCAAAGAGATGACAAGGAATACACCTAATGTCATTTACTTTCATCTAAGCTTAGAAGATTTTTTCTGAGAAGAATGTAACAGGCATGAGCACTCAGCTCTCAAAACCCACAATAAAACTTTAAGGTGACTGAATTTACTTTAATTTATTCCTACAGAAACTATCAATAAAAACTGCACATGGAAACTTATCTGCAGATCTTCACTTGAGATTTGCACACTAACATAACCACAAAATAGAATTATCTAATAGGCCCTGAACACTGGGAATGAACAACATCCTCACATTCATATACAGCCACCCAATGAATTACAGGGATCACCTGCCACAAACACTGCATTGCCCATCCAGCCACACTGAGACCAGCCATCAGGAAGCAGGGAAGAATGAAGTGTAGATCCTTATGGTCATACAAAACTTTCAGCATCCTATATAACCTGCTTTCCCAAAAACCAAATGACAGAAATGTCTCTGCAGACTCACTAGACTTTTAAGATTGTAACACCAAAACGAGCTTCAAAGCACCAAGCATTAATTGAGCAATGATTGTTCAGTCAGGACACTGTACTGAAAAGTTAACAGGGAAAAAATGGGCTAATTCCTCATTTTCTAAAGACAAGCCCCTTCACAAGAAAGCTGTACAAAAGCTATCTACAGCTTCATGAACAGCCTGCTTTAACACTACTATGAAATCTCTAGACTAGTGTCTTAACCCACTGATGAACAGGCGCCCATATGGAATTCATGCCACTTTTATATCAGAAGGACTTTAAATCAGATCTTTAAATTCTCAAGAAAACATAGGAAGTTACAACCTATTCAACAAGATAGTTTGAACCTTCTATATACAAGCACAGTGAACTGATCCAAATGGATTTTCTTCATTTTACATAGGAAAAAAGCAGAAAGCATACGGTGACAGAAACAATTATATGAATTACTAGTAACATCAGGCTGTCTGTGATGTTCCCTCAACATTACAGCTAGTGACAGAACCAGAATACCAAGAGAAATTTACTCTCAGAACTTGGTAGTGTCATCAAAACTCTGAGGCCAACTCACATAAACAAGAGGTATGTGTATCCCTGCATTCAACCATTAGATCATCAACCCATGTCCAGTGTTGTGTCACATTCCATTCTTCCTCACCCTGTACTGTCCCATTCTCTATTCAATCATTCTGTTTGGTTTTGATTCCTAGCATGCTAATTTAGTCTCCTGCACCTCCCAACAAATGGGTTTCAGACACATGCACTCACCTGCTGGAACATAGAAGCAGTCCCCTGCAGTTAGGCAATACGATGTCTTATGTAATGTCACAAGAACTTTGCCATGGATAATATGGAAAGCCTTAATGGAAGCCAAAGGGTTCTAAGGTTAGCACCATTTAAGGAAGATATGCAAGAAAACACTTGCATAGACATAAAAAGATAAAAACCCAAACCAGCCAGCAGAGCTGCAATCTCTTTTCCCCATACTGATGAAAAATAAGATGCACACCTCAAAAGGGGGATGAGGTCCTGTTTTATTTTTCTGATATTTCTATCTTGCCTGCGAGATTCACAAAGTAGAAGCACATGGACATACAGATTTAATACAAAGCAAAGCAGGGCAATGTGCATGCAAAGAACCTTCAGCAAATAATTAATTAATGTTCATTTGTTTTGGGGGGCAGGGCAGACCTCTCAACTTCATATGTTATTTCCAACCACCCCAACAGATCTTCTGTATACAAAGTCCATTTCATAAAAATTTTTAAAAAGCACACTTACTATTGTATCCATGTCAACAAACTGGTGCCCCTTTTCTTTATATGGTTTCAGAATCAATCTACCAGTTGCAAAAAGAGATGTATTCAAATTTTTCTGTATTTCTATTGCTTCATCTTTGAAGAAGTAAGTGTGACTGCTTGCAGTGTTTATACAATCTACAAAAAAATGTCCAGGAGATTAACATTAATGCTACCACATAATTAGTCTTGTTACATGCTCAGTGCAATACATATTTTTTCAGTGCAACACCTCCAAAAGCTAGACTCAACATTTAGCTGAAAAATTAGGACACTTCTTGTGTCTCCCTCAGAACTTTCTCCAGAAGAGCAATGAATATTTCAGAACCTCACCTTTTTATGCCCAATGTGGCATGAACTTTTTTTTCCTCGTAAGTCTACATAATTAAGGAAGTCCCTTGGTCACATCCATTCAACTCACCTAGATGCACTTCATTATTTGTTACTGGGTCCAGTACAATGGCTGGCATAGATGCATCAGCTAGACTGTGGTTTAAACTTGCAGGTATCTCTCCTCTATCTGAGGATACAAAGAAATCAACACAAAACCAAAAAAAGTAATCAATATAGATCTCAAAAAGTTAATAATTTAACCACAACTTTTCCACAATTCTAATGTCACACATTAAGTACTACAATATCCTTTAATAAGTAAATAAATAGACTGAATACTCTTCCTTCAAATAAAGAAAACCAACCATAACAATTCTTTGAAAATGTCTTTTTCATTGAAATAATTTCTGTGTGTTATAGATGAACACTCTCTAAATCCTAAGGAATTTCCTACGGAAATGCCAACTATTTATCCTATGCTATTAACAACAGTATTTACTCAAAAGTAAACTCTGTGTTTTGAGAGAAGTGTTTTTCCAGCAACAGATGCTGAGAGAACATGAAATACATGATGAAGAGTGAAGAACAGGTATTTTTGTTTAACCTATTGTTGATAGGCATCAGGGGACTCAAGAGAGAAAGAGTTCAAAGATAAGCACATGTCCAATTTTCCTTTTCTCAAGAAATAACATTACAGGAACCTCACTCTAAGTTGTAAATCTGAGAACTATTGCTATAATAAAAAGGACTTTTCCAGAAAAAGAAATATCCTAAGAACTGATGACAACACTATGCTTTTCAAACAAAAAAGAGATGCTTTAGAATGTTCATGGCATTTAAAGAATAAATATCCCAAAGCTCTCCTGCAGAATTTTCTTAAGCAGACAATTTTAGCTCTACAGTGCACAGAAGATTTCTTTCAACACAGACAGAAGAAGGCATGCTAAAGGCAAGCTACAGCACTCTGTAGGCACTCATGGCAGCTTAAATACTCTTACAGCAAGACAATTGGGGGGAGGAAGAAAAGTTACTGTGTTTGAACAGCTTTGTTCCAACATAACCATCTCTCTATAAAAAGAAGCAGCAACAGATGCAGCTCCATAGCTATAAAAACGGATTTTTTATTGTATCAATAACATTTAAAAATTTGTGCTAGAAATTTTACTTGGCTGACAGGCCTTACATGCATCACTAAGACTCAAGGATGTGAGTGAAAGACTATCTCTGAAGATGAATGTCTGTCACAGAGGAAATCAATCACTTCTGGAAGACAGTTCAAAGGCACTTGAAGCAACCAACAGTTCTTGTAAGATACAGTATGAACAGTCACTACTAGCTCAGGTTCTCATGGGCTGCAAGTGATTTATATTACAATATAAATTGTGCTTAGATCAAATATTGATCTATACCAGATACTGTCTCCTATCAGTGGCCCAAAGCAAGTACTCCTTCCATTCCTCAAAATGTCATAATAATATACTATA
>VZRH01006242.1:687933-702502 GCA_013397555.1 Urocynchramus pylzowi
TATATATATATATATATATATATATATATATATATATTCAATGGAATACTTTCTACCTCTAACCTGGAGCTCCCACACTTTATTTAGAGCTATTCACTCTCCTGTTAATGTATCTGGTTCTTGCCTTGAAACTACATAAATACTTCTATGCACAATATTCCGGGCAGGAAGCACGCAGTGAGAATGACCACCTTATTTTGCTGAATAACCCAGCTCTCACTGTCTTCCTTCCAGACCGTCTAGTTCTTGTGTTTAAAAAAATAAGCAGAAAACCCCAACAAGACCATTTACTTTGATTTCCCTTCTCCATGTCATTCATGATTTCAGAGGTGTTTTTAGACCTCTTCCTTAGAGGCCTCCATAGTATTCTGTTCAGGGCTGAGGAGAATTCACTACAGGAAGTCCTTCTACGTTTTTGATGAGCTTTCCCTAAACCTCCTCTAGTCCTGCCACCTTCTTTTTGAAGTAAGGAATAAAACTTACACGAAACACATGTAAAATCAGAAATTGGTACCAACAGTGATTGTTTTCTTCCTTATTTCTCTGATGATTATGTCAGTCCTAATTAGCTTAGTACTAGAACCATATGGCATTTTCCATAACAAGCGTTTGTTAGCACTTGTTTTATTAGTTCTATAACATCACAGAGAAATGTTTCAGGTTCCAACAAAAGCTCTAGACAGTCCCCATTAAGAAAGGCTCTTTAAAAAAACTTACAGAGAGCACAGCAAAAATAATTTAGCTTTTGGACTTTGACTCTCTTTTCTGAGCACTACTTACATATTTATTATATACTGGACAGAGAGTCCCTGTTTGCTTAAACATAGATTTATTGCCCACTTTTAACCATTTTATGCACTGCTCTTACAGCTCTCTCTTCACCTACTGTGTTGTGGTTTTATATTTAAACTACAACAGCTTCAAGCCCTACTGACACTCTCTGCTGTATTTTTGGATGTATTACATGCATCAGTAAAATGGCTACAAGTTTTTATACCTTAACCATGCACACTAGCATCATGATCTGAACACAAAATGAGAACAGTTTAGTTTCTTCAGCCCCTGCTTTAAAGGCACAACAGCACTTCTAGGTATGTCCAACATTTCTTCCTTTCTTACACTAAAAAGTAAACAATTTACTACAACAATGTACAGAATTGTTATAGATCCAGTAGGAGCAGGTTTTTCCTCATCAGATAATATTAATAAATTATGGTATAAAATTATTTTCACCCAGAGAGAGAATTGAGTGTTTACAGGAGAAAAATCTTAGAGCAGTAGAGTATTTGATTAAAGAGACTTTTTAAAGTATCCAAAGGAAAAAAGTCTTTGTTCCTACTTGTTTTATCTGTTTTCTGCTTGGGACAATCCTTCCTCCTTTTACTCTTCCTGGGAGATTCTGTTTCTGGATTCACTAGTCCACTAATCACAAGCCCTCCTGAAACAAAAGGAAGTTAAACAAAGTCCACTAACTCATAGTAAATCTAAAAGAATGCAAACTTGCACAACCAACCAGCATTTCAACTGAGAATAGACTTCCTTGATGCTGAACTTTTCAGATCACTTTGGAAAGCCAGAACAAACAAAAAACTTTTCAACATTAAGTACTTTGGAGCGCAATGCAACTTGAGACATTTTGAAAATTATTTGATCAAATTTCAGTCAAAAAACATTTCAGAAAGCCATGACATGCAAATAATTTTTTAAGACAAAATATCACTTTTACAGACACAAAAAAAAAAATCCTAAGTGAACTAATTAATTAGGAAAGGACTAAACTAGGCTGAATTGTCAGTAAAAAAATTCCTGAGAACAAGATCTATTTTCTCACTTAGGGTATTTAACACTGAGACTATAAAATGTTATGGTATCTGCTCTCAAAAACAATCCTCATATAAAAAGAAATGCTCCAATGAATGATCCAGTAGATTGTCTCTTTTTCCAGTATCATACACAATCTCTGACATAAAAAACCCACTAGTACAGAGAAACTGTTCTGTTCTTCCCTCAACAGTGAAGACAAAAGTACTTACCATGTTCTGCTGATATTATTTTCAGCTGACACAGGAGTGTCAGAAGAGAAGAAAACTACATGGAGAGATGACTAAGTAACTGGAGACCACAAATAATCTTTTTTAAAAAGTTACCCAACAGTAAGCATCTCAAGCCTTGCACAGCACAAGATCAACTCAGATTTTTCTTTTCTGCTTTATCAGAAGGAAGCAAATAGGTATTTTGGGACTAATACCTGAAGGCTTCATAGTATAGTCTATGCGCTCGCCTCTCCAGTACTCCAGAGGTCTCAGCCGTATCCTTTTTGTCCGACGAACATTAGGTGTGTTGGAAGGCATTACTGATTTGAAGGATGAAGTCATTCACATTAAGTACAAAAGAAAAATTCAGAGACAGAAAAGATTAAGTGTTCTTTCCTCTTGTTCTGTACCACAAGCAGGTCAGCCCTTCCCAGCTGATATTTCTATCATATTGCTATCATGACAAGAAAATAGGATTCAAGTATCACCAAATGCCTTCTTTTGCATACATCAGTATTGCACCCTCCTTTTTCATAAACAACCACCACCCTGACTTGACATTAGATTTCATTCTATATATCTTAGTGAACCACGGATACACAGACATCAGGAGCTCAAGCTCAAGGACAGCAAATATGCTACATCTGTGCAGACAAAGTTCTTGACAAAGACTAAGAATCCTGCCTGAATCTGGGGGATTTCATTAGCAACCATGAAAAGGCACTGCCTCAGTTATGGGAAGGGGAGGATAACAGAGGCTGCCTAAGTACATCCTTCTCTTCCAGATTCAGAAGTCCTGTTTTCAGGGTCCAGAAGAGCAGCACTTTTGTGAAAAGAAACTCCACACATTTCCAGGATTTCTCAGATATTTATCTTCAGATGTACTAATCACACAGTCTCAACTTTCAAGTTGTGTAAGCTGCCATATATGAATGCCATATGATATTTTAGTGTTTGTAAGAAGAGTGAAAGCCCCTTAAGATCTCAAAGCAAATTAATCAAGAATATTTAAATGCTAAAAATGGTAAATATGAAACAGCTGCTGAAACAATTTTTGAAAGCAGACATCTAAAGTGTTGTGCATAAAATAATAATGAAGCCAATAAAAAACACCCACAATGTGAAACAGACAAGCGTGGGACTACAACCGACTGCATGCCCATTGTTCCATCCTATCCAGACTCAGACCACCACAGAAGGCAGGTTATTTGCACCCTCAGTTTTACTGCATAAAAACAACTCAAACTCTTATTGTTTTCACTGAACAGTAAGCTTTTGTCCTGAGTCAGTTTTTTAAGAATATACTCAGTGCACATAGCTGGTGTGGAGCTGCAGTGCCAGCCAGAGATTGAGCTCTGCATGGGAGCCTCAGGCAAGAGGTCATGAACTGATGCTGACCCTTTGAACAACAGCGGGCACAGGGACCTGTGGCCCAGCCAGGTGACCGGACACAACAGGAGCCAAGGACTGAGCTGGAAGGACCAGCAGCACCCCAGACTGTCAAGCACACAGAATGTGAGGGTACAAAAGCCCAGATAGTCCTTTGTTCCAGTTTAAGCTGTTATTCTGTTGCTACACAATAAAATTATTTAAAGGAACCAGAGGTCTGAGACTCTGCTATGAGAAACTCAGGGTAAAGCCAGCAAGGAAACCTTGTCTGGCTGTGTAGAGAGTCAAATGGGGCACCTGTGAGGGCACTGGAACCACCCACTGTAATGGGGTTTCAGTCCCTGGACTTTAAGTCTGTGGTGGTGGGAGTGTGGCTGCCAGAGTGGCTCCTGGATGGTCAGACCTGAAAGTGTCCTTAACACAATACCATAAAAACGGAAGTGTGGCAGTTAAAAAGATAACTGTTGAATAAAACAAATAAAAAAAAAACACTGGAAGTTTTAAAAAATAACTTTCAAATTAAGAGAAGGGCTGAAGGCCTGAAAAATAACAAACCCTATCTGTAAATACTTATGAACAGATGAACCCATTTCTTGGTGTTTGTCTGCGTCTCCTTCAGCAACATTAACATCAAGTTGAAAATGCATTTGCACACTTACATTATGATATTTTAAAATACTCTTACCTATTTTATGCCTTGCTACTTCATCTGACAACAGATGTCTTAATTTGTAATTCAAGTCTTCAGAATTATCTGAAAACACATTCAAAAACCCCATCACCAAAGGCACTTATTATTCCTGACTTTTATTCAATATGCCGACTAGAAGCAACCAAAAGTAACACAAACAGAAGTCCCAAGGATAGTGCTTCCACCAACACCTTTTGCTATAAACATAGATGAAATTCAGTGTAGATAAACAGTATCTGTAATTAGTTTTAAACAGAGTAAACTTAAACATTACTTGAAAACTATACATTCAAGTAAATACTCTTCAGACCCATCCCTCGTGATAAAGTGAACGTGGACAAATTACAAACTATACACATAATTTTTTTGATCAAAGTGCAAGGTCATTCAGATTTATATCACTGAAACCTAACTTCAGGACAAATTTTTTACCAGAACACACACAAAACTAGACTGGACTAATAACATTCACATCTGGCTCTAAAACACTAACAATATCTCCAGGGCTCATGTTCATTATGACAACATGTGGAACTTGTGCAATGAAATTTAAAACTGAAACCAAACAAATAATAATAACCCTCCCCACACAAAAACCCCCAAACACAAAACCAAACAAACAACTAACAAAAAAATCCCCTAACACAACAAAGCAAACAAAAAAACCACCCCACAAATAAAAAACCAAACAAAACAAACAACCTCCCCCCAAAAAAACACCAAACCAAAGTATTCTTTGGGGAACAGGCCATGACTTCATGAATGCTTCAATTTGGCTTAGGTTTGCCTGAAGTGACTGCATACAGGACCATCACATGGCAACATATCAAACTGGTACAGACTGAGACTGAAAATTTTGTTCAAAGTATTTTAGAAAGAATAACTTTATCCTGGTATGCATGATGCCACAACAAGGAGGGCTGCATTCTCCCAAAGCTAACAACATAAAGCTGGCATGCTGTACCACACAGTTGAATAGAAATGTAAACACAGCCAATAAAATCTGCATTTCTTGTTCTGGACAAGCTGAATACAACAGAAATTACTAAACTGTCAGTTACAGTTTATAAGAAGCTTATACATAAAATGCAAGGAAATACAAAATTCAAACATTACCTGAAGATATATCATCCTGCTCAGGAGACTTAGTGCTGGAAGCAAATTTATCACCATCTTCTAGAACAGGTCCACTGTGAAGGAAAAAAAATACACCTGCTTGAACATGTCAAAAGAACAATATAGCACTACCAAGAATAGTGAATTTAAGTTTTTTTCAGATCATGTGGGCTGGGTTCTATTTTGCTTTTAAACAAGTCTATACCAATTAGACACTGAAGCAAATGACTACTCCTTAGAAATCACAGGTCAGAAGTTCATGAACTACTCCCCTACTCAGTCAGCAGGCAAATAGTGTTCACATCTCCTCTCTAAAGAGGTTTCCTAAACTTTTTTCTCCATTCCAGAACAGACCTTCTCCCTGCCTCTGTAGCGTTACCATACAGTTTTCCATATACCATAATTATAAAAGTGCTTTAAAGAGTTGTTTTGCATACTCTATGGAAAGGACAGTGAAATAATATGCGGTCTTTCATGAAATCTCCCCCATAAAATGGCAACAACTTAAACATAGAACTCCAACAGAGATTCTCTAGCAATCAAGCCACTTGTAAAAGAACTTCTCCTACAGCCTCAGAATCAGCACCCTTGACCTTCCTTCTTCCCCCATCTGAGGCTGTGCTTCACTGCTTTTACTGTGCCAGTGAAGTTCAGCTGTTACCCACCTCAACTCCAAAAGGTGCATTTCAATTACCTAGGTTAGAAAATCTACACTGCAAATTTGTCCAAGTCAGTCTGCAGTAGGTTCCCCTTAGAAATAAAGCCCCCAACATTTTCAGTACAACTACTGCATAAGAATTTAATAAATTCATAGACTGCCACTCCTGTTGGCTTCGTTATTAAGCTTCCATCTCATGAAAGGGGAAGATACATGCCTATGTACATACACAGTAAGATTTTGGACTGTAGACAGAGTTCTATACCCTATTTGACATCAATTTTATTAGTGCAACTGTCATCAGTTCTAGGAGCACTGATCTTCCTGTTCAAAAATTACACACCAATGTGGAAGCAAGCCTCAAAGGAAAGAAATCCCCAAAGGCAAGAAGCTTTTTATGACCCCCTATTCACAACAAGAAGAAAAATTGTATTACTTTATTAACTATATTAGCACAGTATATAAAGCCCTCAAGCAGGAATCACAATCCTGTTCTACTCAGTGTTTCACCAGTAGGGCACAGAACACAGCAGCTGTAGCAGCTGCCCAGTTCTCAGGGGGTCTCCACGGGGCAGAAGGAGGATTAAAGTAACATTTTTCAGACAACTCAGGAAATTACCTTTCGCAACTCACAACCTTCTCAGCTACAAAGGAATCCCTAGAAAAGAAAAAAATATTTTTATTATATTTGCTGTTAAGTAAACTTAATGAAAGGAACCTGTAAGTCAATAATTTTATGTCCTGAACAAAACTATAAAAAAGACATTAAAAAAAATTAAAAAGCAATGCAAAGACCAATGATTATAAACCAGGTTTTAGACCACTTGAAATTAGTCTTTAGATTGACCAAAATAAATATAGCTGAAGAATTAAATGCTGTATTTTCTAAATTTATTTTTAAAAATGAACAAACCTGACAGTGAAGTTATTCTGTGGGTGGTGGGGTTGTGTTAAACATAGATCTGCTATGCAAGTCTCACAAGAACACTTTAACTAGAACAAGTTTCCTCATGTAGGAGACACTAAGTATGGCACCCAGCTTTGAGAAAAGAACGTTGATTAAACTGCTTGGTTTCTCTATTAACTATTCAACCAGCCTCAAACTACCACATACTTGAATTGGGCCATCACTGCTTAAAAGTTGACAAGATGTGTTTAATTATCTACCAAGTTATATACCACATTTGTAAAGAATCATACAAAAAGCTTACTGTGGTCCATGCTGTCTGTTATGTTTTCTTTTGTTACTTTTTATTTTCACATCTGGTAACTTCTGTTTTTTCCTTGCCATGTCCTGTACAGAAGAGCTGTCAGAATCTGTTTGAGACTCAGGACCTTCAGGGCTTGAGTGAAGAGCTTTATTGGTTCTATGTGGAATCTTTTTGGGTATCTTCCCTGAAGACTTGGCAGACCATTTCTTTTCAGGATTCTTCACGCTCTCCACGGGATGCTGGAGTGCTTTCAGAGGAGTTCTGTTATTTGCACCACCGGATGACTCTGATGTGTGTAATACATTTTTAGGTTTTTTAGACTTAGTCAACTTCTGAATCACAGGAGTCTCTAATTTCTGATGCAAGGGTGTGGTGCACACTTCATTCAGTTCTACAGGCTCTCTTTCAAGCTCTTCTTCACCAGGTTCACTGTCAGAACTCTCCTCTCTTTGTAACTGAGGCTTGTTATTACTACTTTTCTGGACAGATACTTTAGGCTTCTTCCTTGGACTTACTGTCCCTCTCTTAGATAATTTGACTTTTGAAAGTTTTGGCTTAGCAGTTTGTTTCTTCTTAACTAAATGCTGAGAAGCTTTAGAAGCCAACTGCAAATTCTTGGAAGACTTGAGAGACTTTTTCAGTGACACAGTCTGCTCTGCCTGATGCTCAGATGAGGGCAGAGGCAAATCCTCACTGGGCATCCTTGTTTTACACTGCTCTTCATCAGATGGTTTTGTTTCCAATCCAGCCCATGACAACAGCAGTTCTTCAGCTTCTGGCTTCCAGGATGTGTTCTTTTTCTGGTTTGGAGAGTCTTGACTAAGTGCATCCTTTTTAGTCTTTCCTGTCAAAACACAAAATATTTGGACATTAATACCTTTTCCCATTAAACCTGAAGATATATGTTGACATCTGAATGCACAAAAAAACCCCAAAGTATCAAAATGGGCAAGGAAAAAAAAAAAAAGGAGGTATCACAAAACCAGTTTTATCACCACTGGCTAAAAAAGAAGGCTTTTGCTAAACTATAGTCTACAAAAAACTTTTTGGTGTACTTCCAGTATTTCCTAATTAAAAAAAAAGGGGGCAGAAATGTTACATTCAGTCTGCTTTCCAATTTCCACTGTTCTGTGCTACAAAACCCTTCACAAATAATTCCTAAAACTCAATCCCTTTTCTGTCCAAAGCACATAACTGCTTTTCTATGGCGAGAGGAACAAAAGCTTGTTGGGTACCTACCTTCCATGACTCTTCATACAAAAAGGCAACACTGCTAATTTAATTTTTAATGTTCTAACAGGAAAGGCAAAGGATGTGGCGAAAAAATGAAGACACTGTCTCACTGCCTCTCTGTCTCACCCAAATCAACTGAAATACCAAAGAGGAATCCATTGATGTCTATCACCTACTTTATTATAATTTTCTTATAAACCACCAGAAAATAATCCAGTAATGTGACCTGTAAGGAAAAGCCTAAAGAGCTGTTAAATAACTTACCTGTGCAAGTTCTCTTTTGGCTTTGAGGTGTAAGGACATTTTCTTCACTATTAGGGATTGGCTCTGACACTGACATTTCTTTGAAGTCAAAAGCTCCAACATCCAGATGATCCAGTTTCTGTTCAGTAAGTGCTTTAACCTTTACTTTTCTGTTCTTGACTTTCTTGTTCTGTGTCTTCTCCTTCTCAGAGGGCTGAGGTTTAGAAATGGGAGCTGCAGAGCCATCTTTTTTTGATTTTTTGTTCTTAGTGGGTATCGAAATCCAAGTAGAAGATGAACCACCTGATTCCTCAATTAAAAATTCACATTCATTTTCTATTTCTATTTCTTGATATTTCACAGGACAAGGTGATGGTGGTGATATGGAGGTTGAATATCTAAAGAATGGAGGGGAAAAAACATTCATATCAATCAGGGTGGGGGAGGGGAATTGACTTTCAGTCTTCCAAATCTAGTGGTAACTCCCCACACCTAGACACAGTACAGAACACTCCTCGAAAGAATTATTATTAACTTCATTCATCATACATTCCATATTAAGCCTCCATACAAACCTCTGTCCAAGTGTTCTTGTTGCTACAGCTGCTAAGATAGCTGAAGAGAAAGTCTTCCCTGTCCGGGCAGATGATGCAGTAACACGTTCTCTTCCTTGCACAGGAACAACCTGCTCATCTCTCCCAGGCTGAGGTCCTTCCAAATTTTCCACTTCTCCATGGCTCTTTGCTGCAGCTGGTGTACTCCAGTTATCAAAATGCAATCTACAAATGAGAAACAGCATTCAAATATGCTGCTATAAATCCTGAGTGCACAATAAAGTACTGTGAGGATGAACAGATGCTCCTGCTGAGAGCATCTCCCTTCTTAAGAATAAGCTCCCCTTTGGAAACTTGCTGCAACACAGGTTAGCAGTAGTGCTTTTCAGTATAGTAGGAAGTGTCCACAGGCAACATGGAGTCAGCATGTGATTCTTGATCAAAGTAAAGGCTACTCAGCAAGACAAATTCCTAATTTTAGGAGAATGTGCTTGAGAAGTTGTCAGGTTTCCTAGACTGTAGGTACACTGTCTTTCCAATCTCATTCCATCAATGGGAGTCAACGGGATCAGTGTCAGTCCATCTTTATGATCTACCCCAAAGATTCAGTCCTCTAGGAAAGCAGAACTGTGGCCAGTTCTGACAGTTCAGCTGACACTGACACTGGCCAGTGCTGCAGTTCAGCTTCAAATCTTCCAACAAGGAGATAATAATCACAACTGAAGCTATTTTACTTCAAATAAAGCATTTGTATATTCAGAGCGAGAGGAACAATGACTGTTCATTTCTGCTTTAACAAATTTTTGTTAACTTTTAAAGTCAACACTGTCAATAGGATTCACTGAAAAAGTCTAGACGATCTGAGAAGCCAATACGTTGGTGCGCTTTCCTGGAAAAAAGAGTTTAAATTTATTTTTAATAAATTCCTTCACTTGGGTGCTGCACTTATCACCAGAATATGAAATAAAATATAATTCTGCCCTTTCTAAACCCAAATATAGAACCCAGCTTTCTAAAAAGCTTGGAGTTATTTTTTATGAGTTCACAATCCAACCTCAATTTACCCTGAGCTGGAGGGCACACCTGGAATATGACACCACAACCATGTTCAGCTCTACTTACTCAGCTCCAGGAGAACTCTTCTCTTCCTCCACAGGAAAAGGTGATCCAACAGACCCACAATTATTCTCAGGGTCCAAAGGCACGGCTGGACGCTGGCACGGTGCTTCAACGTCTTTTAAAGTATTTTCTTTTTCACTTTTAGACACAGGAGACTCTGTCTTTTTAGAAGTAGCTACATAATCAGGTGTTGCAGGCTTCAGATGTGATTCACAAGACTGTCCTGCCATATATAAAGAACAGGTTTAATTCTTTTACTTAAAACCTTACAAAATCCCAAGAAATAGTGACTTTAAAAACCTTAATTCAGTCATTTTGTGACCAACCTCTGCTGCTGACTGGTTTCAGTGGTGATGCAGGTGAGGGTTCTGCAGACTTATGGGCTCTTTTCACAGAGTTGAGTGACCCTGCCTTGGGCTGTCATAGTTGGTAACAAATAACGAGACAAAGTAAAATACTTAATAAAGCAATGGTATTTTAACAGGAATATACATTTCTATAGAACATGAATATAATTCATGTTCTTCCCTTAATTCATACTCATTCAAATCACAGTCCTATTTCACCTAAACACTTCAACTTCCTATGATGTAAAACTTTCTAAAAGTAACTATAAATTTAAAACAATAGGTAACACTGTGTACAGTAAAAATGTATATGCAGTTTTAACTAAACATCTGGCTAATCTCGAGGTAAAGTACTTATTGTCATTAAAATGAATTCATTTAAACTATTTAATTACCCTTTACTAAGACAGGCTGAGGTTTAGCAAGAACTGATTTGAGATTATATTCTAACATCAGATTAAATTAAACAAATACCATTACAAGGTTGCCTCTTCTAATCCCTGCCATTAATAGAATATCCTACTTAAAAGAAAAAAGTAAAATCAAAATATTAAAACTAAATATACAGTCTAGATTATTGGCATCATCCTCTCAGGCAGCACATTAACAAGGTCTTCACCTTATTTCCACTCATCAACAATGTTACAGACATATGAAGTTACTGCACAGATAACTATCAGGAGTTAACCAGCTGCTTTTCTACACAAATCCCCTTTAAATTTTACTGCCCATCTCATAGCTAAGAACTGTGTCCATATACTTGGGAAAGTGACCACAACCAACACTAGTGGAGTCCAAGACAGCCATGCCCTGCACCAGTAACA
The DNA here is from genome assembly GCA_013397555.1 of Urocynchramus pylzowi. Classification (NCBI taxonomy): domain Eukaryota; kingdom Metazoa; phylum Chordata; class Aves; order Passeriformes; family Fringillidae; genus Urocynchramus; species Urocynchramus pylzowi. Next base: position 699,352 of record VZRH01006242.1, read on the forward strand.
AGGCAGCATGCTTCAGCCTGAGACCATGAGAAATTTAACTATCCTGGACAAAAAGCTGAAGAAGCTTTCATTAGTAAAAACCCAAGGGGAAAAAAGCTATTAAATAATTATACTTATAGAATATTTACTGTTAGAGAACAAAAACTAGGAAAAAACACACATTTTCAACAGCTATCATAGAGTGTTAAATTATAGCCTACATACTTTTACAGGTGCTCATAGACAACTGAATGCTACAGAATTGAACTTGCACCCACATGAACCTGCATCCAGGGCGACACTGTGACACCGACAGGACTTACCCTTTGTCTCTGGATTGAAGCCCTCCTCTCATTTTTCAAAAGTAAGGTTGAGCAATTTGGAGAGTTTATTGTAAGATCACTGCTGCAACCTATGAAGAAAAAAACAGTAAATATGGGAACCTTGGAATTGTCCAGGTTTTATTTATTTTAACAAGTTCTAAGGCTCACTAAGGTCATGTAAATCCAAACACGAAAGCAATCAGCTGCTTGAGAAAATAGATTAAAAGACATCTAAGACACAGTTTTAAAAAGATGAGAAGGGGCTGTTCCTAAAAACCCTGAGAAATACTATTTTTATCCATTTTGTCCCTATTTTTGTTTCTATCTACTTACCACTAAATACAGCACAAGGAAGAAAATACTTTTATTCTTTCATCAGCAAATCAAGCAAAACACCAAATAAGAGCTTACTTTCAAAACAATCCTGTATGAGTTTCAGTACGTTTTGACCCGGCTGTAGATCAATCTTATTTCTAGAAAGAAGAGGGAAAAATATTTTCAATCAAAAATGCCAAATGCTCTTATCCCAAATATTAAAGTAGCAAAGTTTTACTTTGCCAATTTAATATTTTAGATTATTATTTCATCTACTCCCAACTTTAATAAATTTTTACCTACCATTTCCATGCATAGATATCTGGAAAGGAATTTGTCTAAGTAGGAATTCCAGGAAAAAAAGCCTCGCTGCCACAGATAATATAGAGAGAATTCTTCATTCTTATTATAAAACCTGCAACTACTGCAACAGCCCTGAGGTAAAGGAGCTTTAGGGTGACGAGAGGCTTACTTGAATAAGTAATTTTTTTATAAATCAGACCTGGAGCTATGTTGCCTGCACAGTGAGGCAGGCACAGCAGACCTAGAACCAGGCCTGAGGTATCCTATCCATAAGCAAGTGACCAGCTCAGCTGGTTGGATTATTATTTTAAACCAGCACAAATGAAAAGGGAAAAAGTGAGTGATTCACCAGCCAGACAGTGTTGATCAAAATCAAAATAACACTAGAAAAGCCATGGAGTTTTACTCCCATAATGAGCATGACATACCTTTAAAAACAGCTAAATATGTACATTTGGTAAGCTCACGAAATACATTTCCAGAAATGGATTTCAGCAACGAAAACTTCACAGACTCCGAACACACAGGTAAAGAAAATCCCAGCACTGCAAATGCTCAAACTCATCTCAAACATTTACCAGCAAGGTCCAAATATGCTGGAACTCTGCCTGGGCTTCATTCCTCTACTCCTTGGAAGGCAGCATGTTTGCACAGATTGCTGCTTCCCCACTCAGGCAGCCCAGTTAGGGGTACCTTAGGTACAGCTACATCACAATCTGCTGCCTCAGCAAAGGAAAGCCTTGGAGCCTTGTCCCCCCACAGAGCTTGCTCCTCTTACCACTAAGAAATACAAGAAATTTGGGAAACATCATATGATCAATTTAACAAGGTACATCAAGTAGTTTTGACATTTAGCTCTCAGATAAAAGTGAAGGTAAGTTTTCCAAAAATCTAAGAACAGGTGTTTAAATGCAAATTACCCTCCTCCATGGCAGAATCTTGCTCTGTAGTCTTTTTTTAAACGATTCTGTGAAGAAATAAGAATCAATTTTTACTAAGCATGATGACACTTGACAGAAAAACAAGTAAGCAGATCTCGAGGATTCTCAAGACATCTTGAAGTAGTGGGAGAGTGGGAGTTATTGCAACACTGTTTTTCTTAGAATGCCACAGTGCCTCTTCATATGCTTGAAACCCAAGTATAACCAGTCATTCAAACAGCAGACAGGACTCCAGCCATTTATCACAACTAGAGCAGTAATAATTCAAGCAGCAGCACATTCTCTGTGTAATCAAATGAAGCCACTGAACTGGGAACCAGCAATGGTTGTAGAGGATAAAATGGGAATAAAGGGCAACAAAAATTCAACAGCAAAGCATAGTGCAGTTCTTCACAAATGTGTCAGGAAAATATCTCAAAAAATGTAAATGTTAAGCTGAAAATGAACTATAAATTTACACGAACCAGGAAAAGGTTAGAGTACATGCAATGTGGAGTAATGCAATTATCTAATCCTAACACAAGAGAATTCAGCATGTTTTTCTAAAGTTTGCCATACTGACAGTACTTTGCACTTCATTGTGATTCCCCGTTGGATATTCTTCTGGTGTCAAAAATAACCAAACTCTATAGGGATTGATTCTTCTGCAAAGTTTCAACATCGGTTTAAAGTGGAAGAAGGAAGATACAGGTGACACGGGAAAACAACTGACTAAAAGCCACCACTTCAGAAACTGTACAGAAGCACACTCCGCAGTCAATCCGGCACTCGAGCATAAACTGAAACCCCCTTCCCCTCGCAGCAGAGTGCAGCATAATGCACTGCCAAGTGACCTTGCGCACTAAAGAAATTAAAAATTCCTGTCAAGGACCTGAAAGATCTTTTAACAGTTCATTTATTATTGCGTTCGTGTCGCGCTACACATGAAGAATATTAAAACGTAAGCACGATTCTAGCGTGCCTGCACAAGCGTTCTGCTCTTGATGTGCTCACTCTCCCGTGGAAGTCGGCTCGCCAGAGGCAGCCTGAGGGGAACGGGGTCTGGCACAGCCACTGGTGCGCTGAGGGGAACGGGGCTCCCGGCAGACCGGCCCTCCGAGCACAAATGTCTGCGCCAACCGCCCGGACCCGGAGTGAGCGCCGAACCCCAGTTCCAGCCTCGCTCTCCTCAGGAGGAAGTGGAAGACCGGCCCCGTCCCTCCCCTCAGGAGCGCACCGAGGGCCGCGCATCTGCGCTACGGAAGGGGCCCGGCCGCCGCCCACAACAAACCAGACAGACAGACAGACAGA
>VZRH01006242.1:704774-735885 GCA_013397555.1 Urocynchramus pylzowi
GCCGGCAAAACACTGCCCAAAAATACAGTTTAAAGTGATGCTTTTTATCACACACTTGTGACCAGAACACCAGGTCTTGTCCCTATCCTTTCTGACCACTAAAGGAAAGGCCCGATCTATTTTAAAAGTACATCATAACGTGGGAGGTTAGCACTTTTCACGAAAATATTTTAGATCACTTTGTGAAGAGGGTGCTGCTCAGTATGCAGCAGATCAGAGCTGCAGCTTTCCCCCTATGAAATTTAAACTTCCATGCTGCTGGGAGAAGTGGTAATTTAACACTTCTTCCCTGCCTCTCACCTGTGCCATACAAAAGGATGCACGTCACCAACACAGTTCTGATGTTAGCAATGCTTATGCTTATGGAATTTACAGCACGTTTAAGCTTGAGCCTCAATAACTTTGTGCACCATGGATAAGCACCTGCACCGGCTACTTAATCAACCACACACAACATACCTTTACTAAAATAAATATTCAAAAGGCCTCTGGTCAAATTTATCAACCTTTGGACAAAGGTTTAGATTGTTGCACTTTACTGCTCATTTGCTTTCTGTAACTGCACAGGGATTGATAAACTTTCAAGTTAATCTTAGTTTTTGGCTGAAATTCAGTTCCTTTCTTAAAACTACTGGCCTACATCCACATTGTTCCAAAGACACAAGGAAAATTATGAACATGAAGATCATAAACTTACCTAAAACCTTTACTTGTATTTGATGACAAGTCTGACAGATGCATGAACTCTCTGGCTAGCTCAAACCTGTATTATTTGTGGATGTGAGAAGCCACAAAGAGATGACAGCCTAACTGGTGCAGAGCTGTTCTTCCTATACACCATTATTCTTCAATAGCTTTATCTTTTTAATAAGCAGTCACATATTTCACCGTACATGGGAAAAGGGTGGGAAAATAATATGGAAACATCTACTTTTTACTTGTGGTATAGATAATAAAAGCTTAAATCCATCTGATCCATCAAAGCAGTCTTGTTAACAGTATTGAAATCCTCACACAGAATCATCACTACTCCTAACATTAAAGAAACATGATGACTAACCAGAGAAAAGTTGATCTGGCTGCTTAATACTTGGCATGCAGAAATTAACTGCATCTGTTAAGAGTGATAGAAATTCAGAGAAAGGTGGTATAAATATGAGCAAACTCTTCAAGAAAGCATTTGAGTGAGAAGGATCTTCACTACCGATATAAAACTTCATTCCTGCAAATCAACTGCTCTCTCAAAGAATAACATTTTGAAAAAAAGCTATTTGAAGTGCTCTAGTGGAAAGACAGTTTTTCATTGTTGCCGGAAGACAGCAAGCTTTAGCTGCTCCACAGGAATTGTGCATCAAACAGTCCTAGACAAATACAAGCTTTCACTGCCATAAACAAAAAAAAAGGAAAAGAGATAAAGCAGTTCTCAGGTTCCAGGTAACACTACAAGCCTCTAGCTTGGTAGCACTGTGACAACGTTGGAGATTTGGAAGATCAGCACCCCAAAATTCACTTGCCCAGAGCCTATTTAGTGTGATCATACTGAGCACCAGCAGAGACTTTTGATAAAAAGCAGGAACAAATTCTATGAAACACAAATTAACACCGAATCAGTGTACTCCACAATCTTCCATATAAACACCTTCACTTTCCATATCAGCAATTCAAAAAGGTTTAAAGCATGAACAACAGTTTTAATGAGTCACTTGACATGCTAAGTTCTTCTACAGAAAGTCCTCTTGCAGTTACTAGTCCTGAGATTTTACCTAGATTAATTTATATCCAAAAATTTTAAAGATATGCTAATAAATATCTAGAGCCATTGTGCATTTTTAGTTTTTCCATAACCAACTTTTAAACTGAGTAGAACCCATCCACAGAGCATCTATCTGTCCAACAGACACACACAACAAGAGCAGCATAAAAATACAGACATATCTGTAAATTCTGGCTGTGATCTCTGCCAGCCTTGATCTGGACTTTTTACAACACTCTCAAAGTTGTACATGTTGTCATTAGTAAAAGCATGAATTATATCTGACATGAATTATATCTGACAGTTTATCTTAAACCCTGAGGACAGTCGTATGGCATTCTAGAACAGTACTGAGACTTCACTATTTTTAATTGCTGCTTATTTCAAAAGCATGATGCTAACACCACACTAACAACAGAGTATACTTACTCAAAGTTTCATTTCCCAGCCTCCAACTGTGAGAAGTGACAGTGTTTTCATGTTGACCTAAACCTTTAAGTGATCCTTAGCGCTAATTAGTGGCATCATTAAATTAAATGTGAAGACATCCCTAAAGCTTAATAAACTATGATTGAGGATAAACAGCTAGTTGTTTATAGCTTTTGCAACAGCTCCAGGACATAATGCTCAATAACAGTCTCTAAAGCTGAAACATATGAGAGGGCATTTCAGTTTATAAGTTTGTATTCTAATCTTGCTTTGCTCTACTGTGATGGGGAGAAAAAAAGAACTACTACCTCAAGTACCCAGTGATTAAATGAGTTAAATTATGATGTTTTTGTAACACACCTCTGCCTCACCACAGCAGCAAAACTAGTCCATAGTGATTTCCAATTAAGCAGAAATTTTATAATTAGTTATCCCAATAATTGACCAGCGAGGGTAAAAACCTCACGGTTCAGTGCAGCTCAGACTTGTTCTTAGGACAGGTATACAACAAAACAATTTGCTCTAGGGAAATGATACCAAAAGGAGCAGCTGAGGTAACAGTTTGCTTTGACAAACATCCATTTGTCTTTTTCTCCCTTTAATGTCATCAAGTGCTATAGTGATTTTAATTTGGTGAGGGCAGAAAGGCTCGACCACATTTTCTCTTTGTTGAAGACCAAGTTTTATTGTTGAAAGTGCTAATTTGGGTCTCTGATAGGTTTTCACTTTCCCCATACTGCAGTTTTCCACAAAGAATGGTCTTAGTGCAGATAATCAACAATTCCAGCTCTCTGGACTTCAGGGGAGTTTTGGCAATTTACACCCCCTCCCTATGTTTCCATGTTGAGACTGACACAAGATACCTGTGCTGACCACAGCACCACTAAGCAGCCACACAAGAAAGCAGTTCCTCTGCTTACAAGTGGGAGTTTAAGCCTTTCAGATGGATCTAATCTCCTGCGTAGATGGCAAGAATGAAATTCTTGTTTGAGAATGGAGTAGCATATGAAATGAGTTTGAGATGTTCTTAGAGCACCAGGAGTATCATAAAATGGTGCTTTTCCTATTTTTTGCACTCTTCCCTAAGCAAATGCAAATTGCCTAATTTGCACATGGGGACCATTTCTTAGGTTCACCATTCTTCTTGCTTTCCTCAATACAATTCTTGCCTTTAAGGTAAGGACTGTACTGGACATTCCATCTCATGGAGTGACCAATCCTCCTTTCAGCAAACAGGCTTGAAGAATACAGGAGCAGAAGAAACAATTCCAGTTTGTCTTCAGTGCAAAGCCACTGATTTTCACCATTTAATTAAGGCTTCACCAAAAAGAAATATATAGTACCATCTTTAATAGCTGAAAATTAGCACACTCCTTTCAGAACAAATGGTCCATGAGTGACTTTTGTGTCTCTACCATCAATTGTCTTCCTGAACAAAGTAGTATCTCACTGGTGGCCCAGGCAAGTCTTCCTCTCCATCAGTCTCTGGAGCAAATGATACTGTCAAATCCACATACTTCTTATCAGCTGATGGTTTCACAAGCTTTTGCATCCTATAAAGAAATGAAGAGCAGTTCATAAATGCACCAAGAGGATTGGCAGTGGGAATTCAGGGCAAGACTAGGAGGAATTTCACTGCCAGCAATATGTGCTGGCCCAGCATACTAAAGACCAAATTAAAATAGAGAATAAGCCACCTCTAAATTGCACACAAAAGCTGTTCTTCCACCTGAGCTTCAGCAAATCGTATTCCATTTTCTTGACAGCCCATTAAAGTCTCAGAGTAGTAAAAAATCCTGATAGTCACAAGAAGGCAGCTTCATACCATGACTTTGACTTCATTACATACCCCACTCATTCAAACTTATTTATACAGCTGTAAGAGATAGCATATAAGCAATGTTTTTGGAGACAGGCTGTAAATTCTCATCTTAGTATGTCAGGTACTCTACAGCTTAGCAGCTCTTCTCTCCCCAGGAGTTTGAAGTAGCTTGCTCACACCTCTCTGCCTGATACCTACTGGCAGGCCTTCAAAACAGTACTGATAAGTGCATCCACTTGCTTCAGCAAAGCCTGTGAGCACTGACTACCACACACTTCACAGGAGCTGTAAGGAACAGATTTTGAGCTAAAGTAGTTCAATCCACAGGTGTAAGGCAGAACTAAACCTGGGTGAGATCTGGCTGTTATTTTGCAAAGGCCTTCAGTCAAAACCCAATGCCCTGCCTTCACATCCTGCCTAACTGCCAGGGTGAAATACCTCCATTTCCTGTCAGTAAGCAGCATAGCAAAGCCTTTGTGAACATCATCATTCTTAAAAGGACTAAAGTGATGTGGAATCTCAAGCAATTACTATAATTGAACAGATTTTCAGAAATCTTAAACTGCAAGCAATACATTATTCCTTCAGAGCTTAGTTGCTAAATATCAGCATTAGTTTTAAGCCAGTTTCAAAAGGTTCTAGTAGTCTTGTTCTGCTTGATCCATGGTGCATGCTTTCCCCTCAAGAAATTACTGTCAGACTTCTTTAGCTTTCTCATTCTGATATTCAACAGTTAAAGCAGCATTTTGCAAGTCACCTTTTCTGATCACAGAAGTTAATTCATTCTCTCTTTTTTCTTTTCTTCTTCTTCTTTTTTTTTTTTTTTTTTTTTTTTTTTTTTTACAAAAAGTAAGAAATTATCTTTTTTATTCCCAAAGTCCCAAAGTATTAATGGCTAGAAATAGAAACCACTTTGAGAGAAAATACTGCTGTCAGACACACATCCTTTGATACAAGCAATGAACATAATTTTTATGTGCACTTGCATCCCTAAATCCATTTTCCAGTTATACTTACGTCAACTTTAATCTTTTAATATGGCCTGGCATCACAGGAACATAGAGCATTTTGACTCCTTGTACAACCATAGTTGGTTCAATTCCATATTTCTCCTGGAATTCAAATTAAAACTTATTAAAAGACTAGAACAGCTGCCCAAACCAGCAGATACTACTGCTGCAAATACTACAGCTTATTATTCAAATCCATAGGATCCAAACCAGAAAACCTGACAATGCATGGATGGTGATAGAAAGTTTTATTAAGATCTACTTGAGCCAACTGAATTAACAAGGAATTTGAAAACAGGCTTGGATGCCTTACTTAGAGACATTCCCATTGACATTAGTTATTACTAAAATTATTCTGCTTTGAACAGTAACTTGATGGAAATAGAAAAGAAAACAAAACACAGTTCAACAACCCAAAACAAGAAACTCCTTTCCTCTTGTCTTGTATTAACCCAGGACAGTAGATAACTTACTCTGACAGCATTTATGAAGTCCAACAGAGTAAAATCCTCTTTCCCATAAATTGTCCACCTGTCCCAGATGGTAAATGATATCCCATTTCTGTTTTAAAAAGTGAAAGATTGTTACTTCAGAATGTAAACTCAGTCATTCCTTTTAAAAGTGTATTGGAGAACTGCCATGTTTTCTCATTGATGTGCTGTTTAATCTTGAACAAAAACCTCTTCCCTCTCTGCTGCCATTTCTCCAGCCCTCTGACTTTGCTAAGCACAAGACACAATAAGACTTCTAAGTAAACATGGTATCTGACAATGAAGTTACTGAGTTTTCAAACCTACTGAAAAAAAAACTCTTGTATTGAACAAGATGCAAAAGTGTGTCCGGGATGTTTCCTAAGAACAATGCCACACATCTGCCTTCTCTAGATTTTTCAAGTCTCACAATCAACAGCTTCCACTGAAAACCAAACTAAGCCTTTAAACCCATTATTTTTTCTAATTAGGACAGATGAATATGGACTGCATTTTCCAAACAGGAAATTCTTGGGCAATGCATTATGGGACACCCTTGGCAGTATTACAAGGATCACTTACACTTCTAGCAGTACACAGTCAGTGGATAGCAGAGTTTGATAGCAAGCATGAAGCAATTCATCATCTTCCAAGTTTAAACAACAAAAAAATACCCTTGAACATCTAGAATGCTTAAGTGGAATATGGCCACGAGCTGTGGTTCCATCATAGCTCTGGTATGTGAGCACATATAGCACATATCCTTAATGTGGATATCTGGATTTAGTAACTATTCAAACTTCACACTTGTTGGAATGGTTCAGCAAGTTCTAAGCATCAATTAGTAGGTTTCCAAATGTTGTCCTTGTCCTTCTGCCATTGTCCTTCCTACCTGATTTCCGTTCTTCTTACTTCAGCAGTTTCTGTAAAGACCATTATGGGAATGGCTAGGTTCAGAAAACAGTTCTTGTATGCATCAGCTGGGTAGCCACCCACAACTTTGATGAGTTCCAGTGCAACCTGCAGCAAATCAGAATTTACTTATTAGGTTTTAGTGTTATCAACTCTAATGTAGTTAAGAGGCCAGCAACTACCAAGGAAGTTGTTAATGAGATCAGCCTTTGTCCAATCAGCAGAGTAAATAACATGGAAATGCAACCCACTATGCCACATAAATAAATTCTGTTGCAGCCAAGGGAAATACTTAAAACATGCAAAACTGTTCTTAATGTAGTATTCTTCCAAAACTGTTTGGTTCATGCAATCTCCACAAAGCATGAGGTTCTGTTGAGATACGTGAACGTGAACTACTACAGAACAGATCCTTTCCTCACTTGGCAGTAGCATTCTGATGGAAGTTAGTCTTAATGGCCAAAAAAAAACCAAAATTCAGAATTCCAACCCATCTTTCTGTGCTGCAAATCCAAAATAAAAGCACCAAAGGCTCACCATGTGAAGGAAACTTCCCTTTTTGACCATTCAGGAGCCACTCCAGCAACCACACTCACAGCACCAAAGACTTTCACTGCTGGGACTGAATCCCCTTCACAGTGGGTGGCTTCTCAATTACTGCCTTACTACTCATCCCACTCTCACAGCCAGACAAGGTTTCCTTGCTGGCTGGACCCTAGGTTTTCCATAGTAGAGTCTCAGACTTCTGGGTTCTTTGAGTAATTTTATCATGGTGCAGCAACAGAATAACAACTCAAGCTGGTGCCTTGGAGAAGGGGCCCTGAACAAAGGACTACCTGGGCTTTTGTACCCTTACAGTCTCTGTGCTCAACAGTCCAGGGTCTTCCAGCTCAGTCCTTGGCTCCTGCTGTGTCTCTGATTGACTGGTCTCCTGGATGGGCCACAGGTCTCCATGCCCTTTGTTGTGCAAAGGGTCAGCATCAGTTCACGACTCTTGCCTGAGGCCCCAGGCAGAGCTCAATCTTCAGCTGGCACTGCAGCTCCACACTGAGCTACCTGCACTACATGCATTCCTCAACAACCACATCTAGAGCCAAGCATGACCTTTACTATTGGTACATAAGAAATAAATCCATTTCTTTAAATGAGCCTCTGTCAGGGTAGCAGTAATCAATACCCAGACAACAGCAGTTTAAGGCAAGAAACAGTAAGAGAAAGAAATAAGCATTTTAAAAATCAATCTCACCAGCCCTGATACTGCAGCAGTAGCTGTTGCAATGGCAGGAATAATCTTTCCAGCAATGCGCTTTGTTTTGAACCGATCTGCTGGTTCGATGTTGTACATCTTGGCTCGCAGGTTTGACGCTGCTGTTACAAAATCTATGTGCCCATTACTGTCATCATCCTTCTCAAAGGAGATGGGCTTCATTTGCAAGTCAGCTGATCATAAAAAAGAAAACATAAAAGAGCAAAAAATTATTACTAGAAAACTGAAGATGTCCTAAACATAATTTAAAGGAACTAGAACCTTAACAAATTGAAAATTTCACATCCTGAAGCTTGGTGCCTTACTTGTTTTCCTATGCTAGGGAATGCCCCTCTCAATACCACTTGCTAAAAGTGAATAATAAAATAAACATCAACAGAGCTCTGTAATTTTACTTTCCTTGCACCGCCAAGAATAGATTTTGAACATTCCTATGGACGCTTCTCATACACCCCACCTCACTAAAGCTCTATCCTGAGGGAATTCCCTTTTAAAGCTTAGTTTATCTGCAAAAATTTCAAAATATGGACTCAGTAGCACTGGAATCAGAGTTTTGGGTTGACACTCCATGGGATGAGTTAGGGATAAGCTAATCTTTCTCCTGGATTCATAGGCTAAAAAAGCTTGCATGTAGTTGTTGCCTGTGACCTCTTCATGTGGCCAGGCACAAAATGGGATGCAAGCATCCTCATTTTAAATCCAGAAGATGCTGAGGAAGACTCTTAAAAGTCTTTACAATTTAGGATCATTCCAGATTGAGAGCTCCTAGTAGTGACTGCAGCCTTCTCATGCCTGAATCACTTGCAATCCATCTGGGATCCAGCCAACACCCTTCCCCTCCTTAAGAGTTCAATTCCCTGATGCTGCCTGCTCGCTGTCATCAGTGTTTACAAGCAAGCATAACAGAAAGCCCTAAAACTTCCAGGAATCTCAGAAATACAAAACCATAGGGTAATGTCAAGCAACAGGACAGGTATCTGCATGGCACTTCAGAAAGCTTTAGGTATCAGCTCTACTTCTTGCAGAATTCCAAGACTGCTTCATCCAAAGACCTGAATGTCACTAGATGCAAATGCAAATGCAGGGTATTACTAAACTATGAAGATGGTTTGCACTACTCACTTTCCAGAGCTTCATTGGATAGTATAGACTTCTCCAGCTGGAAAATAGCATTTCTTTCATCCTCACTGCTGACGGGAATATGATCTGGTTTTCTTGCAGTTTCATCAGTCTGTACAACCTGCAAGTGTGCACAGTGCTTGAGTAATAAAATACATGAACTTCACACAGCCCAGGGGTCAAGTGTACTGAATTTCCTGTCTTCCTTGCAGGCTTTCCTCCCCAGCTTGAGAGAGACATGGATTTACTGGATCAAGTCCAGCCAAGAGCTTCTGAGAACATTAAAGGACAGGAGCATCTCTCTGAGAGAGCTGTGATGGTTAAGAGTGGAGAAGACAAGGCTCAGTGAGATCTTATCAATGTGTACAAGTATCTCATGGGGGGAAGTACAGACAGCACAGCCAAACTCTTTTCACTTCTCCCAGAGACAGCACAAGGGCACAAACCGAAGCACATAAAATTCCCTAAGAAACATACAAACATACTTTCAAAGAAAAAGAAACAAACAAAAGCATCCCAAAAAATTGTGAGGATGGCTGAACACTGGCACAGAGAGAGGCTGTGGAGTCTCTATTCCCAGACATATTCATAACCCAATGGGACACAGTCCTTGATGACCTGCTCTAGCTGCCCCTGTTTAAGCAAGAGGATTGAACTAGGTGTTCTTCAGGGGCTCCCTCTAACCGTAACACACTTATTTCCCCAAAACACATTATAATTTGTGTTTACTTCTCATTAGCATCAATGCAGTAGTTGGAGATGTGGGACACTGCTTGTGGAATATTTTATTTTTTTCTTTAAATTAAATATCACACTTACTTTGTTTGAAGGTCTAAACTCTGGTACCTTCACAGATGAAATAATCCCTAAAATGGTTTCCTCTGACAAGTCCTGTTATGGTTTTGAAGAAAAACACAAATTAAATTTAATTTAACACAAATTTAAATTCACATCAGCTCAAGAAGGCCTCCACAAAAAGACTGTAAATACAACAGAATTTCAAAGAATACTAGACCCAAAAAGTCTCACAGATATTCAGTGATGTTTCAGCCAAATATCATCATTAAAACACCAAGTGACAATTCATTTGCCACAGCAAACCAGAGCAGTGTGAAGTGCCTAGCACTTGAAAACTGAACAGAAGTCCAAACCTGACTTACAGGAAGGTCCAAATAAAAAAAAACCAAGGAAAAAAAAAAGGGTAAGCAATGCAGAGGCTGTAAGCATTAAAAAATAAAACCAGCATAGCATACCTAAGACACTTAATTTTTAAAAAAGCCTTTAAGAGATTTTCTTTCAGTTCAGTAATTATATTGCATCAAAATAATAATTCCCAAGTTCAGTGCTTACTGAAAAATACCCAGTACACTACTCATTTCTTCTCCAGGTTCAAGATTTAAATAAAGAAAGTAAGTGTAAGCAGCTGCCAAACAGACAGTGCTGAAGGACAGATTACTGTAAGAATCACTTTAATCAGCCCTTAAAAAGAACTGGCAGCTGGACATCAGGCCAAAACTGAACACCAAGTTAAGTTAAGGGAACACTGTTACAGTCTGGATTACCTTTTCTGAGAAAGGAACACAGTACACTGTTGCAAAGAGCTTTGCTGTGCTCACGATGAAACCATAGTGCCTGAAGAAAAAAGAATTATCTTTGGTTGGTTGTTTTTTCTACTTTAGATGCCCAAAGGCTTGCAATCCTGTTCAAGATCTTGAACAAACATACTGAGAAACAGAATTTCCATCCTTCAGTGTACACAGTACAAAATAGCACATTTTGAGTGACTCAGAAGTTGTCCCCAAAACTAAGCAAATTTTGATGAGTGGAGAGTTATTTAATGAAAACCACTTCTCCTTAACCTTTGCAGTCAAGCAAAAAATTACAAATGGTCATATGACATCAATATGATAAAAAGGTTAATCTCAGAATTATTTTGATATTTACCATGATGTCAATTTTCACTCAAACTAAAAACGGTGATCCAGTTTCTCAAAGCAATTGTAGATACACAGCAGATAAAAGCTTTTTAATCCATCAACCACATCAATTTTTAAAATTATCTGTAATACCCAAGCCATCTAGATCAGACCCAAATTGTAATGCACAAGAAAAGTAGTCCCTTCACTCTGTCATTTGGCACATCCTGCATTTTATGATGGGGACAGTGAGGGCAAGGAGGTGTGGCAGCAACAACTCAGTAATTCTGCAGCCATATAAGACATGAAATGGGCTGTTCTAAGCCATTTCACATTAGATGTTGTCAGAACAGCACCCTCCAATCCCATATCAGTGAAGTTAAATTATCTACAGTGAAAGAATTTGGCAGCTCACCACATCTGCCACAGGATAAGACTGTGCACTAACAGCTATTGATTCCAGTCCAACTTTCAGGGCTATAAAGCCACTGCCTATAAAGCCACTGCGCTTCCTGCTGTAGTGTGGGCTTTATAGGATGCTATACAATGCATCTGGGACACTATCATACTTACAAAGGATCATTAAATTCAAACTTCACTGGGAAAGGAGGCCTCTTTGGTGATTGCCAAAACAAACCTGGTAGGAAAACAGACTTAAGATGAAATCCTAAGGAACCAGGAGCAGCAACAACATGACATATGCCATGAATTTTCAACAGGCATAAAGGGACATTTGTACTTACTTCCATCTTTTAATCGTGTATCAAGGGGAAATGAATGAAGGAGCTGAAGAGCCTAGAAGAAAAGCCAGAAAGGCTTTAGTAATTTGTCACATAGATTGACATGACCACACTAAATCAAGCCTGACTAGCTGAAGTAATTTAAAGAGTTAAGAAAATCATCAAACACCTTTGTCAAGATGGACAGCTTAAAGACAAGTACTACTAGACAGAGTGCTTGCCCATTTCATTCACAGAACAGAGATGACAATGTCACCTCATCAATACAAAGCTCAAGCAAGGCATTTAATCCAAGAAGCAAAGCATTCTCCCCCACCTTATTGTCACTTTAGGATTCTTGCGTATGGATTCACAACTTGGAATGCAATATTTTCTCAATGTGACAACTACCACCAGGGATTCTGTATGCACAATAATGTTTATTAATCCACAACATCCCAATCCCATCTTCCCTACAAAATTATACATATACTTTAAGTGACACTGTGGACCAGACTGCCAAAATGACTGGCTCTTACTTCAGAAAAATATTTGAGAAAATCAGGGTTATGAAGGTGAGCTCAGTAACAGGAGTTTAGTGTGGGAAACAAAAAGCCACTGCCTAATAAAGACATCTAATAATCCTGATACTTTGGAAAACAATGGAAAAATGCCAAGAAAACTGCATGGAGACTACTGAACAGAGTGAGTGAGTTCATAAACCAGACCTAGAAGTGCTACAGTAGAAAGGGATGCAGCATTTTTAGGTTTCAAATATAATTTGTTATTTACGAAGAGATGGAAGTGAGTGTGAAGACTTGGACATCTCGTTATTAGGGCCACCAGGTTTTCTAAAATCCTCATCATCCTCATCATACTACGTCATTTATAGGTCTTACCTACCTTATGGCTAAAATATTTTTCAAATTTTACTCTTGCTAGTTCTACACACTGAGTCCAACTTCGGGGTCTTCTACTGAGAGTTTTAATAACATGAAAACAGCCTTCCAAGCTCTCTCCTGATTTTATTCTCTAGATAAAGAAACATGAAAATGTTAAAACACACAAGATGCCTTCTAATCCAGTCAAACAGTAAATATGTTTGTAGTAATCTACAGGCAAGAGGAAACAGAGGTTCACTTCCTGAAATATTATCCTTTATGTGCTCCTCTCCACTGGGGTTTTTTTCCCCTTTTACTTCCACCAGTCCTTTGGCCCACAGGCCATTACAGACTAACAAGAAAAAGACACTAAATAATTCCAATCTAATTTATCACTACTTGAACTCACTTCAAACTCAGTCTTACTTTCATTTTTCCCAGCTAGTTACACATCAGTGTGACACACACTAATCACACAATAGCAGTGTCTCAGTCTTTCTGGTATTTCTACATCATGTACAGAGCCCATGAGCTGGAGAAGCTTTTAGTTATGAGACACACCAGAACTACTGTTCATATGATCAACTAATGACTTGGCCAAGTAAGTATTCAGGTTTTCTGAAAAAAGTCAGAAACTAACCCTAATCTCACTGGCCTTTTAAGGCCTTTTTAGAAACAAAATCCATAAAGCAGTAGTTTAAACCCTCTATTTTATTCTGGCAACATTCCCTTACCTGTAAAACTTCTTCTGCCGACGGATAGGTTTGCCAGAACTTGTTAAACAATGAAGGCTTGTGAGAAAATGAACTTTCAAACTGTAAAATAAAAAGAACAAATATGGCATTATGCAAGAAGAATATCAGGTGCTCACCCTTCCAAACACACATGGAGTTGTGCTGAATGCCAGAAAGGTGAATCCATTACCTTATCTCTTGCCCACTGTATCGTATGCTCAATAGCAGCTGGGAAAGACTTCAAGGTGCAAAAAGGTATTTCCTCCTCTGGTGGATCCCGCTGTAATTAAAGAGGGTTGCATATCAATGCAGGCTTATCCAGGTTAATTGCTAATAATAGCACCAAGAACTTCTACACTACATAAGTTAAAAACTCTGCATAAGTTAAAAATACAAAGTGGCTTTTCATGCTTAGAAATCTGTTTTATGAACACTAGCTAGCATTGTCAATTCTTCTTTATGAGGAATAGTCTAAACTCAACACTGGAAAGCAAAACTGAACTTTGAAACATGAACAACAGGTGAAATTGCCAGCCAGCTTTTCCAAGCTGTGCAGCTGGCATTCACGTACACTTTGAACATGAAACATGCCCTGTCACTCAAGGCCAGAAAGACTTCTTTATGAAACCTAACAAGACAACTAGGATGCTCAAAATCCTGTCTCTGTGTCCACATGGCACTATTTCATGGTGTTCTCAACCAGTAAATTTCTCCACAAGAACTTAAAACAGAGGGATACTGCAGGTAGTGTCTATCAGCAATAGAGCCTGAAGGTTCATTTTCCCCTTTCCTATTCAAACAGAACTGCTCAAATTTTATTTCCTGTGCATTTTCTTCAGAAACAAAGGAAGCAATTATTTCCTAACAGTACTGTTCTTCAGCAGTTCAAATATTATTTTACAAAGACAACTAAAAACGATCAAAGAATCAGAGGGCAATCAGAGGGCATGGAACAAGCTAGAGAAGGTGAGCAATGGTCGTGAAAGACTTACATGACTATTGTAGGACTCTGTCAGATGAGGCACAATAACTTCTGTGTGTCCTTTTGTTCCCATAGTTCCAGAGTCTATAAGAGGACGCAGGTTTGCTACACAACGACTGACATGGAAAGACACAAACTATCAGAGTACAGAACAATCTCTACATTCTTGCCTTGCAAACGTTACTGGAGTGCAACCAGAGTTGTCTCTAGGCACTTTCAGAAGAGTGGAAAGCTTAGACCAAACTCAGGAGAAGAAGAGATTAAATAAGAACTATTCAGGTTAGATCAGGATACTATACACCTCAGCATGGGTGGATTATGAGCATTAGAAATTATTTGTAAATGTCAACATCTCTACTTTCAAATTTAAATGCATATTTTTATGCTTTAATAATTCAGCCTTAAAACTGATGGAGTATTCTCATGCTCATCAGAAGTTAACAGTTGCCCTTGCTTCCCTTCCACCCCCTACCTATCAATGTATCTCCTGGCTTCAACATTGTCCAAAGCAGTCACAATCACATCTTGCTTGGTATAGAATTCATCGCTGTAAGTGTTCTCAGTGGCTGGACAGACTTTTTTAATATCTGAATCAATCTTTATGTAAGGATTGATGTTCAGAGTTGCTTCTGCTGCAGTGTAGCTCTTAGGTTTCTGAAAGCATATGTACAGATATCAGCAATATGCAGATAAAGAACATCAGGGACACCGAAATACCAACTTCATTTACTGACCAGACAAAATTCACTGACAGAAACGTTAGTATGCAAAACATACAAAAACCAACATTTTTTAATCATATACCTCCCTCACTCATAAGTATCTTATTCATCTATTTTATTTTTTGTTTGATTTAGTGTTTCAGAAACCACATGGTGGAAGTGCTTAAACAGTTTATCAAGTAACAAACTGATGCCAGATGCTGCCACTCATAAAAATTTCTTCAAAGAAGGGAGCAGCTCATGACTGTCTGAGGATAAACACACTAGTAGCTCTGACTGTGTCTATGCAGCACAGACATCAAGCACCTGTGAATAATCACATTACTGCAAGGCATTCCACACAAAACCAATTTCAGAAGCTAAACTGAAATAGAGTTCTTGACCTACCCAACACTTCACTTCTAACCATACCACAATTATCTAGGGATCAGCACTCAAGCCTGTGGCTTCTAAAAGCTTGCAGGGTTCACCTTTCTTTTTATCTATCCATCCAAAGTGCAATCTGTTCCCATATTTCCTACACATAAACAGGAAGCAGAAAATTCAACTGCTGGGTTTTGGGCAGGGGAAACCTTTTTCCACACTGCTGTCACAATCTAAGCCACCTTTTTTATTTTGTGCTGTGTTTGCAAGTACGGGGATGTTCTCTCTGCTTCTAAGGAATTAACAGCTTCTGTGTTATGCATTTACTGAATGTACATGTTGGGCTTTTTCAAAACTATTTACCAGCTTAGTGAAAACTGAATTAAGTCAGAAGACACCAACTCTGGTCAAGTTCCACCAGCAGCAGCACTACTGGGCCCTATCAAGAACACTTCTGCCAGCACTGTCTGTTTTTTGTTGGTTTATTTTCCCCAAATTTCAATGGCATAGTAGAGCATTTCTGACATAGTAATCCATGGCAGGCTCTTTCACAATACAGTACTCATCCAACTGTCAAATTTGAGAGATTTCATTAGTCAAAAACACGAGTACAAATGAAGATTAGACAAGCCAATTTTACTTAACTGATACTAGTGATGAGTTGGATGCCATTGGAGTTCAAGGCATTGTTTAAAAAAAAAAAATCACTAGATTTCATTACAGTCTTTAAGTCTTTTCTGGAGAGAAGTACAGACACTCACAAGTTCAGCTCTCTGTAGGGACACAGGACAGAGAAACACAATAGTCCAGAAAATTTACTGAATAAGAAAGCCTACCTGTATGTGATGAGGTCGAAAAAGAAACTGCCTATTCAGGTTGGATTTCTCTATCAAATCTGGATCTGTAATTGTAACCTAAGTCAGAAGGGGCAAAAGCAAAAGCTGAAGTTACAATTTAAGTGTAACACTGAGCAATGATCTTGATGATGCTTCTATAGACACTTGTCAAAACAAAACACTGCTATTGGCATCCACTGTGGCCAAAGCTCGGCTTATACTGACTGACTACATTTTGTTTTAAAATCAAAATACAGCAAGACTGCTCCAAGTGTTTTCTGCTTCTAATTGCACACCCTTCTATGCCAAGGCCACTGTATCCTCTGCACAGAGATCAACCTTAAATACAACTTAGGCTTTTAACAATTTTAGTAGTCTAATTATTTAATTCTTCCCTGTCACACTACTTCTAATGAGAAGTAAGGTTAACAGCTAACTTACCAATCCTTTGTCTTGCCCAGTACCAACACCAAGAAGTGCAAAGTTTTTCAGCATTTCACAGCCTATGGCTCCACAGCCAACCTAAAGAACATTACATTTGTAGAATCAGAAATGTAAGTGGAAACCACACAGACAACTCCCACTCCAACTCTAGACCATTTTTTCTGCAGTGGCACATCACAGAGCTGCCCTCATGTATTTTGAGGACAGTGGGCATTAGCTGTACCAACAAAGAATTTGCAAACAGTGTAACAGTGTCAGTCATACTCACCAAGAAAACATTCAAATCATGGAGCTTCTGGCACAGAGAGTCTCCAATACAAGCCCTCAAGGCATCGTATCTATCTCCCCTATGCAAGCACAGGAGACAAAAACAGGAGACTTCAAGCTGCTATTTATCATGGTAGTATCATTGATGCCAAACTACACTTTGACATGAACTAAGAAAGCAGAGTCTGTAATTCCTGTTCATGCTGAAACAGGACACACACTCTTAACCCCCAACCTGTCCCTCCAGCAAACAGCACTGAATAAACTTTAAAAGACATCTGTGCCTGCTTGAGACTCAGATGTAAACAGTACATAAGCCAGCAGTTTGTAGTTATATTTACCGTGGGAGAAACTCCTCAGAGCCCACCTTCTCTAGAGGTGTTACAATGTCTAAAACATCTATATATAGCTGTAAAAAAAAAAAAAAAAAAAAAAATCCATTAAAAACCTGTGAAAACATTCATGTTACTTTAATTAAAAAACTAAGTACTTTGTATGAACAACAGAGTATGAAAATGTACAAGCACTGAGATTTACTGTCACTGGAAGACTACACAGCATCTGGTATCCTATAGTTCACTTCATAATTTTAGTGGACAGGAAAAAGCACTTGGACACAGAGGGGAAAAAACATTCACTTGCAGGTGAGCTGCAAGTTTTTGACTTCTGACAGGCATGTTACCCCTCCATAGGTAACTCTGATGACTGTGACATTTTTAATCCAACTGTACTCTGACATTTACTCAGAGTCTGAAAGCCCTGCTCTTAGTACAGTAGCTTAAGCTGGTATCTGCACTACGTCATACCTTTGCATCCATGCAGGGACAAGCCAAGGCTCTTTTTGCTAGTGTGGAAAAACAATGTGCTATCTGAACCCCAAATACAAAAATTTTAACTAAAACTGGCTGTACTTTTATTGTACACATAAAAACACTACTTTTTCTAAATATAGTCTCAAATATTTTTTTTTTTTAAGTTCCATGCTATAGAAGTTGTTCAGGTTACTCTGATCATACAGTATTTACACACAACTATCCATTCATAAGATGTCAAAATAACCATCCAAAAACCAAGACAGCCTTACCCACTGCTGCAATGGAGAAAATTTTCCTGTTACTGCTTTCAAGACTTCCTGGCTAGCAACACCACCTACTGCTGCAGCCAAAGGAGGTAGAAATCCCTGAGCAGTTCTAGACAGCCATTTCACCATATCTCCATTCACCTGAGGCTGAAAAGTAAGACACAGGAACAGGTTTACCCCCTCAATGAACCAGTCAGTGTTAGACTGTTTCACAGACCATTCTTCAGTAAAAGACAAATTATTTCACTCTGACTAGCAAAAAAGTTTCCAGCCAAGACAGATTCACCATATACCCTGTATTTGTCACATGCATTTGTCTAAAAACTGGATTCACATCACCACAGGATCAGAATTTATGTCAGGTCAACATTCAGTTGAACCCATGCTGAAATCCCATTCTGTTTCCTCACATGGCCTTCAGACAGCCAGCTAATCTATCTAAAGATGGACTCAAAGGCCAGAACAAGGACCAACAACTAAAGCATGACTTTTAGGCAAGTAAATAAGCACACTAAAAAGTGAGTCATAATGACAATGATTTCTTACTCACTTTGTTTTCCAGTGTTTCACTTATAGACATGGCTATTTTCAGCATTTCCTCAGCATCTTGAAGGCATCTAGACACCAGGGTAGAAACAATAATGATGACTTAAACATTCCAGAGTTCTTCTAGAAACACAATCAATGGAAGAAAAAAGCAATGGATACAGTAGGAACTTTGGAATCTCACATTATCCTTAACAGTGAGCATTCAAGATGCACTTCTAAATGTTAGGGTTAGCTCAACAACAGGAGTCTCAGTGGAAAAGCCCATGTGCAAGTACAGTCTTAAGACTTACACTTTTTAAGTAGTTTTGTCTTATTTAACTCAAATTTAGATACATCAAGAACTACAGCTGAATGAAAAATACTGAAAATTAAACCCAAATCATTCAGAATTTTTTTTAATCCATGAACTACAAGATAATTCAGGATCACTGAAATAACTTTTCCATATCAGTTGCACAATGTGAAAAGACTAGAACAGAGAAGGCCTTCCTCCAGAAGTATCTCCTGTCTACCTGGGCCCAGAAAGTGTCATTGCTGTATTGGGAAAGCCTTGTTACACACCCAGACACACATCAGGTAACATTTTTCATCTTTCCATTTCTACGTGGTCTATCAGGTACAGACAGGGAAGGTACCATGCTGCACAGCCAGCCAGTAACTACACAAAAAGGAGAGATGTGTGTGATTCAAGGCTTGGCAAACACAGCACTGCTGCTTTACCCAATGTTCGGTCCACGACCAAAGTTCTCCTGGAAGTGGTTCAAGGCAAGCATGGCAACATGGATCTGCAAAGGTGCCTGTGAAGACAAAAACAGCTGTTGATCAGCCACAAACTAGAAAGAAGTAAACAAAAACAACTATCTGAACTCTTCTGTTACCATTTTATTTCTTGTCTCTTAAGTACAACACTCAAAAAAAGTTTTAAAATAACATTAATAAGTGAATTTGAAATACATTTTATCAATGTTCTTTCAAAAGTGTAGTTCAGTAATGCAACCCCCTATACACACATTCATCGCCCTCTTCAACTAGGTCCAACTGAAGAGTCCCCAAAAGAATTCAGAGCTGAAACTGCAAAGTGTGGTAATCTTCTTTTAACTAGACATTATAAGGCATTGCATTTTGCCAAACATCAATAACAAAGCCCAGCGTTAAGGGCAAAATAGTAGAAATTATATTATGCTAAACATAAAGTAACAGATTACAATCCATGTATTTTTACTATTAGAGCACTCATGCCCAAATCCCCACATGCTAATTACCTCAGGCTTGCTAAAATCTGCAACAAGGCATAATGGATTTGTTATCTGCTTCTCCAGCCGTTCCTGGAAAAACAGAATTCATGACAACAATACACTACTTAAGAACACAACAGCCACTGCTACCTGACAAAATAATACTCTTCCTACAGAGATTAAGAAATACATATCCTTTCTGACTAGCACTGCCATTGCTCTTTTCATTATTCATACCACACTAAATGCAAAAAATAATTATCTATTGCAAGTTCTATCAAAAATGGTCAGAGAAATGTTTCACATCCTAGTGGCAAGACTCATCTTTAAATGGGTGTGATTTTTGGGGCTGTCCTGTGCAGAGCCAGGAGCTGGAACCCACGATCCTTGTGGGTCCCTTCCAAACAAAGGACATTCTATAATTGTAGGAAACATGTACGTGCTGAACTCTGCTTGCAGTGCTCAGAGCATTAAGGCCTGAGAACCCAGCTGTGGCAAGCACCCACTTACAAAGTAACACATCTTGGGCGTCTTCACTTGCACAGCTATGCCTCCATGCAGGTAAGGCTCCATCTCTGATGTATCACCAATGCTGAAGGAGTAAGGTGACACCACTGAAAAGAGAAGAGAATAAACAGTGACAGATAATTCAAAGTGTCATTGTACAGTCCTGTATACAATGAAAAGGGGGGGGGGGGGGGGGGTTTGCCCCCCCCTTTTTTTTTTTTTTTTAGTGCTGCAATTTTGCAGCAGGCAACCTTGTATTGAAAGCATAAGCACAGCTGATCCTTCTAACAGGATTAACCCAGAAACTGGCAGAGGGACAAAGCATTAGTTTCACATGATCTGTTATGAAATGAGCATTTTTAAGTGGCAGCAGATTTAACAAGAATTCTGATGACCACAGCTCTGTAACAAAAATGAAATCACATTTAATTTTCTTTAGAACATGCACAGCAGTGTCCAGTATTAACTGCTCTGAGTAGGATTTTAGCCCTGTGATGAGAACTACAGGTAATCAAAAAAGGCAGCTGGAGCATTTTGTCACATCTTGTCCCTCCTACACAGGAAGCATCATTCAGGCAAGGCAAAAAGACAGAAAAAAATGTTAATTCATGGAAAACTAAAACCAAAAGCTAAGCCATGAATAGGAGGAATGAACTGACTGCAGCATCAGTTCTAGTAAAATGCAAGGGCCCAGAGGAAACAGATTCAAGCACATGTTTCAAGGGTACTGGTTTTTGTCTCAGAGCACAAAACAGTTAAAAACTAACAACCAACCCCCACCCACTTGCTCTCTCTTCTGCTCCAAACAAACAGACATTCAGATCTGGGAACTGGAAAATTCCCCATCATCCAAAAGGAACCAAGTAGAATGCCTTGAGACATACATGAAGTAGAACAAAGCAGGGTAGATGTAAATCATGAAAATAATCTCAAATTCATTCTTAAAATGTTTTCAATGCATCCCTGTACACTTAAATTGTCACCCAAAAAAGCTACAAGGCAAACAGTGACACACCAAGTGGCATCTAAAACCATGACAGAAGCACAGGCATTATGGGACCCTCCAAATACCAAACCAGTTTCATCAGCAGACAAATGATGGTCAGCTCAGAGGATGCCAACTCGATTCCACAGTTTGAGCTGAGCAATTCCATTGGCTCCTTAAGCAGCAAGATGAGTTCAGGTAGACTTTACTAAATGCCATCAAAACAACACCAGGAAGACCTTTGCACCAAAAAGCAAATTTTTTTGTGCAAGCTCACTGGAGGTCTGCACAACCCAGCACTCCTCTGACTATGGTAACTAACACTGCAGTAGCTAAATCAGGCCAGAAAATAAGGACCTTGCAAATGAGTCAGCAGCACTCTACCTGTTATTTGGTGTGTGGATCCATTCAAGCACGACATTCCGTTAACTTCCCGAAAAGTTAAGAACTGTCCTGTTTCAAGCCTGTGTGGATGATTTTCAAGGCAAGTGACAATACCAGGATTTGACTGAAATAAAAAAAGGCAGTCAGCAAGGAGGAAAGTCTCTCGTGCAAAGGGGTCACATTGTATTGCAGGCACACAGCTTTTTGTCTACTGAAACTGCAGTCTCTAATACTTTTGACACCTCATTTCTGTCACAGCAAGAGAGTTACCTATGACAACTTTTTCAGTCCTATGATTTTCAATTTAACAGTGTTTCTACAACACAAACATTCTCATTTTCACTGTTTTCAGTTCTCAGTATGTTAGCAAACTGCATTTGCTAGTTCTCAGCAGTCAAATCCATTGTTATGTTCTAAAATAGTAGCAGATCTATCCCCTTTTTCCAAACTAAAAATAGTCCCCATGTTCAAAGAAATTTTCAGAGGCATTAAAAAAATAAAGTCTTGTAATAAAGTCTTATTACTCCATGCTTCCTTTCTGTCTGATATCCTTAGAAAGGACATCCAAACTAATTCTTTAAAGTTTGGAAGCTTAAAAAGCTGGACAGCATACAGGAGAGACACAGCTTCAGCAGGTCACAGACAAGCTTACAGTTGCAGGAATCTCAGACAACATCTCATCCTGTTATGGGATGTGATGCCAACCTGCCATGCACACAAAGACCTCACTGCAGTCTGAACACAGCTCATCAAGACCTTGTGCTGCACCTCAGGCTGCAACCTGGTGGATTTGCAAGCAAGCTTGGCCTGTAAAGTCTCCTCTCATACATTCCTGAGTCCCCAGTATAAGAAAGATTTCAGGTAAGCAGCATAGAACTTAATTACAATGGACCACATTCTCTGTGGACAATCAACAATGGCAAAGGAGTTGACTGGAGAAAATTCTGCTCTTTTTGGGACACAGTGCCATCTTGACTCTGTCTATGGGACAAGAATAGGCACTTGATGGCATTGAGTTTTAATTCTCATCAGTTTTACACTTCAGAGTGGAAGAAGATACAACTAAATTCAAGTATCAGATTATTAAACACAAGGCATATATACAAATATACATTCATTCCTTGACTTGGCAGGTAATCAGCACAAGCCATGAAACTCAGCTATGTACTCCTTATATAATTAATTCACTCCTTATATAATCCATTCCCTTTCAAAGGCACCAAGGAACAGGCTACCCAAATCATCATCTCATAAGCCTTAATCCAACTTGCTGTACAACCCCTCCTAGATTGGTTATTATTGTATCTAGACTGGAGATAGGACAAAAGATTTGCTGTTGGATGAGTGAGCTTACTGTCTGGACTTCCAGAACTGAAAAAAGGACCTAAAGTAATTTCCCTTTATAAAACAATAATACAATATTAAATGAACATCCTTACATTCTGCACTGCAAGTACTAGCAAAAATATCCCCTTCTCATTGCCTCTGCTTTGGTTAAAACAAACCTTTAAATTTCTTCTCAAAATATGCTCTCAATTCCCTTGATTATTCTAGCAGCCTGCCTGGAAGTGCTACAGCTTCTTATAAAAAGGGCTCTTTTCATGCCTATTTTTATCCTTCCTTGGAAGACTTACCCTATTCCCACACCAAAATTACGTACTCTTCTTTCTACCTCATTTCTTTTTCTCGCTCTCTCTCCAATCAAAAAAATCATTATTGTGTGTTGCACAGTAAGTAACAACCAGGCAAGGGTAAGAACAAAGTAACCAAAGTAACTTTGCTTCTCCTATAGCACCAATTTTAAATTGCTTAGCAGGCTGCTCAAGTGAAGCACTCTGGGACTCTCCTTTTCAAAGAGCCAACAATGAGTCCTTTTAAACACAGTTGAAGCAACACAATACCTTTATCCCTTACTTGTGTTATATTTGAAATGAAGATCTCCTTTGGCTCCTCTCCTGTTGTATCCAGCACTTCAAATTCATCACCGAAGTCACAAAACAAACGTGAACACACTCCATACACATCTGCACTGATGAACTACAAGAGAAAGCAAAAATCATGAGTATCCCTAGAACAGAACAAGCAAAGATATGGTGCCTCACACTGGAGCCTGCTGAAGGCCAGCAGGTCTGATTCCACAGTGGAAACCTGTTGTGCACTCAGGCCACACTACACAGCACAGCACCAACAACAGACCTTGAACTTGCAGGAGCATTTCTGAGCCCATTCACAGCACAGGAGTAACATCACTACACAGTGAAATGCTGCCATTTCTCCTTCTCTTACATTCAGCCTCAGCATGTCCTTCAGTCTCAGCACATTATTTCAGAACCATTTTGAGTTAACAGTGAGAACTATTTCTTTAACACAACTGCTTTTTAATTAAGGACCAAGCTGTGGTTACCTGTGCTGGAATCCAGATGATACCAGCAGCAGCACTGTATTCCCAGAACTCCTGCTGCTCCATCAACATGCCATCTGCATTGAATTATATACCTCATAACCAGCTTTCTCCATTTTTGGAAAGAACACCCTGGAGGTCCAGAATGCCCACTGTACAGATTATTCATGTGTTGCATTTTTTCTATTACCTTAATAGGTGGCTGCTGAGCATGACAGAAGTCATTAATCTTCTTCTGCAGCAACAGACTTACTTCAGTCAATATGACACACTGTGAACAAGAACAGAAATATTTCTAAGACACTGAAAGTAATCAGTATCTTCACGCTACGGGAAAACTTAGTACCTAGAGTAAGTTACTTAGGTGTCCTGACTCCTATCCTCCACACTTAATAGAAAGTGGTCTTGAGGAAGTTTTCTCATTAAAGCAGGTTGGTTACCACCCCACAAGTTCTGGAAACAAAATGAGTAAGAACAGGAACAGCTAATTCTCAGGTCTTTGTTTGTTTGGGGTTTTTTTAACTGCAGCTGTGGAGCTCAAAACCCAATTAGAGTATTTACCAAAACAGTTATGGATAATCTCAGCAAAAATGTAGATTTTGAATTTTAGGATTAAAGCTAGCAAACAAACACAAATAATACTCATCAGTGCACACCAAGAAGTCTGCAGAGGCTTACAGTATTTGTGGTCATAAAACTGCAGACAGAGAATTTCTACACACATTCCTTTAACGCCTAGGACAGTACTGGGTTCCAAGGCACGTGCACTACATTCAGTTACACTGGCCTGCTGTAGCTGGGACATTCAGAAACTTGGTGTGCTTGTATGTCAGCCACACAGTAAAGAATCCCCACTCAGACTGAGCCATGCACACAGGCAGAAGACAACTGACTAAACAACTGCAAGTGCCCTCACTCCACCACAGAGGCACTTACATTTCATTACACACATACATACATGAATGATCTAAATACATAGCCTGAGCTTCTGCTGCCTGGAATACAGCACACAGAATATATGTAGAACATCTGTGCTAGCTGCAAAGAAAGGTCACAGTTTCACCTTCAAAGAAAAAAATTTGTACAGCGACCCCACTTAGCTATTTATTGTCATAGCAAAATTCCATAGTAAGTGTCCTAAGAAAGTTGGTGGGAACACAAACCCACTGTTTCAGTCTTGAAAAAACAAGCACAACACTTCATCAGTCTAAATACAAGACCTACTGCTTTATTTACACCATCTCAAAATATACTTCAAAGTTCTTCATTCTATTTACTTACACAAAAAATCCAAGCTGTATGCTCTGAACAAAATACACAAGTACACATACAACTGCTTTAAGAGTGACATACCTGGTAGTGCTTCAGGAAAGACAGATCTGTGGTTTCATCTAGTGGCACAGTTGATGCTGCTACATGGACATATGGATTGAGTTCTGCAATACGAGGAAGAGTGGCCTCAGCCCTGAAAGAAAAGCAATTTTCAATTTTTTACATATCTACAAAATTTTATTTTCAATACAGAATTTCATACTATACATGCCCTACAAGAGACCCTCACAATGTCTGCTGGCAACAAACACCAACTCATTTATTCACATTTCAATTCCTGAGGAAAACTGCTGTGTCCAATATCCCACAGGACTCACAGATTGTCTGCTGTCATAGCTGCTGTCCAGTCTTGTACAGGTGGCTGAGAAAGCCCAAAGAAGAAATGCATGCTGGCCCCCACTATCAAATTTGCATAACAAGCAGTGACACTTGTGACTCAGAACCTCAGTCCCAAGTCTACACTTCCTCTAATATCGACCTGGGTACTGTACTCACAGCCAGCAACTCCAGAGAAAGAGTTTAACAGGTATTTGGTATGTACTACCAGCTCTTGGACAACCAACTGCTATTTTTGATGCTGATGAGACAGTCATGCTCAGTCCTCTCTCACTCCAAAGACTTCACTAACCTGTTCCTTTGACTGGTAACATCATCTTCATGGATGAAGAAGTTGATCCCCAAATCCCATTTTGTGCAGTGCTTGGTGTCATGAACCGTAAGAGCCTAAGAAAGTTTGTCAAAAAGCATTTACTGGAAGAAATATACAAGGCCACAGCACCCAAAAGGATGGATTAAGCCCCATAAAATGTTGGAGGACTAACACTGCAGAAGATTTAGCTGTAGCACATATAAGAACAAATTCTTCCAACCTCTTTCCCAAGAAAATTCTTACTGTTCGAGATAGCAAAACACATCTGCAACATGCACTTCATTCAGCATTTTCCTCCCAGTTTGCAGTGATAACAGACAGCATTTAAATATCAAGGATGATTTTTGCCAGACTGTGATACAGGGGCAATTGTGATCTGAAAATTAATGAATTCATTTGATTTTTTTCAATTGGAAAGAAGAGTTTTAAAAGGCTTCTTGCTAATAAAATTAATGCCAGCAGCAAAAAAGCAGTTGGATTAAAACATCCAACCATTCTAATGTCTACACAAAAGGATTCTAATGCATGACAAAATAAGATAACATATTTTGAATAGTTTGGCTTTCGAGTTTGGACCACTCCATTTAGGAGAAACCACTTTGTACAAAAGGATTCAGTATCTAATCAGCAGCTGGCTAAAATATTTTATAAGCGATTTCAGAGTGCAGTGGACATCAACATGAGATTCTGAAGGTACCACTAGAACATCCAGATTATTGAAAGTTTTCACCCCTAGGTTCTCAAATGCTTTGCAATCCTTCTACTGAGAAACAGATTCAGAAACTTTAGGTTAATTAGCTAGTGGTGTTTTGCCTTCTTCTCATGCTTACCCAAGAATACCCAACAACAGAACTGTTTTACATACCTTTACCCCGGCCAGAATGATGTTTTTGGCTGAAAAAACAAGAACAAAGCAAAAACAGAGAGAGGGATAATTGCAGGTTACTTGCAAATCTGTAATTGGATAGTTATTCAGGTGGACAGTAACAGTATTTCATTGTTAAGAACTTTATAGCTTAAGGGTTTTTTCTGTTTGACATTTGGCTCAAGCATTCTACAGCACCCCAGAAAGCAAAATATCATAAGCAAGGTTAAAAAGACTCTCTACATTTGTCATTTGTCAGCTGTTCATCCCACAATTGTGATTACAGAGATAGTAATGACAATAAACTGCAAAACCCCATGACTCTGTTCTGGCATCTGGTGCAGAGAATCACTAGAGGCAACTGAAGGAGTAATACCCCAGGCAAGAACCAGCCAAAACAAGTCTTGCTCATGAGGAGTAAGGAGTCTCTTGTATCAGGGCAATTATGCATTTTCACCAAACAGTTCTGTTCTCCTACACATCCTCCCATTTCATACCTGGGAAAAATTTGGGCTATAGCTGTTCCTATAATACATTCATTGATACTGATGCCTGAAGGAATAACTTGGATTATCTACCCTAAACCTTCGCCCAGGACACAAGATTTGGGTAAAGCAATCAGGCTCATGGAAGCACATTTTAAAGTAAAATTTGAAATGTTGTTCTAGTAAAATGGGAGCTGAAGTCCAGGATTTTTCCTGCATCTGCAATGTTAGTAATATGCATAATGCACACATAAATCCACTCAGACTGTTCAGACATGCTTATTATATTTAAATTTAAGGTTTACAAGTATTCTGGGACAGTGTGTTTACACACACTTGTGTCTTTAAATAAATGTTACCTAACTTACCAATCTCCACCCCAAGGCCACCTATACCACTCAGGAACACGTGGGACTGAGCCATCTTCTGCATTGCTGTGTCTCCAAGAACATACCTCTGGCGACTACAGCAAAGACAAATTCAGATCAAAACAAGATACAAAGTCAAGAGCATATTAAAGCAAGTCAAGAATTCCCAGTCATTAAAAAACTTTAAAAAACAGAAATTTTTATCAATCAAACATATGATTTGCACTCACAATGCATACAGTGAAATGCATTTAGTCAGACCTTGTCAGTGCCAGGTTTTAGAGAAGATAAATAAAGTTACAATTTTAAATCAGTGCAAAACTTCTTCAGGATAAACAAAGTTTTTGGAATTAACTATTGAAGACACAAGCACACAAAAGAATTTCTTTGTTATCAGAAATCTTCAGAACAGAGGGTGACACAGCTTTTGTAGTCAGATCCCGAGATCTGGGAGAGTCCTAACATCCAACTGTACAATTAAATTTATACTATTCTAAACATCACCTTTTTCATCAAGGAAAAGAACAACTTTCATGAGGCTACTGCCAAAAAGTAAAGTGACACAACACCAGAAGTACTGCACTGAATCGAAAAGAAGCCTTACTTGTTCTGCATAGAAGCATTTTTAAAATTATTTTTTATTTTTTGATATACAAAGAAGCTTTTCATCCACCATGCTTTTACAGGGATACAATTTGTCCCAGTAGAGACTTTCTGAACAATTACCATGCCAAGTGATCTCAAGACATTCCCAGCTAACAAAATAAAACAAAACTAAACCAAAAGAAATATTTATATTTTTTAAAATCCACAAAAAAAACTCAAATCAGGCACCCTGAGGTGTGGAGGGTAACAGAGATATTGGTGATGAGGACCAAGAAGCACAGCAAAGGCTGAGCAGTGAATGAAATTATAACATTACTGCATGTAATTGCAAGTGATCCTGAAAAGTCAGGAACAATGCTTAAAAATCAGACAATCTTACCTATACAAAGCATCATCAATTTCCATAGAGTCTGCTGCCATGATTCAATGTGATTTGTTTACACTAGAAGGGTTACAAAAAGAAATGAGCTGGTTATGTCAGATGCAATTTCACAGCTGGCACCCCCTCCCTGCCCCACTCAGTTCTTCATTAAAGGAACTGAAAAATAAAAAAGTGATGCTACACAGGAATCACTTTGAACATTAAGAAGCCTGTGAAACATCACAGCACCTGGGTAAGGAAAACGCACACCAGCCAAAAGACAAAAAACCTGCAAATCTTCAATAAATGCTTTCAAAATACAAACAGACAATAATTTCCCCACTGAGGAAATGCAAGACTTACTTCTTATATTTGCCACAGTTAGATTTACTGAAAGAGCAACTTCATTCTATATTAAGACCTCCAAGCTGATCAACTTGCATCTATCTGATCAGTCAGTTTTTTTGAAAAGAAGATAGAAGATCACTGAATGGTTAGAAATAGACATTTATGCTGCATTATTTCTATGTTAATTGAAAACCCTTAAGAAACAAGTGTTTCAGCTAACTGAAGAAACCAACACCCAAAGATCTGAACTACTGCAACATTTAATTAAAACATGCAGTTACACAGTCTGATAGGACTGTAAAAAATACCGTAATCTATGCTATTAAGGCCTTGGGCCATTAACAAGGATGTTTTCGTTGTTAAGTTGGTGATAACTAAGCACCAGGATTAGCAACAAGCTGCCCCTGGGCACCTTGTTTCTTACTTATGCACATTGGGAACTGGTGCTTCCTGAACCTGGCAGGTGACTGCCACCAAACACAGGATGACCAAAATAGACCCTGTGTGTACTTTTGTAGTAGTGATAGGAACTGATGTTCTGGGTCACATAGCTTATTTGAGCTTTCTACAAACTGCCTTGGAAACTAAAATAGCTGACAACCCTCTCTCCTGAGACTGAAAAGTAAGGGCCCAGACATACTAAGGACATTTTTTTTGGAGAGCACAGATATACCCTAAAACAGCCTTCAAACCTGCCCAAAATCTAACTCGTATTTACTGTTCAGGTGACTTTGACAAACCTTTTAACATTTCTGAAGTATGGCACCTGCAGCCTGTCACAATGTGGAGACTGCAACATTCTGAACCAAAATTCGTCCTTTTGGTTTTTAGAAAGCACTGAAATAGCACAGCAAGGGACAGAGTTACTTTTAGGCCAGGCCACAAATCTCATCCACAAAGCTCTCCCACCATGTGTGGATATTAACTCCTGCACTTCAGTGAGCACTCAAGCTCCACCACAGTCCACACCAGCAGCCACTTCAGAGCAGCTCCCATGCCCTTGACACCATGTGGGCTGAAGACAAGCAATGACCATTTTACTAGAGCCAGATCTCAAGTAACAAGATTGCAATTCTCAAGAATGCAACACACCACAACTTACAGTCAAAGGCTTCAGTCCCTGCTTAAATAAGGGCCTTCATTTCAGCCACTGCCTGAGACACAAGACTGGAGGTCCCCTTCACAGCAAACCATCTCAGACCAGAGCTGTTCTGCTCCTCCACAATCACCCTCCACATACAGCACTGGCACTCTGGGACTACACAACATAAAAGGATTGTGGTACCGAGATGGGGAAGGTGATCCATCCCTGGATAAAAATGCTCAGTTTCCAAAGCTGTGGTTGCTGACAGCCATCTCAATCTCTATGCACTCCCAATCAGTCTTCTGTAAACTAGAATGTGTGATCAACTGGAAAGAGAAACTCAGCCACCTGTTTCACACAGACTCATTTGACAGTGGCTCTTTCAATATACTTTTTAATTCCCCACTCTCCTCCTGCAGTCATAGTCACAGCACAGAGATGCTGCCAGTGCACACATCAGGTAGAGCAAAATACCTCCTTCCACAAGGAGGATTTAATGACACTACGGTCAAGTGACTGTAGGACAAACTTGGTATTTCTGCATCCAAGTTATTTCTCACTTTTATTCCACCGGTATTGAATCTGTTTCAAAGAAATGCATGTAAAAAAGTCATTCAAACATTATGTCCTAGTTCTTACCAGATGCTCAACATTTTCACACTTGGCTGTTTCCCTTTAAAAGCCAACACTATCGGTTTTAATGTCAGCCTTGTATTTAACTGTTTAAGTAATGTTCTTCATTTTTTAAATGCTCAGCTGCTTGCATGACATAACCCAGGGACAAACCAAGTAGCTACATGTTACCAGGAAGGACCGAGATGCTCTGAAGAGCAGCCAAGGCACAGGAGCCGTAGCGGTGTGCTGGTTTCACAGGGCTCTTACCTCCGAGTCAGCGCAGGCTGAAGCAGTGTTAACTACTCGCCGTTCAGCACGCCGGGATGGCACGGAGGCCTGGACTCATCCCACCCACCCGGAGCTTCCAGCGGCTGATCCCAGTCGATGCAGGCTCCCTGTTCAGTCGGCGGGAGAGCGAGAGGAGGCTCAAACCCAGTTCCTGCCCAGCCGGGCTAATGCGGGAACACCGACACCTCGGATCTGCAGCGGGGAGCCCCGACAGAGCCCACGGGTTGCCTCGGAACCACCCCGACCGCAGCAGAGCCTGGCGGCGGCAGCCCCCGCTCGCCGCTCCCGGGGCGCTCCCGCGGCGCTGGGCACCGCCGCCCGC
>VZRH01006242.1:736035-766908 GCA_013397555.1 Urocynchramus pylzowi
CTGCGCCGACATGAGGGGCGGGGCCGGGCCGGGCCGGTGCCGCCCTGAGGAGGCGGGACCGCGGGACTCGGCAGCGGAAGGGGCTGCGCCGCGACTGACCGGCCGGAGCCGCTGAAGCCGTTCGAATCCTCGCCATTTTCTGCCCGAAAAGTAACACACCGTGCTGTTAAAAAAATAACAAAATTAATAAGTCCTCCTTAGGTTCAAGCATGACCAGTTGAGGCGATGAAGAGCGCTTGCGGGCCCTGCTCCTGCCATAGCTGCCTGTGTATCTCGCAGGGGAGCGCTAGCAGGATGTCACCTACCGCACAAACAGGCAGAATTTCATTGAGAGGGTCTAGGGAGCCAACTGCGAAATACTAGATGGTAGCCAAGGCCGCAGAGGAGGTTTGGCAGAGAGTTATCAAAACCACAGTACGGCCCATGCCGGGGCGGTATGTAGGCTTGTGGAAACCTTTTCTCTTGTTTTGCTGGTGATTAAGTAAGAGAGAGCAAGCCAGGCAGGAGAGAGGCAGCCACTGCGCTGCCTCCACCACCAGCTCCACACCACCCCCATAAACCCAACATCTCCTCCTATCAATATTTTCTCTCCCATTTACCAAACTCTAGATTAAGATCCCAGCACAGCCCACCTTCCCATCATCCAGTTTAATCTCCCTTCAGCTTGAACTTTGCCTTCCCGGATCACTGGAGTGAGACGAGTTCAGTGGTATCATTCTTGATACCATTAGCACATCTTGTCTAGAATGGGAAGGATTCAAGCACTCAAAAGTGTCCTTGCATACAGTGAATATAGAACAGTCATCTTGTATTTTAAATATTTATAACTTAAAAACCAAACAGACCAACCAACTACCTGCATCCTATGTACACAAGGGAAAAATAAAAAGGTAAACTTTTTGTCTATCCTGACTGGATTTTGGGGAACTTGTAAGGGTGAGAAGACCCAAGTTTTGTGCTCTTTGTGAGCATCCAGTGCATTATTTTGGCATTTCTTTGACCAGAATTCTAGCAACCCTCAAGATTTACACCTCAATCCAAGAGTGCACACAGCCTTTGTATTTAATTAACAAAGATTAAGAGGAGCTGGACAACACCGTGCTCGTTCAAACGTGGGCTATGCTTTGGAAGGATCAGGGTAAAGGTTCTTATCTTCTACACCACTATTTACACCCGCAGAAATAGCTGGAGAAGATGTGGGCAAAATTCGGAGAGCCACTAGAGGCCACTCGAAGTCTGGAATGCCGAACTCAGAGACGGGATAATCGCAGAAAGCCGTTCTAGATGTCGACTGTAACCCTTACCAGTAAAGGAATTGATGCTAAGGCTGGTATTTGCCTTGTAGCTTTTTCACACAATATATAAAAATCAGAACATGGAAGAATTACTTTCATTATTTCAATACAGTAATTTCAAAGAGCAGTGCACGTATCTAATGAATGGAATTAACAGAGTCCCAGTGACAAGGTTGGGAGGAGGGGGAATGAAGAAGAGTTTAAAGACACCAAAAAAAGTCAGCTTCAGTTTTGTCACTTGCATAATTTTTTGTCTTGTCTGTGATTTTTACCGTTATATTTGCGGTTTCTTTCCTCAAAAATTAACCTTGTTGTTTTTTGGGTTTTTTTCCCAAGGTTAACCTAACCATTCTTATTTTAAAGCACTTTCCCATCAAAACTGTTAAGAAAAATAATAAAAATCAAAATAATCTGCTACCTACCGTCTTTGTGTCCAGGTCCTTACATTTTTCAAGACCCAGTCCACTTTCATACAGTCATCTCACATGCAATAGATTTTGCATAGTCACAGCAAATACTGACAAGCCTTTTGCCTAGGTGGAGAAACAGCAACATCCAGTTAATTCTCACGTAACCCTTGAACAGTAACCAGGCAAACACTAACCATTGGTGAAACCATGAATGTGGGCCTTCTAAGATAAAATGCCACAAAGAAATGGACAGATTCTGTTTACCCCAGAAGCCAAAGAAACAAGTTTCTTTGCATCAATTAGCAGGTGTACTCAGGAACTCTCTAGGCTGATGGTACCAAATTAAAAAACATACAGATTTTCCCTTACCTTTCTAAGACTGCAAAATTTGAAACATCTGAAGTCATTTGACTTTTTATTTCCCCATAGTCTTCTTCTTAAAAACTACATGTGACATTAAAATCTTAGTACATTTGGTTAAATAAATTAATTTTGAAGGCAATCCCAGCTCCATATTTGCATCATGTTAAAGTCAGCTATAGCTTTTGAGGTAGGAAGCAGAGCTGTCAGTTTACAGACTTGCTGAAGCAAAGAGTGGGATGAGGCTGTGGCCAGGAGAACATCACCACCTCCAGATTTGAGCCTATTCATGTCCCAAATCTCTGCAGCTTCAGTTTATGTGCACCACTGTAGATGCATTCTGCATCCAGGTACATCTTTAGAGCCAGTATTTTCAGATGGAGCTGAAGCTGAAGTAGCTGTAAATCTCCTTTCCATCTGCTGGGAAAATCCAAGCCACTTGGGTATTTTTAGGCTTTAATTTCCTGGTTTGGGGGGAGGCATTCATATTCTTAGAGGGGACTTCATAGTGGAGATTTGGGGACGTACACTTGTTTCCCTGATTGATTTAGTTAATGAGCAAATTAGCAGACAAAACTCTTGTAGATTTTTTCCCTAAAAATGTATTATTTGAAAATACTAAGGCAAACACAGTTCAGTTCAGCACACAGGCCAGTCCAGAAGTTACCATAAATCTACATTAGCATCTTTCAGTGGGTTTCCAAATGTCCTGCCATAGGCTATGGCTTGCCCTCAGCTCTTTCAGGAGCAAGGTGCTGACTGGCAAGGCTTTGTCTCCTCTTTTTGGCAACCCATGCTGTGTAGGAGTGTTTTGATGGCATATTTAAAAGGACTCCAGCTTCCCAGCAGCATGGGCCAAAGGATTTTGCCACTTAAAGCTGCTCTAGCAAGTAACACCTTCCTAGAAACCACGTTAATAATGTTGATAAATCCAGATAAACAAGGGCACCAATTACCTAAGCTGATTTCACACTGAGATGTGTATAGATGCATTTCCAAAAGCAAGAGCCAGCGTTTCCATGCCTGTGAATCTGCAACACAGGCTGCAAGTGGCCAGATTAACATTCATTGGGTTAAATAATGACTTTTGGCTCTCAGCTCATCTAATTTGTTAACAGGAGTAGCAGATACAGAATGGGATTTTCTACAAGCTTTACTTACATAAGAAAGCCTGATGACAGATTGATGTCATTCAACCAGACCTCCTCACATGATTAGGCCTTGTGCAATCAGCCTCTTCTTTCTTTCCTGCTTCAGCTCCAAGCTGAAAATTAGCATTGGGAAAGCCCCAGACAACTCAATTGGAATAACCAGAGGTTTAGAACACATTTCTTGATGCTTTAAATCTACCTGGGAAATCTCAGGAAAATTGGTACCAGCTGCATAGAGCACCCCGTACCCAATTTGCATGTATGCAACGTCACACACATGTTTTTTCCAAGGGTAGAAGCAAGGTGGTGAATTCTTGAATGAAGCTTCAGATCCATTCTCAAATTTGCATAGTACTATCTTGACTGAAATTCACCTCTGAGTATTTTAGAAAAGCAAATGTCTTACCTTGTCTTCGCTGAAACACCTGTAAAGTTTAACCACTGTTAAAAACAAAATAATTCCCAGGACAGGGAATGGACAGGAAGCTGTAGTTTTAGTATAGTTTTATATAAAATAAGGATGATTAGTCTATTTTGCATCATATTCAAACTTTAGCTTATTATCATGCAAAGAAAAAGGACAGAAAAAGATAGTTGTTTTTAAATACATTTAATGTTATGAAATATATTGCCTTTATTTTGTTCAAATCCTTGCTAAATCTTAACATCAACAATAATAAAAGGCTTTTAAAAACCTTTTCTTTAATCACACAGTAGCCTCATTGTTTTACTCTAAGGCAGAAAACAAACAGAGTCATCATAAATAAAACACTGACATGGAATATAAGACAAACCCAGGCCAGACAGTTTGCTAAAAAGTTTATGAAAAGTGCATCTGGCTGGCTCAGGACTCCCTGAGTAAGGTAGACATTCTCCCACACACCTCTTTGGCTATTTAGCCACTGACGAGAAAATCTGAAATAAAGGCTGCCTTTCTCATTTTAAAGGTATTGCATTTACATGTCACTTGCTGTGTGAGGTAGGAACCAGTTTCTAGGGGCTGTGTCTGGGCCTCACCTCCTTATTGTTGCCCCTCCATTTGCTATGCAAAAAGAGATCTAAGTGCAAAACAAAGCCTTAGCTGTCCATGAAAGTGAACTACTGTTTCTTTTCAACCACAATTCATCAGCTGATTGTAAAGGACACTTCTCATGATTTTTCACCCTCAAACCAATAAGAGGCACAAAAATCTATATGTACCTTTTTTTTTTTCCCCCAAAGGATGCCTTTGAAAAAAGGGGACTTAAGCACTAGGAGAAAACCGTGTGTTCAGGTTATCTAATTCAATGCTCCATGAAGTTTCTGGTTTGTAACTGAACCCTGCCTGGAGTAAATTCTTAATTGAAGAATAGCAGCAACTCAAAAGTGCATAAATTACAAACTTCATCAATAAATTGAGGAAATGGATTTGCTGCATCTAACTATCCTCCTAACTGTCACAAGATCCTTTTCTTTTTACAATAACATGGAAAATCAGAATAAAGGTACTACTGTGTTGAAAATAAAACTAATCTAAAATTTGCAGTAGATTTCTTTCTGAGATAAGGCAACTTGTCTTTTACCAAAATCCAAAAGATATACAGAATGACTGGAAGTAGCCCAATAACAAAACAACCCCTCCTACACCACCAAGCCTTAAACATAGGTTTTTCCATTCATATGTAGACTTATAATTCAGGGTGTGAGTTTTCAAGAAATGCCAATCATCTCATTCCCAGGGATGCTGATTATTGGAGAGCTTGCACAGTAGGAAGGCTGAGGAGAAATCCAGTCGTGAGCAGTGGGGGGAGGCAGGATGCTTCAGCAGAATTTTCAGCTGTAGTAGGTGCAGCTGTGGGACTTGCAATTTCATTTATGTCTCATACAGACTCCTGTGAGTCCTGCATTCAGAGCCTAAGCAGTCCAGTGACCATTTGAAAATTACAGGTGACATTTTGGATCCCCATATTGAAGGCCTTGCCTCTAAAGGTCCCCCTTCCACCAGCAATCCATGAGAGGTTGTGCACAGAGGTAGGAAAAGTGCTTAACCAATGTGTAAGGATTGCATTTACTCTGAAGTTTTTATTGGGACTGTTCTTTAATATGAAATTATTCTTCATCCTCGTAAGACATTCATATTCAGGATCATATTCATTCATGGCAGAGATGAATCCATCACTGAAGTATCAGTAATTGCTTGCTTTGCAGTGAGATGGTTTCTGCTGGCTGGCATGCCCTTGGAAAAGCGTGCTGTTTCTTGACCAAAAAAGGTAGTTCCCAGTTCATTTGTGGCAATTTTTTTTCCCTTTAGAACAAATTTAAACGCCATATTTATTTCTAGTGAGATTGTTCATGGGGGCACACTTTAAAAAAAAAAACAAAAGAGTTTGGGTAGAGCTTGTGTTTCTGCATCTTAAGCATACAGTGTCTTGAACAGAGTAGATCTAGAAGACATCAGATACAGAGGTAGCAGCACAATGTTGTGATGAAGCACTTCCACAATAGCAACTTCAAGCAACTTGAACTTCACAGAATCCACAAAAACATTCCTGTTTAAAATGTGCTTAGAACATCAAGCTTTTCTCTTTCCCATCCTAACCTACTGCAAGCACAGAAATCCTACTTTTCTTTAGCTAGGACCTAACCTCAGTCCTGCTGATCCACTCTTAGTTACCAAGGC
Source organism: Urocynchramus pylzowi (assembly GCA_013397555.1). NCBI lineage: Eukaryota > Metazoa > Chordata > Aves > Passeriformes > Fringillidae > Urocynchramus > Urocynchramus pylzowi. The sequence goes on from VZRH01006242.1 coordinate 741,911, forward strand.
CACAGAGCAAGGTGAGCATCCAGGTTCTCAGCTGGAGTCAGTGCAGATGATCATCTCTAACAAGAATCATCATCAAGGGTCCACTTTGCTAGAAACACAGCTATGACAGCATTTGCTTCATTGGAGGAGGAAGATTCAGCTGCAGACCTTGCCCATGGCTGAAGAAAAAATTCTTTTTTTTTTTTTTTCTGCTGGACAATGTCTGCATTTATAAAGCAATTAAATTGGTAGCTTTTAAACGTAATTTTAATTATGTCAGTTCATAATGTCTGGTAAGGGAGAAAGTTTCACAGCTCAAAGATGAGGCAGACAATTTCATACATTTAGCATGAATTCAGAAGGGGTTAGGGTTTCTGACAGCAAAGATAGCACTTGCTGTGGACTAAGGTTGCTTCAACCAAAATTATATAGGAATATATATACTAAAAAAATAACCTTTCAGAATTACAGACAAATATGAGTTAAATGTAGTCTATGTAGTTAAATCCATTTTTTACTTTGGAATTAGATGCCTGTTTTTGTGGTGATCCAGTCACGGAAATAAGTCACTCGTGTGTAAACTCCAGGTTTATTTGGCTTGGCACATTCATCTCCCCAGCTCACTATTCCCACGAGGTACCACATCAGTCTAGAGTCTGGAGTAACCAGTGGTCCCCCAGAGTCCCCCTAGAAAAAGAGGAGGGGAAAAAAATATTTAATTGATCAGAAGAGAAAATACAATTCTCTCCATAGACAGCAGGGTCTGTCCTATAAGAGAAATTAACAAGCATTATTTCAAGAGCAGCCATTTGTGAAGAATCCAGGCTGTTTCTAAAACTTGAGTTAGAAGTCTGTGGCATTTTCCTTTTTGCCAGGGGACCTCCTGACCTCTGTTTCAGTAAAAAACCTAACAGAAAGCTTCTGTTCTGTTTTGTGATGCTTGCCTTGTCTTCTTCCCTTTACAGAGTATGGAAACACCAGTATAGGCAGCAATCTAAGAGAGCAGGAACCTTTTCTTTAATAGGTTTTAATAGCAATTGCTATTCTTAAAATAAATAATTTTAGTCACTTTTAAACCTTAAGCAATAATGTTTATAAAGGAGCTTGGAGCTTTCATCAAGAACTTGGTCTTCTAGTTAGATGACATCTCCTTAAGGTATTATCCACTTTCCAAGGCTCAATTTGATACTGTTAGTTGTATGACATGGTAATAGTAATTAAACTGGAAACCTTACAGACTGAGAGGCAATCCTCACACAACAGACCAAATTCCCCAACTTTCACCAAAATTATTTACTGAACTAAACAGCAGTTGCACCCTTCTGCTTAGGTCTTTTCTGTGCTGAGCCAGGAACAGAGGAATGAGCTTCCCAGGCTTACTCTGCTGGGAGTTTGTCTTTGAGCAAAAATCTGTAGGACTGGGATTAAGGGAAAAGTCTGTATTAAATCAGCACTTTACGAGTAAAATCCTTAAAAATACCATAAATACAAATTATGTTTTTAAAAGTTATCACTATGGAAATATTTTTGTTTGAACATAAACATTTCCTTGCAACATTTGCAAACCTGCAGCATTCTTTTACACCTACCTTCCTTACAGTTATCTTTGTTTCAGTTTTCCTTTCACTGAGACAAGTCTGTTACCAAAGATCACATTGTAACAGATCTGTTATGGCATGATGCAGTCCAGCATTTAATTTCAGTGAGTCACAGTGCATTTTTTCTGGTAACTTAACATTCTTAACCTTCTTCCTTCTCATCTTTACGGATGTCTTGTGTTAGCTACTGAAGACATTTAATTTTTAGCTCATAATTTTTGGCATTTATTGCTGAATGATGTGTACTAAATGCTATTTCACTTTACAGCTAAACTGCTGTTTGAATGGAGCCTATTTAAGGACTAATTCACTGTCCATTAAGATTTGGTCAACCAGATACTGCGGTCAGCATTAAAATAGTTTTCCTTTCTAATTTTCAGCTGCAATTACCTGACAAGCATCTACTCCTCCTTCCAAGTATCCCGCACACAACATCCTGGGTGTTATGTCCCCATCATACACTTCTTCTCTGTTGCAAGTGTCTGAGTCAATAAGTTTTACTGTTGCCTCCTGAAGAGCATTTGGGGCTGGACCTGAGAGAAAATACAATTTGAGTATTTATCAACGTAATTACTTTGCAGTAGTTAATATACAGGAAGAGTGTTTAATGTCCTCTTATGGAGAACCAGCTTGACTTGGTTTAATGTGGAGGTTTTGCTTGATGATCTGCCTAGGTCAGGCCCTTAAGGATAAGTACATAGAATCACAGACTCACTTAGGAACTCCATCATTAATACTGAAGTAATGATCTCATGGTACACAGCACCTAAAGTGTAAAGCCATATATTTTACACATGTTCCATATAACACAAATTCCATGTTCCATGGAACACAAATTACCCAGCAATTTGAGCAGATGATACAAAATGAAGACATCTTGATTCCATTGCTAAATCCACTCTTAGTGTGGCCTGGTAAGAGTGTGAGCTTGGGTAATTCACAGCTCACACTGCACATTTACCTGAAAGCTCACAGAGTTATCTGTAGCTTCTGACTAGTGCAAGCAAAATAGGGTTTTAGGTTCTATATATACATGTGCATGGCTGGACTACCTGTCTTAAGAATTTACAGTAGGAACTTGAAAGGCTGGGAAAACAGAAGAGTTTTGTTTTTTTGTTTTTTTTGTTTTTGTTTTTTTGTTTTTTTGTTTTTTTGTTTTTTGTTTTTTGTTTTTTGCTTCAGTGGACTGTAGTTCTGTCTTTATCTACTCTAGTTTTAGAACAAGAAACTGATGCCTACAACTAAACAAACCTATTGCAAACATGATGCTTGCTGCCATATCACATGTGGCTACAGAAGTTATATCAGTTCTCTCAGAGCCGCTGTTTATGGACCATACAGGTCACCTGGCAGACTCAGGACTCACCATCATTGGTGAGAGCTCCCCAGCCTGTAATGACAGCGTAAATATTGTAGGGAAAAGTCTGAGATGGCTCTGGCAGACAGACACGGTGTATGCTGCTCGTGAACTCAACTCGTTTGGAGAGCTGCACAAGCGCAATGTCATAGTCATGTTCTGGGTAGAGGTACTTCTCGTGGATAATAATTGTCTTCACTGATCGCTTCAAGCTTGGTGGCTTCAAAAGAGCTCCAAAAGTAGCAGTCCACTTCTGAGGGTGAGTCATGCTGAAAAAGGTAAGAGTGCTGTAAGAATTTTGCTGTAAATGTGTGTTTGGGATTTTAAATTTGCAGAGTATCTTTACTGTAAAACTCCTTCAAGCCAGCTCCCTACTAGACAGTTGTGGCATCCATCACTTTCCATAACAGAACTGTGGGCTGCTGCTAAAAGAGGTCACTCCTGCATTCCCTCCTCAGCCATGGTCTTGTATTCCTCCCCTGCTCCTTGTCCCTGATCTAACCATTGTGTGGCCATAGGGTATCATCAAATCCAAAAGCTCTTCTGCTGTAAACTCTTCATTTCCCTTACTCTTTTTGCACATTGATAATCTATTCCATCAACTGTTCCATCTTAAAATACCTTGCAGCTTCACAATTGCCATGCTTTAAACAAAAAATGCTAGGAGTGCATGGCTAAGCAGAGGGGCGGGAACATGGGATGGTAGCTGCTGGTAGCAGTCTGCAGTGACAGCAACCCCATCGTAACACGAAGGCATACATTTAAGAAATGTAAAGTATAACAGGAAACAAATACTCCACCATTTCACTCACCTTACCTTTTCTGCACTTTTTTGGTCAGTACGCCAAGTGACTATTGATTTTCACTCATAAAATTGCCAGTTCTGCTCTTGAGGGCCAGTCTTTAGTTTCTCATTGAAACATCCAGCCGATGGGCCTACTTAACTCTGACTTTTCTCTTCCAGAATTATTAGTCTGGGAAAGAGTCAGGCCTGCGGTGCAAACCTAGAAACCCACACAACTTGATACAGAAGGGGGCACCTTCTGCTGCAGATTCTAAGATGGGAACTTACTCTCTGAAGCAGTGAGCTGCAGACACCAGCCACGTGTTGCTGATGAGTGTTGCCCCGCAGCGATGGATGTTATTGTACTGCAGACTGGCCTGCCACGGCCAGTCCCCGGTCTCGGCAGAAGACAACCCACCAACGATTCGCAGCGATGAGGATTTGGCCATTGACTTGACTGATCTATTCTGCCGTAACCCACAGACTGTCAGGAAGGACAAAGAGAGTATTAGCTATTCTTCTGTTTAGTAAATCCTGCCAATGGCTGTAGAAAACATATGTCAAATTACATACCAGCTATGTTCTGTAAAAATGTATTGACATCAACAAGAAAACATACCTTCCACCAGCCCCCCAAATCAGAGCTTCTCATGCACAACCCATGTGTTAGAAGCCTGAATGAAAAACTGACTATCATGGAAAGCCATGATGGTCAAACATTCAGGCTTAGCTTGCCTGACTCAGGAATCAAAACCTTCACCACACACCCAAGACAATTCCCAAATAGATGCATTGCCAACTTTAGTGTCTCAGGTAATTTCTCATTAGGATAAAATATGAAAAAGGCAAAGCCTAGAATGGGAATGATCCAAGTCATGGGGTTTTACCATGCATACACACAGATTACATCAGCAAGATGTCACCTGGAGACAGGCAACTGATCACTGCAGTCTGCAAGTGGACCTGTAGAGGCATTTCAAAGCAAAGAGCATCACACTACTCCGACCAGAGATGACAAAAGGCATGGATACCTCCAGCATGGTATGCATTCATGACACAAAACAAGCATTTTTATCCAAACCCAGAGAAAAATTGAAATATTCATAGTTTTAGCTATTAAACTCAGGATATTCAGGAGCAGCTGAAGCTCCTGCATAGCTTTAGAAACTTCCTCAATGAACAGACCTACTTCAGCCATCTTCTCCCATCCAAACAGCATCGAATCTGTCCTACCTGGACCAAGACCCACTAGTTTTCATCCAGGTCCCAATTTCAGCTAGACATTAGGAAAGCTGACCCACAGGACTATCCCAATTCATTGAAAAAGAGACAGAGATGAGAGTTATTTGCATAGTGACCACGCAATCGAAACCATTGCTGCACAGATCATCTCCCAGAAAGTGACCAAGGAGGGGGCCAAAACAGAACTTGGTAATTCATCACTGAGAAGCTGCCAGCCCCAGGGCCCTTGAAGTCCTCAGAAGTGAAAAACTGGAGCCACAGAGAGTGTTATCTCATCCCTTTCCCGCTAGGATCTGTAGAACATGTTAACACTACTTCATGGTCAAAAGCAGCAGGAATACCACAGCAGAATGAAAGCTGTTCATAAATTTAGAAGAAGAAAGAAAAGATACACCACATTGAGAAGTTAATGGGCTCAGTGCAGAGTCTGCCCTCTTCTGAGATTTAAAACCAAAATGAAGGAAATCAGTGAAACCTAAATCCACCTGTCCAGAAGTTTTGTGTAAAAGACAAACTTCAGAATATACCATAGTTCATAAGACTGTCTGAATTAACACTTTTCCCTCTTGAAAGCTCTTTGTAATCCTCAGTAATTGATCCTAAAACTGCACAATCCTATAAACCACCTGAGCAGTCAATGTTCAAAACACAGGGAATAAACTCAGTTCTATCAGTGCCGCAGAACACCAGCACCGAAATCAGACCCAAAAAGGGATGTAATTTAATCTTCCATTGGCAGCTTATTGCTAAGGAACTGATAAAATTTTCTCAGAGTTAAAAGAAACACAACTTGTAAGCAAAGATAGCTTTTATGACTATTTTATCTCCAAGCAAGCTGACTTCTTTCTCTGAAAACTTAAAAAACATCTCTAAAACAAAGTATCTCTATCTAACCCCTACAGCAATGTGTTGAGAAGACCAGTCACATTTCCATATATTTCCATGAGGAACAATTTTGTGCTGTCAGTCATTCCAAACTCCAGAACATTTTGATTATAATTACAGGCTGATGTAACTTCTATACATTTCCTTGTGGTACCTCTCTCCTTTCAATGGGTGCTAAAGAAAATTACAAAGTCCCAATTTCTGAGACTACAAGGTCACATTCATTAGACAGAAGGATGAGAAAAGGCTCTTAAGGGCCAGGAAAAGTGCTCAGGGACTCTTAATGCTAATTTAAGAAGTTGGAGATGAGATTTCTGATGTTTAAAAAAAAGCCTCACTTACTGTCATTGAAAATTGCTTCTGCTCTTATTGGATCCACATCTGAAACAAAGAAACAAACAGTCAGGGTAAGGCCAGGCCAGCACAGACAAGGTTCCCCATCCTCATGGTCATCCCCCCAACAGCTATTTGTGCACAGGGCACACAGGAGGCATGGCTGAGAGGGCTGCTAGGGAAACCAGGGTAGCTCATATGTGTGTCCGTGTTCATGTGCTGGCTGTTGCCCTCCTCTGCAGTCTGTCTGAGGACTAGGCACTCATCCTGCCCATCCTGCTGGCCCCCAGTGTTTCTGGAGGGGAGTACAGACAAAACAAGTCTTGTATTACTCAAGATCTGCAATTTTGTTGGGGAGAAATTTTTATGGCAGAAATTTTGGAAAAAAAAAAAATTCAACAGTTCTCATATTACATTCAAGAGAAGGCCAGAGAAGATCTGGTACTCTGTCTGTGCCCTCTTCAAGTTCAGAAGGCATTCACTTCACTGCAGCAAGGGAAGCTTACAATAGCAGTGGTTCACTCTCCTTTCTCCTACCATATTGGTACACTAATAATACTAAAATAGATAGTTCATAGCAATTTATTGCATGGCACAGCAGGTTCTAGTGATACATTTCCTCCTTTAACATGCATGTTGTATATTTACTGCAAATATGGCATGCCCATGCTGACAATAACAAGCATTGGCTCAAGGTTTAAATCTATCCCTTTTCTTCCAGAATGCTGTTTTTCACTAGAGCTACCACTGTAGCTTCCAACATTTGAAACAATTTAAAAAATAATACTAATTTTTAAAAAATCACAATTTCAATACAGTTTTTTAATTATATAGTGATTCTATACTAGTGTCAACAACTTCATATTTTGTGTCTTGATAGGCTTTCTCAGCAAATCCCTGTCCTAACCCAATACCTTCATTTCTCTTTGCTGCTACACAGAATAATATCCTTCTTTTGAGCCAAAGCCACACCAAGTCAGGAGGAGTCTCTTTTGAATGCAAAGGGCTCTGGCTCACACTTGTCACCTGTTGGGTTTGTATCACATGTGTTTTGCATGCAGGCTTGACACTCCCTCAGGTATGCTGGGTGAATTGTCTGCTTGCAATCCACCAGTACCAGATGTGTGCTCACTCATTTCTTAATGAGTGACAGTAAGCAGATTGTGGTAGAAAAAAGGAAACAAGCAGAACTCCAGCACATGAGCAGCTTGTCTACAGGGAATGTTACAGACTAAAGGCAGTGCTAGGGCTGCCAGGGGTATGTGCAACCACTGCTTTATTTTAAAAGGATGGGAGATGGATTAAATTTGGACATTTATATAACAACACAGTCTATTCACTATAGAAGGAACTGAAGTCTTATTCACTACGAACAGGAACTGTTCACATGATGAAGATAATTACATTTCACTAGTGGGCAAGACACAACTCCCAAGGTCCTCTTTCAAATAAAAATGCTCATTTGTACTTTTTCAATTTATATGAAAAAAGGAAGAAAATACTAAAAGTACATTTACTTTTCCATTTCAGTAACACTGGTTGTATTCTGTGAATTTCCATGGATAATATGGTTGGTTGTCTCCTAGAACCCTTACATTAAAATGGAATAACACCACAGAGCAAAAGCTAGGTCAGCAGAGGGATCCACCAGTGGTGTAAACATTACTGTTTGCTAAACTGTACTAAGGATTTGGCCACTTCCCCTGTATATTTATATTGGCTAGAAGTGCTTTGAAAAATCTGGCCCTACTTGTTTCTTTCAACTATGATGAGCATCCAGTGTTTTCCTAGAAATTCATACATCCTTCAGAACTAGTCCATCATTTGAGTCACACCAAAACTTTATATCTGGAAACTGGTAAGAAACCAACAAACGTAACTCACAATGAAAGAGGACCTTTTGCCTTTAAGTGCAATATTGACAGCAATGTTTTTTAGCTTTTCTCTGGGTGGAGAGACATTTACCTCATAATTCATAATTATAAAGCCTGCAGCCAATTATTATCACTTACATTATGTTGCAAAGCTCATCGAGAAGACAAAAGGAGCAACCAGCTTGTTCAAGTGCAGTGCCGGAAGCAATTCAATTGGCATGTTCCCACTGCATCGAGTTTTGCTGTGAGTCACAGGTGCTCTGCAAGGCACCTGTATGTATCTCTGTTTGCCTTTTTATGAGGCACCTAGAAAAAAGTACAAACCTCACATGGGCAAAATTTTGCCCATTGCTTCCAGCTGGATCAACTTCCGTGTAATTGGAGAAACAAGCCTTCCACACACACACTGTACAGCTTTGAATGTCAGCATGTCGTATAATCTATCCCTACTATGCAACTGCTACACTCTCCTACCCATCCACTGCTGAAGGAAAAAGGCCAGTGATACCCTGTTTTAATTACTGTTAGCAAATTCAGTGCTGTATTCACTAGGGTAGGGTCCCAAATGCAGAGCTCATGCATGTGTTTGGAAAACTGAGGTAACCGACCCTATTTTTCAGATCAGCTGAGCCCACAGTAGATCAAAAGCAGGGAGCACTTTGGGTTACATGGTACCACTGAAAATCTGGTTTACCTTGCTAGGGGCTTGCCTTCATTTGTTACCAGGTTCACATTTTGGCCTGTTGAAGAGCAAAGATGTTCATATTGTGCCAGCCAACATGTTGCAAGCCCTGCCTTGAAGCAGTCACTTGTAAGGCACGAGAGAAAATTTCGCTGTCCTGCTCATTTACTAGTTGCCCTAGTTGTTTGCACAACCAAGAAAAAGCATCAATTAGTAACAATTAAAGTGTCGTATCTTGTCCCAACTGCATATGGCTGCAAAAGTAGTTCTTTGTGCCACATTTAGGAAAACAGTGTTCAAGCTTCTACTGTAAACCTGTTTGACTTGAACCTGCATTGAGTACCTGTAAAATGAAGCTTGCTAATGAATTCAAGCTTGCTTAACTTTAATGATAAAATGAATGTTTAAATTTAAATGGCAGCAATCTATTGAAATGCAGCTTAGGGATTCCATCTCTCAGAAAAGGACTCTGTTCTCCAACTGGACAAGCAATTTTGTTAATATAGTCATTTTATATATTTATTAAACAAAATAACTCTAAAACACACCTAAATTCTTAATTTCTGATTAACTTGCACTTACTATTTCAGGCTAATAAATTATCAGTAAAGAACTTTTTTACTCCTCAACAAATGTGCTTGAGCAAACTTGGAAGGAAATGCTCATAGTTAACTGCAGAGCGAATGGGACATCTTAGCTGTGAGGGGTGCAGAGGTTCCTATGGAAAAATGTGCTCACTTTGCTACATCTCTAAATAATCTCAGTGCCACTGCATCAGAGGAATCAGTCATCTGTCCACTGCCTCATTTCATTTTATCCACAGAGTTCAGTGTTTATGATAAAAGGAAAAGATCAGACAGAACTCTATGACATAAGAGTATCAGACATTATATTGACATAGTGCAAGCAAGGCAACCAAATGCATTATTAGGGGATATTATGCATTTTCAGCATAGAAAGGGCCAGAGATGGCTGCAAAATTAAAGATGATAAATGCTTTAAAAATCTGATGCAGTTTTACCCAATTCCATAATTTTTCACAGGTGCTGATTCATAAAAGAAACTTGATTTTCTTTATAGGTTTCTACACTGGCAGATTTTCTAGATGTGAAAACATAATTTCTAGTCTCAAAAGCAAACTGCATGTTCCATCTCTACTATATCAAGTTCCCACATCTTGCTGGTCTAAGATGGTTTTTCACACAGAGAAGGTAAGGTAGAGATTATCTTAAAAGGGATATGAATGGAGGAAATGATTGTGAACAAAAATAAGAAAGAGTATGTGCTTCAATACTTACAACACATTTTTGGAAATGCATTTGAAGCACAGCTTTGGGAAATGCACCAAGGAGCAGAGAAAGCATTTTTCCCACTGTCCTTTGCCACATTTTAATAGCAACTTTCTTGAAAGGAGTGAGAATTACAAAAATCCTCAGCTATGAGAATTACAAAATTCTCAGCTACTTCAGAAACAGGGGCCTCACCCAGAGTTATGCAGGATAACAACTGTGCATGCAGACAAAAAGAGGATCACTGGTGAGTTTCAGTAGGTCACCAAACTGGGCAGCTGAGAGCAGTGTCACAGAGTGCATGTCCTGCAGTGCAGACAGAGGTGGGGATAATAGCTCTACTCTAATGCTCTTTAATTACAGTGAAGACCACAAAGCTCTGAAGTACTGGGGGAAATGGGAGTGGGAGCAGTGAGCAGCAGATTCAGTCGTGTTCCAAAAACTGTACCTTAAAGGAACTGCAGGAATTTCCTGAAAGATGGCAGAACATGAGCTTTGGGTTTAGCAGGAAAGGTGTGTTCTTGTGTGGTTACATAGTTCATACATCCTAAAATGTCTCTCCACTAGCCTTCCAATATTCTCACTGCTCACAACAGGAATTACCTCTCCAGATTCATGCGCCCTTGTAGAAGTAGCAAAACATGGCTTAGATACAGGTGATGCAATTCTCATTCCTTCAACAGAGCAACCTGATAGAGACACAACTGCTTTGTGCCTCTAATTGTCCCTGTCACCCAGCTGTACCCTCCCTGCTGATGTTCACTGCACCTTTCCTCACATTTGTGACTCCCTCCACTGTCCCCCATCAACATTTTAATCCTGTCCATGAGGCAGACACAGGTCCAACCCTCCCAGCTCCATCTGGCTGTCCTGCAGCCCGAGGAGGAATCTGCTATGTACCAGTTCTGAAGCAGGTATCCAAACAGATACGATTTTTAGCATTACTTTTCTTCCTGACCTACACTCATGCCTGAGCTGCAATCAATGTCTTTCTAAAGGCAGCCCAAATTGCTTTCAACCTCTGCAGACAAGGCAGGGAAAAACCAAGATTTGAGTGAGAAAATCAATTCAATTAATGTATCTGGGTCATGAGAAGAGAGATCAAGATGACTTTCTGCTTAATGCCTTTATCACAAGCATATCTTTGCAAAATACTAATTTTAAAATACATTTCAGTCCCTCCCATTTCAATCATTGTCTCTAGACTTCTACTGAAGTGTACCACCTTGTGCCAAACTAGTGACCTCAAAGTGGAGGAATATCAGATCTCCACTGTTTCCCAATGTACAGATGCATGTTCAGTTCCACTCCCCAGAGATGCTGTTGTGGCTGATTAAGTGCAAATATCCAGACTGCTCCATACATTATTTGACATGGAACATTCCTCATCAACCCTGTCAGACACTCATCTGCATGACTCCCACAGAAGACTCGATAAAGAGGTAAGAATCTGTCTGCCAGGTTCTGTACTTTGTAGTTGGTAGGAGCTTTAGCAAGCCCCAGATTCCAGATGAATAGAAACAATAACAGTTGGCTTGTTGATCAAAATCAATTCATGACTCATTATTCATGGTCAAAACCTTTGGCTGTGCAACAGATGGGAATACTTCCTACTCACTTTGAACAGTGCCAGTGATCTTGCAACCAGCTTCTTTCTGATGTCAGAAGTACATTCCCAAAAATACATTTTGGGATACTTCCAACCTACCTGACAAAGAGAAATAGTCTGGCAAGCTGCTCTACACTTTACTTAATACGGATCCAGACTGTCAGGTGACTCTACTTCTAACCAAGAAACCCTCAGGAAAATAAATCAGCCTTGTAGGAGAACTCTTTGTTGCCAGAACTTTACAGAAGGAAAACTGCAACATCTTCTTTCAGTGCCAGTGGAAGAGCAAGTCCTAACATGGGTGTTTCCAAGCCATCTGACACTTTGATATCTCACTTTGATTGCCCTTGCACTGCTCTTCAGGGAAGGTAGGAATTAGTTTGCTTAATTCTTCACTAAAAATTTGGCTTCCAGTGGGGTTTGTGCACAAGTGCAAAGAATTCTATCAGTCCTTATTTTCTATCAAAATCACAGGGAATGTGTGGATGTAAACCATCCTTGACCAGGGGACTCTGATGTCCAGCTAAATAAGAAAGCAGGAACTTCAGTAATAATATATTTGAAGGTACCCTGACAAAAATGTATTTTTGCAATCCTATGTAAAGAACATCTACAGTTTAGTGACAGACAAACCAGAGACAGTATTATGCTGTTTTCCTATAAGTTTTGCACATTTTCTATTTTCTCGCATATGTATGATCCTCCGTTTTAGCTAAAAAAAAATTAAGAAAATATTGTCAGTATAGACTTTATCCCCTCTTTGTTCTCAATCCTCAGGAAAGCAGAGGCAAAGCAAGTTCTACCCCTGGTCTGGCAGACTCCTTAGTGTTGTAGTGCTGCCCTGAGCTGCAGCTTGAAAGTCCCAAGTGTAGCACCCAATTTGGAGGAGATTGCTGGAGCTGATTCTGTGAGCGAAGCGCAGGTTGAGACACGGTGTTGAACAGCAAGGTGATTATTTTGGGGGAGGAAGACTTAAGGAGGTTCCCTTTATCAGACTCCCCCTAGCACGTGATATAAATAAGTGCCTGACCTGGATTTGTTCAACTAGTGAGCTATGCTTAGCTAAAGTGAGCTATATCATGGCCCCTAAATTAGAATCTTTTGATCAGGTGGTTACAAAGAACAGGTTAATGATTTTTTACAAGCCATTATGAGAATCTCATTCTGAAAATGCCTTAGGATAAATAAGGATTGCAGTTGGCAAAAAGGTAAATGAAGCAAGATTTAGAAAGGTGACTGCAGAGCATGGAAAAAATCTAGGGCTTCTAAGGTTTCCATTGTTTAAATACTAATAGTGGACATGATATTTCAGGAGTGGAGAGAAAAGTAGAAAATGCAAAACCTAGATTCTTCTCTGGACCTCTAGGATCTGTTGAAAATTGTCACTTCTCCCTGGTATGAGGAATGAGTTTTATAAATTGAGACCAGCACCATCTCTAAAAGCACTGGAGCTCTCCATTCTGTGCTCTTCTCCTGAGTCTACCTGAAATGGCAGTACCATTCAGGATCTGGCCTGAGCTTCATACCACTTCTGAAATCCTATTAGCAAAGAAAGATCAATTTTTTTTTTTTTTTGGACAGCCTTTTATTGTTCTGTCTTAGAAATGCCAAGGTATTGTTTATGCTCCTTTGTGTCACTCATAGCACTTGCACAATGCTAGTCCTGTAATGAGTAGCTGACCTGTGCAGTCAGTATTTTATCATTAGGCTGGGAGAGCCAAGAAAAGCAACATAAAGTTTGTCACACAACTTTGATAAAGTAATACAGATGCCATCTCTTATTGAGACTATTTAATGAAAACATTGCTATTCAATTGCATTAGCCAATTTTTTAATTAGCTATTAGTGCATTACTGTAACATTCCTGGTGCAGTTCAAGGTCAACTAAAACAGTTTTGAGTCGCTTCCCACATTTACCAGACTGAGTAAAAACAGCTTGACTTGATAAAAATCACAGTCCTTTTTTAACAATAATTTTTATACTCTTTCCAATTTTATTATTTATGTAAAGCATCAAATTAAACTGAAGATTCAAAATTCACTAACTCATCACCCAACTGTGTAAACAAAAACAAATCTCTTTGAATCTCTCTGGTGAGATTTTTATCTGGGAGAATTTACACGTGCACTTTGTTGAACAGGAACTACTGGCATATAAACAACACTGCAGGGAAATGGTGATTACTTGCCCAGAGGGATGTCACCTATCATCCTGAGCCATTCCAAAGGGGAAGGCTGGTTGGCCCATCAAGAAACAATGGGAGTGTGACAGCTCATATTTGAGTTTCATTGCATTACCACAATGCAAATATGTGCCCAGTTCAAGCACCAAGAGGAGGAACAAGAAGTTGCTTCTGCTCATTTCTGAGTGGGAGGAAGTCTGGATCCATCCAGCATGGAACCTGGCCCAGGTTTCATCTTCTCTAAATACAGCTGTCTAACCTCTGCAGATTTCTGCTGGTTCAAGTACTGTAGTGTGGAATAGCAAGCAGCAAGCACCCACCCTATTACTGTACTGTCACCCCTGCACTTAGGAGCAAGCAGTTCTGCAAAAACAAATGGAGCAAGTATCTGTCCCTAGCTGTCAACCAGCAACTCATTCTTGAAAAGTCTGACACACAGAAAAATTGCTGACTATACATAACTGAAGCCAAGACAGAGACAAAATTCTAAGCCTGTGCAAAAATTCTGTAGCAGAACCGAAGTGTAGAAGGTAGTGCAGGTAATGTTCACATTCTGCAGATGTCTGCTTTGTGAAGAAGGGGATAGAATCCCTAGCTGAGAAGCCACGTAGGTAAGAACATTATGCCTTTCTTTCCCTATCCTCTGGGGAATTTGCAAGGATTTTGATACTCCCACCAAATATTATTTTTTCAGTGTATTGGTTCTTTCCCTTTGTCATCCAAGTATACTTCCTGCACTTTCAGGCTCCATAACAGTAACATAAAGCTGGTACTGCAGTTTGGAGGAAGGCTGAGGCTGTACTGTAAAACCACAATGTAACTGCTCCCAGTTATCCGTATTTAAGATATTTTTTAAAGATTTAGGGGAGTTTGCTGCTGATTTTGGTCTAACTTCAGGAGCATGAAAGACTGTCATTCAGACACAGTAACATCAAAAGCTATCATCAAAAGGGAAACAACCAAGTCCCATCCACCAGAAAATGGAAAGAATTACTTTTAAAAGAAATGTGATAGACTTACTCGAGATGGTAGAAGATCGGACGTTTATTCGCAGAGGCCCTGTGTATTTCTTCAGGCCCCTCCGCAAGATCCTTCCCACTCTTTCCCGCAGTGCTTCTCTAGAATCCGTAGCGGAGAACCAGAATGTGAGCAAAGCCTCTGCCATCACACCATCAGTATCTGGGCTACAAACCAATGAAAGAGTCTCGTTAACTTCAGCCCACTTCTGCATTTCCTAACTTTTACCTTAGCTCCTCTAGCAATGGCAATGTAACATAAAAGATTACATTTTCAAACATTTGTGAGAAGGAATTTCCAAAAAAAAATTCAAGAACGCTGAATGGTCAAATGCATTATAGGTTAGGAGGCAGCATGATGCTTTCTGTGAAAAAATGGCCAGACCAATTTTATAATAGAGTCTGAAAAGCAGTCGCTGACTACATGCCTGAGACAGAAGAGAGGAAGGAATTAATTTGATTGCAGTGAAACACTGGATAAACAGCACTTCAGAAACATGAGGTAGGTGATTAACAGTACCTGCACAGACCTTTCGATGGCCCTGTACATACACAGAATAAAAATTTATAATCATCATCAAAAATTTATAATCATCATTGGACCTTTTTGGGAGATGGGTAGAGACCACACAACCTAATTCCACCACAGCAACCTCTTGGAGAATGTTCCTAATAACCTCATGTTGTGCAACAATAAATGAAACTTGGCAGCATACCCACGGTATATTTATTAAAGTGAAAGAGATGGATCACAAAAGGGGCCTTTAACGCCTCATTGAAAAGTGCAAGCAGCACACACATTGAGACTCACAATTCCACAGTTTTACCATAAGAGAAAAGAAAAGGGAGAAAAGTCTTGTAGGGTTGAATTCACCTGGTAGTTGCATTTCTTTTCCCTTAAAGCATCAGATACTGCAAGAGATGGAATGATAGACTACAAACATCAAACTGACTAATCTGGCATAGTAAATCTTGCTTTGTACTTGCAGATGTCTTATGCCTGGTCACACAAAGGGAAGGTAAGAGCTTGCACCAGGAACCTTCCCTCCTGTGCCTCCTCCCACCTGAACCAAGAAGCAATGAGACACAAACCACAACAGATGAAATCACAGTTACTTCATACAGGGGGAGAAAAGAGCAGGTTGCTCTTTCTTTAGATGGGAAAGGAAAAAAGAAGATCTCCTAGTTATATCTCACTGTCTTGGAAATTTGTAATTACATAAAGGAAAAACAGAAGACAGACATCTTATACAGAACTCATGCAATCAGGCTTTAATCTTTGAAAGGAACACGTGCCAAATTGAAACAGACGTTCCTGATATCGCCAGTGAAGGGAAGGAAAAGGCCATATGCTTTAAGCACACCAAGACATGCCAAGTGGTTCGTAGGTGAGCAGAAAGACACAGTTTTTGCCTCAAGGATCTCATAATTGAGACTGAGAAAGTCATATGTGAACTCTTCAACAGACTGTTTTTTTCCATTTGTTCCAACTTCAGCGTGATTGCCACTTCGTTTATTTTCCAGATATTATCTGATCCAACTGTGGGTGTTGCTCTGCATTTCTGAGGTGTTCCCTCACCTCTCCCCCCACTCCTCTTCCTGTGCTATGCCACACTGGAATTACCGTATCAACTCTTGCAAGCAAACCACACCTCTCGAAACCCTCAGGTAAGCACTGCCCACCTTGATTCACTTATTATATAGCAGAGATCCAGAGCCAAGGACACCTCGTCAAGATTAGTACTGTCTATCCCAGTGAGCAGTGGGCATTATTATTAATGCATTGCTTATTATTATTAGCCAAAAGATATGCACAGTCCTTCCCAAGTAAACTCACAACCATGACCCTGCTCAAAAGAACTTGCAGTCTGAACCCTTGAAGAGGCATAAAGAGTGTATATCTGAAAAAGCAAACAAGCTTTGGTGCATGCAAATCTTGCATCCAACACCATCAAACATCACAAGTACCTCAGTCTGTCCTTGGGAAAAAGAAGTAATGAAAAATACTACTTATCCCTACATATTGGCCTCTCAGATCCCTAAATCACCCTGCCTATGCTTGCAACACTCTAGTCAGTATCAAAAAATGTCCTTAAAGCTACATTCCAATAACGACTTGTGTGTAACTGGGGATTAAGCTAAGGTAGAGGAAGAGGCTGGATGTCACAAACCATGTAAGAACAAAGAGAAGCACATTCACAAGGATTAGATCTTTAGATCTTAGTCTTGCAGCTTTAGTCTATGATTAGGAAGACATTAAAGGTTTATTTGCAAAGTGTTGGGCACTGTTACTCAGGAACAAGATCTTAGTACTACAATAGAAAGTTGTATAAAAAGATCATTTTCAGCACTTAACAGTGGTTTAAAAAATCAAATTAAACTTTATGCATTATTGGCAGTTGAACAGAGAGTAAAAGAGGAAAAAAAGCTCCACATAGCTCAATGATAATCTCAACTATGGGTCTGATCCCTTCAACTCAAAAAAGCATGAACAGCAGACCTGAGAGATGTATGGAATAGGATGATAAGAAACAGTTTGAAATGCAAAGAATGCTGAGTAGACTGGGATTTTCAACGGAAAAAAAAAAAAAAGAGTGGATCTTATTGAATACAAGAGAGAAAAGGGATACGATGGGAGTGTCCAGTGTCAGTAATTGCATGGAGAGGAGGGTTAGCAATCAACTGTTCATCATCTCTTTCAGCACAAGAGCTAGGGGTCACTGAATGATCCAAAGAAGGTGGTTCTTCACAAGTTCTTCAGCACAAGAGCTAGGGGTCACTGAATGATCCAAAGAAGGTGGTTCTTCACAAGTTCTTCAGCACAAGAGCTAGGGGTCACTGAATGATCCAAAGAAGGTGGTTCTTCGCAAGTATCTCCTTCCTAAAGGACCGAGGTGCACGGATTTCGAGAGTCCGGGAGACAACAGACAAGTCCTTGGGAAATAACACCACTGAGGGCTGCTGAACAAACCACAACCACTTCAAGAACTCCCAAGTGGTAAATACCTGGAGGCAGGGAGCATACCAAGAAGCAGTTATCACAGGTCTGTTGTGCTGCTACTGTTCCCTGGGCACCTACTTATGCCCATTCTTAGAGCCACAATGATAAGTGGGACTTTCTGAGCCAGCACAGCCTGGTTTTACTTGACAAGCCCAGTGCAATAGCAATGCTAGAAATGACATTTGCATTACAGTGTAAGAAATAGTTTTGAAAATACTTTTTGGTTTTAGATAGCTTTAGTTATCTCTGCTTTACTAACTAAAGCTTGCTCAGGATCCAAACACAAACTTGTTGGAATTTGGACTGAGTGAAAGGTATCTTCTGTGTTAAGATCCAAAGGAGAGCAAGGTTCAGAACCAGATTATGCTCAGATAGGGATTATGCTCTGGTTTTACACACAATACACTTTACTGAATCAGATCTAGCTGGGCTTGGTGTACATTTAATTTTATCTCAGCTGCGTGCATTTATTATAATCTCACATACCTCACTCTGATTAAGCGTGAACGGATGTATTTTTTCCTTAAAATGGAATTGTAAAATGTCTTGTCGATCTGTTGAAAAAAGAAAAATATAAGATAACAACAAAAAAGGAGGGAAGTGGACATATTGCTGGAAGGAGCATTCAGAAAACAGCATTCAGTTACAACCTCACAGCTTACAGAGCCAAGAAACACAATGCAGCCCAGCCTCTAGATAACATTTGTCACAGACCTTTTCTAACCATTTCCCCTTTGACCTAAGGCATATCATAAAAAAGCAAGCTCAGTTTTCTAAATGTCCTATGGCTACATCAGTGTGCCACTGCAGTGCTGTCTCATGCACTCCCAGGTGTAATGAGAAATACATAAGCATCCTTGGAACACACTGCTCACTCTTCCAAAGCACAGCTTCCTAAAGACTGCCCTCAGAACAGACACAGCATGCTGTGCTCTGCAGTGCACTCAGCCTCTCTTGTAGGGGCTCTTTCTGACACAGCATTTACCCCTGGTCTTATAGAAATCTATAGCAAAGCCACCAATAATTTCAAATTATTATTCGATTATCATGTTCCCCTATCACCCTTGTGATTTTCCACATGCTTGGACAATTGTCAAGCAATTCTCATCAGAAACTGGAAATCCAGGACTCCTAGGGAATTGATCCCCAAATAACATCTCTACCAGTTCCTGCTCAACTACATCCTGTCAGGATATCATCTCAAGATTGCATGATTTGTCTGAGACAGCTCAGTGTGATATAACATGGCATGAAATTCTGCCAGGAAAGGCTCGGGATCACTGAAGGATTGAGAAATAGCAGAGTCACTGGTGAGTTATGCAGCAACTCCTCCTACCAGCAAGACCCAGTAAATTGAACATATCCTGTAAACATCAAATGCATTACAGGAAAAACTGCACAGAAATGCTTTACAACATCATGAAAGCTGTCTTTTTTTTGTTGTTGTTTTTAGCCCTTAAAGGTAGTCTATTTTATCCAAGTCTCAAGATGTTCTGTTTTCCAAAGGAAAGGAAAAAAATAATGGTTCTCAAACTATTAATATATTGAAATATGTCAGATACAGAAACAAGCATGTAAGCATGAAATCTGGGGGTGATTCCTCCCAAGGAACACAAACCCCCTATTTTCCAGCCTTGGCTGTCACAAGATGGAAGCTTCATGGCATTACACAGGGATATTGAAGCAGAATAATTATGAGATGAAAACAGCACAATGATTATTTTAAGGTGATTTTAAGCATACATTAGTAAGGAAAAGAAGAAACATTTTTAATGGTCATGCATTTAGCTGATGCTTTACCTTGCTTTTACTGGCAGTTATCTGCAATTAGTTTGGCATTTGGAACAGACAAAATTCTATGGAAATAGACATCTCAACTGCAACAAGCTGCTGTAGATATGCAGAATGTTATATATCCTCTCATTTTGCAGATTGCCAGCTGCTACCACAGCATTTTATGATGCATCCAGTTAAAAAGAGTTTTATTTCCTATAACTCTGCATCCTGTTCCACCACAACCTCCCCTGGTTATTGGAAGCAGTTGCCCTTAGACAAAAAGGGAGTTTTTTGCTTTGTTTTTTTTTTAATGATAACATTTGCTTATCATTTCTGTCACAGTGTTAACTGCTGCACCAGGGATTGTGTAAGCAGAAGCATGTGGCTGAGCAGCACTGCCAGCTTTGTGGCATGCAGTGGCATGTGCTATCTTTGGCTGCACTGTCTTTGAGAACTTTTGAGATCTTTGGGACAGGGACTTCTTTGAGGAGTGCTTTGCAATCAAAAGAGAGCCTTGAGCTGGGCTGAGATGCACCTCAAGCTGCTGCATTGCTAACTGGTAGAGTAAAAGCAGAGTGACTTTCAGCCTGGGAGTGAAGAGGGCAGGAATTTGCAATCCCTTGCAAGAGGGTCGTGTTCATTTGACATTCCCAAATCCTTTATCTCCTCCTGACAGCTGGATTTTCAAGATGCCTTACTGTCTCAGATGTCAAGTGGTTTTGCTACACTTTCCACCTGCACTTCTGCAGCAGATACAGGGATCCTTACTTCTATCACCTATTCTCTTGTGTGTCTTTGTTACAGCCTAAGCAGCTTGTGTTTTTTGTACTCCCAATATGTTCAGCTTTCTCCTTTTCTCCTCAGCCTGGACCACTTCCAAGATGTTCCATACAGCCTGATTAGGAACACCATGTGCTGCAGCAGAGACAAAGACTTCCAGTGGTGTTTCACAAAACTTTTCTTTGTGCTTTTAACAAAAAGAAGCTATGGAATCCAAACACAACTAAACTATCAGCAACAGGCACTGTTTTCAGAACATTCAATCCAGAAGGCGTGTCAGTTATTTTCATGGGGAAAACAGGAAGCATATGATTTAAAAATATACCAACTCTGTGTTACTTCCATTCTCTTTCACATTTTCATATCTGAATGAGAAAGTAGATGCGTAGACACTTTTTCCATTACACACTGTCACTAACTTTCCCACCCTTAAGAGTTGCCTTAGCACTACATCACCCACAGACAAAAAAATAACTGAAGGGTGGCTTTGTTTCCAGTGAACCTTGCAGGGCCTTCAACGCCTTCAAATGTGAGCCAACATTTTTCACTTTTGCAATCTACTGTGTCTTATCATGAAAGAAGTGCTAGCCAAACCTCTGCACTGTGGCGTACCACTCACCTGCTGAAGAATTCATTTGGCAAATATGACCCAAATCTCTTCTTTCCTTCAACTATGATTTTGGTAACCTGAATTATTAAAAGTAATCTTTATATTCATACAGAGTTTATATAAGAGGAGAGTATGTAGGAAGATGCCATCAGATAAAAACTTTCAGAGACTAATGTTCTGCCTTACATTTTTACAGTTCTTTTTTTGGTGAAGCTTTTCACATACCAAACAGAAAACATTTCTCTCCAGCCTGCTTATAGCTTTCTTTTCAGCTTGAGTCACAACCGTTGGAGCAAAAGCAACTAGGACTTTGTCCAGTGACTAGGTGTGACCTGGTCTGGCTTGCAAGAAGCACTTAAACTAATTTTAAATGTTTTGCTTTGATTACAGACCCTCAAAAGTGACACTGTCATGGTCAGATCCCTTAAATTCACCACTGTTTAAGTGCATCTCACTGATTTTCCTGGCCCTTGTCTAGCAACAGCTCAACTGTGACAGCTGTTGTTGCAGGCAAGGTCTATGAGCAGTCTGAACCAAGTGCCAAGTCCTGCTCCTTTCAAATGAGAAGCGTTTTCCTAACAGTCTTTATTTAGAAAATGACATTTCTAATTTCCTCAGTTAATTTCATATTCTCCAAACTTTTTACTACACTTCTCTCTATGCAGAACAATTTTCTTAGACAAACTGGACTTTGTTCCTGAGTGCTGGTCCATCCAATACAGTAAGTAATAGTGGCCAGCACTGAAGAAGCAGTAAGAAGGCAAAACATTCCCACCTATACAAACCCAGACAAAAAGGAAATTCTTCCTTGTTCCTTGTAGCCAGAAGTTGCTTTATACTTCGATGAACAAGACTTCTTTTCCCATTCTGTCTCAAAAAACTCCAGATCTCATCATCATACTCTTTTTCTTGTGTTGTACCATGCTCAACCTTCTAAGGCCCGTGAGCAATCAACTGAAATATTTGTGATTCTTTTTTCAAAAATCTCTGTGATTTCAGAGTCACACAATACATACTTCCTCCCTGGGACCCAAAAAACACCCAAGCTCTGGAAATAGGTCATGACAGTGATCCCATTGCTCCAGAGTAGTATGGGACTGACATGAGCTGGCCTTGCCCAGATATGTGGCTGTGTCTGGAAGTAACCCAGCAAGGCTGGCTGTGTGAAACCCTTGCTTTCTCCCACCACACACTGCTCTGCCACCGCACACCGGGTTACAAGGTTTATCAAAAAGTTGTCTTAAATCTAGTTTGACAGAACTCTCCTCAGGAATATTTGCTGAATGCACTGAGTTATGTGCATGGGATGTTCCAAAGCATTCACTAGGCTTGGGAGCACAAAGCCTCTTGTTGCTCAATAGTATTGCTTTTTTGCCTGCTGCCAGTCTAGCCCTTCAACAGCTATCTTCATACCACATTCTTCCTCTTACCTCAGTAGCTACTTAGGATGTAAAGCCTATTACTAGTGATATTTAATCATAAATTAAATGACCATAAATAGAAATTGCAACATACCACTTGATTCAGTGACTATCTCCAGTTTACAGCTCAACATGCTGAGACCCCTAGAGCTGACCGTAATACAAATCCAGTAGCTGCTCCTTTTAGAACCTGACATTTTTACTGCCCTGATTTCAACTAAGGGGTTGAGAGAGGACACAAGGAGAAAGACTGACAGGGACAGCAAAAAAAAGAATGTGGCACTGTTCCAAACCAGGATGTGGACATCACACTCTCCTTGGAAACTGGCATTCCAATTACTACCACAGCCCTACAGCCACAGTCCTTGCCCGAGGTGAAGAAAACAGACCTGAAGGAGAGCAAGTACAATGGTCCCCTTGCCTCCAGCAAACCAGAGGATCAGAGCCCTTCCCATCAGAAACCACACACCCAAAGACAGCAGGTCTCACAGTGGGCAAGAGCTGTGTGATCCCAAACATCAGCAAACAGCATCACAAACTCCTCACGGGGTTTGAGCAAACAGGGCTGCTAGAGCTGAGGGGTGAGTAAGCACTGCCTGGGTGCCCTGAAATAAGGAGCTCAGCTGGATGGCCCCCGGAGGCCACATCTGCAAGAGGAATCATTGTCCTCCTGGGGCAGTTCCTAAAAAGATTGGTCTTTCGGATAAAAGAAATTAAGAGGACTAATACACGGGATAACGTCAGGATTTAAAGCACCATGCTTATGCTTGGTGCAACCAATTTCAAAGGCATGTAATGACATGAGTGTTTCATTATAGTTATGTGTATTAGTGACAGCTGGAATTAAGGTCACCCAGGTATTCTCATTCCTACTCCCTGCTTTCAATTATCCATAATTAGCTTCCTAAAACTTTCACACTGCTATCAAAATTTTGTCCACTTAGGGGGGCGATTTCCAACTTTGGGAGAGAAAATCAGGTTTGGTGAGAAAGGCATCTGTGCCAATATCTTGAGAAGGGCTTTGTGGTTGGGTATTTTCTTCTTCCCAAAATTACATGCTTTCCCCAGAAAAATTACTATGTGCACTCTGGGTTTTTTTTAAACAATACTTAGAGGTAAGGAGCTGAAATACAAGAGCAAATACCTCTTAGGAAAATAACAGTTTTGTGAAGTCTAAGGAATATCATTGGTTATCTTTTCAGCTTACAAGTGCCCAAATACCACCAACCACACAACTTCAGTATTGAATTTAGATTCCCCCTTTGGACAGCATCAGGATCTAAGCAGCCACTCTCTTGACCAGCCAGATTTTGATCACTGGTTTGCATCTTGAATCACTTCATTGATATAATTACTTGCAAACAATGCAGTAATTCTGGATTGTGAGTCTATAATTAAGATAAGGTTCTACCCTTAATCACACACACACTATCAATAGCTGTGCTTTGCTTTGTTTTGAATTCCTTTTTTCGCCTCAGGTTCACATCCATTCTCCTTGTGCACATTTTAGAGCTTTTCATGATGCACACTGGATCAGTACTAAAGTTACTTTTTTATTGGGGGTGAAGTGTCTTGTGATTTTTCTGGATTTGTACATGCATATTGCAACTTCTGCTTTGATGAACCAAGAAAAAAAATGAAAAAGAAAAATTAACTTGCATGCCTTTTACTTGAGAAAATTGTATTGCATTAGTAAGTCAAAGAATGAAAGAATTTGAAGGATCACTGAATTTACACAGGAAAAAAAGTTGGATATTAGGCATATTTTTGGTAACTAATGATTTAATATTGAAGATTCATGAAATTTAGGTAGAGCTCACTAAAAGTTTGAGCTCTTAGAGGTGATGAAAAGCACTAAGCCTTAGGCCCATGTGCTACACTGCATCAACTCACACCAGCATTTAAAAGTGCTTTATATTTTCTTCAATATTTAGTTTCCTGTGCTACTTTTCCCTGTGCTAGTTTTTCCTGTTTCCATGTGACCCATGGAAACAGGAAAAACTGGAAACAAAATTAAAAAGTAGGAAAGCATGCCAGTTTTTAAATACATGCAGTATATACCTGTGCCAATGGTCTTTTTCTTCTTTTAATTTTAATAGGAACTTTTAAAAACAGCATCACAAGTGAGATGCAGGTGTTTTCTGTGAGTTATTTCCTCTCTCAGAGTACAGCATTTCACCTATCTCTTTAGGGCCACACCTGTATATATACATACTGACAGTCAAGTGTGCTGTCAACCTCTAATTCCAGAGCTAAACAAACATGTTGCCAGGCTGTCATCTTGGCCACTGATCCATTGCTGTTTCCCTTGCTGAATTACCGTGGAAAATCCTTTCTGCTTTGTTTCTAGCCCCAGCCACCCATAGAGGGCACCCCGATAGTAGCATGCTAGTCCAAGGACAATGCTTCTTATTTGTGGGAATCATTCCCTTAAAATTATGCTTATAAAGCGGAAGTTGTCAAATCCCCTAAATTTATTTTGGTACTTTTCTACTCAAAATGTTCCTTAAATAACCTTTTTTATATAGATAAAATATTTTTTCTGATTTTACAATATTGTTTTTAGAATTAAAAAAAAA